>JAZGTH010000086.1:215000-445000 GCA_036877525.1 Chromobotia macracanthus | reverse complement strand
TGTGTGAATCATTAATCATGTGAATCATTAATCATGTGAATCATTAATCATGTGAATCATTAATCATGTGTGTGAATCATTAATCATGTGTGTGAATCATTAATCATGTGAATCATTAAAATCATGTGTGAATCATTAATCATTAATGTGTGAATCATTAATCATGTGTGTGAATCATTAATCATGTGAATCATTAATCATGTGAATCATTAATCATGTGTGTGAATCATTAATCATGTGAATCATTAATCATGTGAATCATTAATCATGTGTGTGAATCATTAATCATGTGTGTGAATCATTAATCATGTGAATCATTAATCATGTGTGTGAATCATTAATCATGTGTGTGAATCATTAATCATGTGTGTGAATCATTAATCATGTGAATCATTAATCATGTGAATCATTAATCATGTGTGTGAATCATTAATCATGTGTGTGAATCATTAATCATGTGTGTGAATCATTAATCATGTGTGTGAATCATTAATCATGTGTGTGAATCATTAATCATGTGAATCATTAATCATGTGAATCATTAATCATGTGTGTGAATCATTAATCATGTGAATCATTAATCATGTGTGTGAATCATTAATCATGTGAATCATTAATCATGTGTGTGAATCATTAATCATGTGTGTGAATCATTAATCATGTGAATCATTAATCATGTGTGTGAATCATTAATCATGTGTGTGAATCATTAATCATGTGAATCATTAATCATGTGAATCATAAATCATGTTTATTTCGGAATGTTTTAATAAATGAACATAACAAATATGTTGCTCAACAGCAACCAATAAGATTCGACCAAAGACGACACGTGACGGGAGAGGTTCACGCTCACCTGTGACCGTGTGGTGACCCGCCCGAGGGATTACAGCAGGAAGTGAGCACACCTGTGTTATCGTTTAATGTTATCGTTTAATGATTTAATGTTATCTTTTAATGATTTAATGTTATCGTTTAATGTGGTGTTATCGTTTAATGTGGTGTTATGGTTTAATGATTTAATTATCTTTAATGGTGTTATGTTAATGATTTAATTATCGTTTAATGATTTAATGTTATCTTTTAATGATTTAATGTTATCGTTTAATGTGGTGTTATCGTTTAATGTGGTGTTATGGTTTAATGATTTAATGTTATCGTTTAATGTGGTGTTATCGTTTAATGATTTAATGTTATCGTTTAATGATTTAATGTTATCTTTTAATGATTTAATGTTATCGTTTAATGTGGTGTTATCGTTTAATGTGGTGTTATGGTTTAATGATTTAATGTTATCGTTTAATGTGGTGTTATCGTTTAATGATTTAATGTTATCGTTTAATGATTTAATGTTATCTTTTAATGATTTAATGTTATGGTTTAATGTGATGTTATGGTTTAATGTGGTGTTATGGTTTAACGTGGTGTTATGGTTTAACGTGGCGTTATCGTTTAACGTGGTGTTATGGTTTAATGTGATGTTATCGTTTAATGTGATGTTATCGTTTAATGTGGTGTTATGGTTTAATGTGATGTTATCGTTTAATGTGATGTTATGGTTTAATGTGATGTTATGGTTTAATGTGGTGTTATGGTTTAACGTGGCGTTATCGTTTAACGTGGCGTTATGGTTTAACGTGGTGTTATGGTTTAATGTGGCGTTAATGTGATGTTATCGTTTAACGTGGTGTTATCGTTTAATGTGGTGTTATGGTTTAATGTGATGTTATGGTTTAATGTGGTGTTATCGTTTAATGTGATGTTATGGTTTAACGTGGCGTTATGGTTTAACGTGGCGTTATGGTTTAACGTGGTGTTATCGTTTAATGTGGCGTTATCGTTTAACGTGGTGTGTTGATCTGATATGGTGTTATGGTTTAATGTGGTGTTATGGTTTAATGTGATGTTATGGTTTAATGTGGTGTTATGGTTTAACGTGGCGTTATCGTTTAACGTGGCGTTATGGTTTAACGTGGTGTTATGGTTTAATGTGGCGTTAATGTGATGTTATCGTTTAACGTGGTGTTATCGTTTAACGTGGTGTTATGGTTTAATGTGGTGTTATGGTTTAACGTGGCGTTATCGTTTAACGTGGCGTTATGGTTTAACGTGGTGTTATGGTTTAATGTGGCGTTAATGTGATGTTATCGTTTAACGTGGTGTTATCGTTTAATGTGGTGTTATGGTTTAATGTGATGTTATGGTTTAATGTGGTGTTATCGTTTAATGTGATGTTATGGTTTAACGTGGCGTTATGGTTTAACGTGGCGTTATGGTTTAACGTGGTGTTATCGTTTAATGTGGCGTTATCGTTTAACGTGGTGTGTTGATCTGATATGGTGTTATGGTTTAATGTGGTGTTATGGTTTAATGTGATGTTATGGTTTAACGTGGTGTTATCGTTTAATGTGGCGTTATCGTTTAACGTGGTGTGTTGATCTGATATGGTGTTATGGTTTAATGTGGTGTTATGGTTTAATGTGATGTTATGGTTTAACGTGGCGTTATGGTTTAACGTGGTGTTATGGTTTAATGGGGTGTTATTGTTTAACGTGGTGTTATGGTTTAATGTGGTGTTATGGTTTAATGTGGTGTTATGGTTTAATGTGGTGTTATGGTTTAATGTGATGTTATGGTTTAATGTGGTGTTATGGTTTAATGTGATGTTATGGTTTAATGTGGTGTTATGGTTTAATGTGGTGTTATGGTTTAATGTGGTGTTATGGTTTAATGTGGTGTTATGGTTTAATGTGGTGTTATGGTTTAACGGGGTGTTATGGTTTAACGGGGTGTTATGGTTTAACGGGGTGTTATTGTTTAACGTGGTGTGTTGATCTGATATGGTGTTATGATGGGTGTTTCAGGTGATGTTCTGAATTGTCAACACACAGTTATGAAACAGCGCTAGTTCAGGTGTTGAGTCACTGACATGATGTTCAGTTTTCTGTCCTGCGACTGCAAAATGCTTTTGTCATGCCATGATGACGACTGATGAAGTCTAGTGTAGACTGATTAAGTTATGTGCTCATCTAGTGTTGACCCGCCATCCTTCTGGCGGGTGTATTGTTTTTCAGGGTTGCCAGTGACGTCTGGTTGTTTCAGCTGAAGAGGTGCATTTTAAATGTCTTTGTATGTTAGTATCAGATGAGCGGGGTAGTAAAAAACGCCCCAGCTGGTCAGTGCAGGTATTGCAGAGCAGGTGCAGACACGCATTATCTGTCTTCATGTTTCTGTATCATTTAATGTGGTGTATCACATATATATATATATATATATATATAATATGATATTTTTAGTTAAAGTTCACCAAAAAATGGAAATTCTTTATTTACTTAATTATGATTGCTTCACAGAGCACAAAAACAGAATGTTTGACATGCTCTTCTCCATTCAGTGACATGCTCAAAATAACTTAAATTGTATTAAATACCATAAATCTAGTCCATTTGACAAAACAATAACATTAGCTTTTTCCCTACACTAAGCAATTGAGTAGCGCACATTAGTTTTATGTCTATTTAAATAATGTTGTTTTGTAATTTTTGGAGCTAAACAGGTCCTACTCACCATTTACTTTTGTACAATTTTTAATTACCCATGCACAGAACATCCGGTGATACCTGAAAACTGTCTGTTGTATTGAAAGTCTTATATAATCAGTTAAAGTGTGACATTAGAGGGTGACGTGATGTGGTGAGGGCTGATGGGTCATTACGGCTCTTGATATACAGAAGCACGCTCTCTGTAATTATGACGCCACACCTGATTTCATAAGCTACAGTTTTCATAATGTGCTTCAACCTCATGTAGTGAAATTGAGAAATATTGTAATAATCCATTTATAAGGAAAGAACACATTATGATGATTCTGTCTACTGAAATGAGCTGCTGTTCTAAATGATTACAGTGTTGGCCCGAGTCATTCTGTGATGTTTCGTGATTGGGCTTTGGTGTGCCAGACATCCAGGTTTCTCTGACAGCGATCTGATCATCAGCTGCTATTGTTCCTTCATGGTGTAGATTTCAGAGGATTACTGCCATGAAGGCAGTCTGAAATGTGTTTTCTTTCTCTGAGGAGGTTTGTGTTGCTATAAGAGATATGCTGTATTGTTTTCTGCCCTAAGAACAATTCTGTGTATTTGTGTCTTAATATGGTGAATGGAAAAGGTTTATTTCATTAGCAAGACTCTTGGGTTTGGTGTCTGTGTCTGACTGTGTGTATGCGTCTGTGTGTGTTTGCGTGTGTGTTTGCGTGTGCGTTTGCGTGTGCGTTTGCGTGTGCGTTTGCGTGTGCGTTTGTGTGTTGGGTGTTTGTGTATTGGGTGTTTGTGTATTGGGTGTTTGTGTGTATGCGTCTGTGTATGTTTGTGTGTGTGTGTATGTTTGTGTGTGTGTTTGTGTGTTGGGTGTGTGTGTGTTGGGTGTTTGTGTGTGTGTGTAAATTGTTGGCTGGTGCTTTAGCTTGGGTATATCATAAGAATGGACTTTTGGTCTTTATATTGTGAAACACTGCCATCTTGATCAGTACAGTGACTTGACTTCAGAAAGACATAATGACATAAAGATGGAGAGACAGATGTCATTAGTTCTTACTCTTCATAGTCTATTCTACAGACATTATAAAGATTAAAATTGAGTGGGACTGTTTTGGAAACCTGCTTGACAACACAACATTGTGACACTAGCAGCATTGAAATTACTTTAACTGATCAGTAACAAGGAGTTCCAGATTCAGTAGATTCCACAACAACTGCACATAGCTGTAAAATCCGTACTGTATAGCTGTCATATAAAATGGGACATGATTTTGATGCACGCTGAATGGAAGACACCATTATGAGTTAATAATATCAAATGCCGTGATTTCAATGTCTGTGCAAGTGGAGGTTGTATGTTTTGCTCTGTTGCACATTTTGGAATGTGTCAGACTTGCTTTGACAGACGTGTTGCAATCTCTTTCTCTGTCCTGCTGACCCAACAGGGTGTTTGAGCTCAAACTGAGCCTCTGGGGCTGAACATGAACATTGAAATTTACCATATGTTTCCCAGCAGCCATGCACATGTGAAGTCATGTGATCTGATGTCATCTTCCTCATTTATCTCTCTGTGTCTGTGCTCGTGTATATTTCTCATAGGTCTGTCTTTTGTCTGAAATCTCTCCTGCTTGTGTTCCAGAGGTCAGAAGGTTTCTCTCAATAGTTCTGGTGTCATTTAGTCACCTAGGCAACCGAAAGACTCCTACAGTCTCTCACCCTGTGGGAAAGACCTCTGTTTCCTATCACTAGTGAAGCTCTATTTCAGGAAAGAGAGTCAAACAGCCCTGATTCGTTATATTGATTTGTTAGATGTAACACATCCATTAAACAAGAGGAGACACTGTAAATGTTTTGTCCCACTGACCAGGCTGTGAGCAACCTGAAGCTCTTTTCTAATTGGCTCTCTCTCACTTCACCACTTGATGTTTATGCTAATGCAGTCAGAACCCTGTGAAAACCGCAGGCTGTTCTGTTCAAACGTCTTTCATGTACTTAGAAGGTGAAACTGGCAAAGTCATTTAGCTGTGAGCGAAGAAAACTTCTTAAAAATTAAAATGACATTTGGCAGTGTGAAATATTCAAATCAAACAAAACCATCAAGTGTAGACTGGTTTACTAGAAAAGAAAACATTACTGTTAGGCCTGTGAAATAAACCGTTTTAGTTTTTCTTCTATGCTAATAACGTCATTCACATCATAGCGGTTTAAGGTGATTTTTGTCTTTGGTAGATAAAAGGGGAAAAGCACAAGCATTGTGTTTCTGTTATAAATATTCACCAGTAATAAGGATCTGTGGAATAGCTAAACATCTCTTGCACACTTTGCACACAGTTGTTCATTTGAAATATGCAAATATTATTGTAAGACACCTGTGAGAGAGACACATCAAAATATCAAAGTTGAATGGATGTAGCAAGATACAAGACATTTACATACATTTGGCAGATGCTTTTATCCAGTGTGACTTGCAGTACATTCAGTTATATATTTTGTCAGTATGAGGAGAAATCCAGTGTTCTGTTTACACTTTCTATAAATGAATGTGTATTTTGAATGAATGTGTGTGTGTGTGTGTGTGTGTGTGATCCAGGCATTGAGGGTTTGGTCTCAATTAGGTTCTGAACTATGAAGTAGAGCTAGAACTTCTGAACTGTAACTCTTTCCTTATATTTGACATGTCTCTCTCCCTCCCTCGCCATCTCTCCCTCCCTCCTTTTATTTTTACTTATTTTTGAGCATTGTGTACCAGACAAAATCATTTACAATCAAATCTTTATCTCTCTTTGGGTTCTGATGGTGTTGTGTTTGTCTGTCACTTTGACATCTGAATTATAGTAAACATATCTAATTTATGAATTTGATTTAGCAGTCATAAAAATCAATGCCATATCCATAGAGACAGTATGCAAATAAACGTTGATTCAACTTCACAACGTTTCACATACTTCCCCTTTGAAAGCTGAGGTGTAGAGTAGCCTGTCTCATAAATAAACAAATGGACATGAAAGTGATGGAACTAGTAGCCTAAACTGTGTGATGGTGCGTGCACTTCTCGCTGTTGGTAGTCTAACACAGCAGAATATCAAACATGTTTTGTTTTTGCAGTGATATAAAAACATTTTTAGCTCTGGACTCCCACACACAGATGTTTCTAACAGTTGGAGATGACCAGAGGGAGTCAAAAATGAATAATCATAAAACAACAGAATAATGGCCACATATTGATCCTTTTGAATATTTTGTTTCTCTACAAAAAAGCTGACATTAAAAAAAGCTGTTTTATGTTGGTTTTTGAGCACAGCAATATATATATGGGGAGTAAAATGTAAGTACAGGAGTATCTCTGTGTCATACTCAGAGTAACACAGTCATGTTCGTTGTAATTAGCACCTTTGAGTAATGAGCTGATTCAGCCTGGAGGTGTTGTGCCACATCTGCACTCAGATGAGTTTCATCTCCTGCAAGAACTGATGACAACTAACGCACTTAAACACAAGTCCTCATTAGTGGAGCTGAGAGATGCTGAAGGGTCCGTGTTTTTAGCTCTGTATTTATAAAGACGTGTGTGTGTGTGCGCGTGTGTGTGTGTGCACGTGCGAGATATTGATGAGGTGTGAGGTTACGGGTTCTCTAACACTGAACTGGATTCAAACTTCACCCATTGACTTCTTTGGCTGCAGATCCCATACTGACATCATGACCTGCTTGTGCTCTCAGACAATCTTTCTTTCTCTCTCAGATTTGGGCAATCAAATCAACATGCGGTTATACAATAACAGAGTTTGTTTCTAAAACTGCTTCAGTGTGAGTCTTCTACAGAAAGAATGAGTGTTTTCAGTATTATTAAGGCTCTGGAGAAATATTACTGCTGCAGTATTTAATGAGATTTGTTGTTTCCTCAACTGCTTTTTTATTTCTGAACTGCTACAGAGGACTCACGAGCACATTTGATGCTCATCATAAAGCAGAATGTCATAACTTTTTTTATTTCTTATTTTGTTAAATGAATGCTGAGATTACCCTCATTAAGTCTAACAGGAGACATTTGCTTTGGTAAGTGAAACTCATTTGTGATAGGGCCGTTGAGAGAAATTCACTGAGAATGTGAATGAACATTGTTCGTTCTTGACTCCTCGTGCTGATGTAATCACGCAGACAAGACTAGCTTTATTTGAAACGGGTTTAATCTTTCCTCTCACATTACCATCAGATCCGCCTGATAAAGTTTGGTCATTGTTGATTCGGACACGGCCTGCGTAAATTTAGTTCATTTTTTTTGTTTGTTGCACGTGTTTTGGCCGGCTGACAAATTGATTTCTTTCTTTCAGTAGCTGACGTGAGCTGGCAAATGGCTCGTAAGAACAGCTGACCTGATCAGGGCCTCTCATAACTGGAACAGAGTAGAGCTGAAGTGTGTGTTAGAGGGAGGCCGGGGCCTGGATGGGGCCCTTCAGCAGATGCATTAGAACTGAATGAAACGCAGGTGGAAATGGAGGTAGAGTTGAGTGACAGCTGTGGCCTGGACCTGGTTGAAGCACCAGCACTGTCAAGTGGAAAAGAGAAGCTGCACTCAAGGCCATGGCTTTCACCCAGCACTGCTGAAAGACAGGCTTCATACAAGAAATATGTGTCTACGCAGAATGTTCTGTTTTTTACTGGTTACGGGGCTGTAGTAAGATCTAACTTCACTTTTGTCAGCCGAATCCTGTTTAAAAGTTTAATTGATGTAACATTAATGTAGTTGAGGTTTAAAATCACCAACTTTTCATCATGAGCAATGTGTGATGTTCAGTCCTGATGAAGCTGTTTGTGATGAAATTCATGCTGCTAATGAGTTCCACTAGTGGAATTTTGGTGGTGTGCAGATAGACTAGAGGTCTCCAATCCATGTTCCTGGAAGTCCACAGACCTGCAGAGTTGAGCTCCAGTCTTCTCCAGTCTGTCTCCAGTCTGTGAAAGATCTTGATCAGCTGCTTCAGGTGTGATTCTGTGATTCTGCTTGATCAGCTGCTTCATAGTGCTGGAGATAAACTCTGTAGCTCTGTGGACCTCACTGGAGACCTCTGTGATAGATGGTCTTACAGAAATGCTTTTCCAGCTAGGAGAAAGTGGGAGGAAAATGCTTTGGATGCTACAAGACTTTGTGGTTGGAAGACCATTTCCTTTTATCCCAAAAAATGCAGGTTGGCAGGTGTTCCGTTTTGTGTCAATCCAGCTTCTTCATCAGAGTGTCTGGGGGTCTGATTGTGTTAAAGTTCAGGTAAGCAGGAGAGCCTTACAGTGCTGTATGATCACTTGTTTTCTTCTGATGCTAATGTGTTGCTAAGTCTTCTTCCAGACACCTCTGGCCATTCAGACTTGAATCATCAACTCTTATCATAGCTGAGACACACTTTTAAAGTAGCTAAATAAACCCTCTGCAGAGGTGGAGAGAGATCTACTGCTGTTCCTCAAATGAGAATTCCACCCTCACATCAGTGCTGGTGAAATTATAAACCTGCATGAGTCTGATTCTGTTTCTTTCCAGAAACATCCAAAAACACTTCTGGGCATTTTTACTGGAGGAACAAAGAATTGTTTATTGAAATATATGGTCAAAGTTTTTGCCTATTTATGCTGAAATTTCCTCTTTTAAATGCTATTTTTAATCAATTTAACCAATATTTTTTTTAATTATACCTTCAAATACAAAAAAACAAGTCTAAATGGAATTTAGTTTTTCTGCTATTAAAATTCCAGTTTCTGTTGGAAAATCTATTTTTTTTATATAAACATGGCTGAAAAATATTTGGGCAAAGAACAACGTTCTTGTTTACTCTGCAGGCAGTGACCTTTAGGAATATAATGTTATTGCGTGTTGCATCATATTCTGATGAGAATGTTCAGGGATGGTCGAGTTGAGAACCGAAACACTGACGTTCTTCTCTGGTGTTTGTAGGCTCAGGCTGATGTGATTGGCCCATGACACGTGCGTTTGCTTCATTCAGAGATGTGCTGCTTACTGCAGTGCAGAGGAGACACCGTCAGTTACGCACAACATTAAACCTGTTTCCCTGGCAACCAACATGCCCGCAAATCGACGGCAACTCCCCTCGCAGGTCCCTTTGTTAGTGCAGTCACGAGAATAGAGAGAAGGGGTTGAGGAGACAAACAAAACAGACTTTAAATGCTCATAAAGGGTCATAGCTGCTGTACACAATGTTGTTACTGAAACTTTTAAGCATTAACTGTTAATCTCAGACAGGAAGTTAATCAGTACGGGATCTTTATAAGACATTTCCAGGAGCCTGTGATGTTACAGGAATATTTTACCCCCCAACATTTACCCTCATGTCATCCCAGCCCCATAGACTCTGTTTTTATTTTTTCTGAAATGTTTGGAGTAGCAGACATTGTTACTATGATCTGTCGTATAATAAAACTGTCTGGATTCATCCTTTATGTTCCACAGAAAAAGAAAATTCTGTCAAGAGAACAAATGAACGATTTATTCCTTTAATAATCTGACTGATTGTTCAGTGGGTGTCTTTCGGTTCTGTGGAAGACGCCACAGATCAGGTCTCTAAGAACAGGGTGGACCATGTGGTCCTTCATTCCTCCCCAGTGTTAGTGAACATTAGCAGCATCATCCACATCCACAGGCAATACACGTTTCCAGCCTAATGTTACCTGTACAGACAAAATATTCATGTCTAATGATCACAGTATGTCCCTCTGCTGTTTTCATCCATGTCATTGTGAATTTTAGTTTTTTTTTTTAGGTTTGGTCAAAACAATTTGAATCATTGTGCAGAAACACAGAACACAGTGCAGTTACCGTTTATTGTTTTCTTCCTCTTACATGAAGAATGAAACTTATTTTGCATCATCACTCAAACACAAATTTGTGTTTGCATTCAAAATTCAAAAACAACGCAGCGCATTCTGTTAGCACATGCATGGATCAATGCTGTTGTGACATCATTGACAGACACAAATCTGGAATCTGATTATAATAAATAAGACTATTGTTTAAAGAAATGACAGAATCTTTATTTTTTAGGAAATGAACTGCCACTTTATTATAATCTTATTTAAATGTTCTATTCCTCGGTCTAAACTGAACCTTATTCTCTGGAGGAGTTTCCTGCACACAACAATGGATTTGCCTGATTTCAGGGAGTTTTTATTATATCATTTTAATGATTTTAATTGTTTTATATCATTTGCACAATCTGCTTGCTGTTTTCACTGTCTTTCTCAGTTTTTTTTGAGTCATTCACTGACACTGCTATAGGATATCTGTGTTATGAGACTAAAGCTGACCTGTAAAGCTGTTTCCGTGGTGTCGGTGTCAGGGGTCACATTTGAACTGTAGCAGCAGAAAATGAACTCTGGTCAGTGGGAAGATTTCGCTCAGATTAGTCTAGGTAACAGAAATGGATTCTCCTTTTGCTTGTTTAAGGTGTCATTTGTTAAACTCTGTCTGGACTTTCCTCCAGCATGTAGGCACCCTAAATCATTTATTTTTGTGGTTTGTTTAAACGCTTGCTTAAATGCATTATGTATCATGGTTCTGGGAAATATTTCAAAAACATTTAGGCTGTTGTTGTTGTGTGATGTTTTCAGATGTTGTGATGTCTTCAGGATTTTATAATTGAACACACGCAGCCTGTTGTTGGTGTGCAGTTGATCTGACGCACATTCAATGAAGTGCTCAAAGATTTTATTTGTAATCTTTTGGCGGTGTTTTGGTAATGAAAGGGCAGACTGACAGCCTCCTGGCTGATCAGGGAATAATGTCGGACCGATTGTGGCAGGTTTTATTGGAGCTGGTTATTGGATGTGTTTTATTGATGACTCTGTTCAGGATTCTGAATGATTTATGCACACTTCCATCATTCAGTGCTTCACACACTCACAGAAAATTCTCATCACGCACAGCATCTCTCTGTGTTCACTCTGGATGTGCTTTTGTTTTGGTTGTGCTTTAGCTTCTCTGTGTCAGATGCTCTCTGTGTTCCATGTCAAAATGTTAATGTAAATCTTTCTCCATACAATACAAACACTGAACGTATTTGTAGACCGCATTTATGTATGAACTGGGTGATGACATCATGTCAGTCACCATTTCTCTTCTTTCTTGAAGTTAAAAACGTTTTCCTTTATTCTTTCCTGTTATGATGTATTTTCACTGCATGTCCTCCTAGAAGAAGACGGTTTATCAGAAGAAGAGATATCGCAGTTTGATTTGTCTGTTATCTGCGTCTGGTTATAAGGCATCTACCAGACTGCAGTATATATCAGGACAGTGTGAAAGACCTGCTTTCCCTCTGGTGAGATACACTATCCCATAACCTGAATACAAATCTGCATTATAATGAACTGTGAGCATTGTATTACTGCTTATCACCTAAATCAGCATACGTGTTATTTCTGTGATTCATATGTGTTGAGCCATTTCACGTGGCCTGTAGCACTTGAGAAGAGCGTCCAAACAAAATCACTGCATGTTCCACCATCCAATCAGCCAGTTGTGTATTAATGCATCATTCTCGCTCTCTGTGACATTCTGCTATTGACCTTTTCATGCCTGGAAATGTCTGAGCATGTAAGACAGTGACAGTCTTCATTTATTTGAATGGCACCAAGGTGTTGGATTAAGAGGACACTACAGATGATCATGTGTTTTAGGACTGTACAGATGAACTAGTACAGATTTTATTCAGTATGCTTTGCATATTTTACAGGATTTCTTCACATTCCTTTAGAAATTTCTATTCTTTTTGCATCATAAAATCCAGGAATGATATTTCAATAATTCAGGTTGTGAATTAAATATTATTTACCTATTATTACCTAACCCTAACCCTAACCCTTGTTAAATTAAATTAAGTAATACTTAAATATTGGTTAAGTTACACTTGTGAATGAGTATAAGATTACAGGTTAGCAGTGTAGTTATGACCAGCAGTCACTCCTCACTGCGTCTTCTAGTAGTTACACAATGCTTTTCCCCAAACAGTCCAGAAATTTTACCTTCCTAGATCCATCCACAGATGTCAAAATATATAATTGTTATTGTTCCATTGTTTTTTCTTTGTTCCAGCTTATCTTGATGAAAGATCAGCTGTTAGCTTCAGGGTCTTGTATTCAGAAGTATAACAGATATTCATGTGTTACACCCATCAGCCTGCAGTGTGTGTGAAAAACAGGTGTGAGTTCTGACACTGCAGTTTAGGGAAGCACAGCTCAAGAGAGATGACACCTGTACGTTTACTTCAGTTTACATTGTACCTGTGTGGGCTGTTTTGTGCCTCTTGTTTGGGGGGATTCTGATTACCGGAGAGACTTTGTTATATATTTAGCAGATGAATTTGAGGACCCTTGCTGCAGGTTAAAGCAACTCTAGACCTGATGTTTCCTTCAGGATTTTCATATAGCAGTTTTGTTTGCCTGATTTATCAGTTTGACTGATTTATTTAGAAGAACCGCAATAATCAAGCTATTGGTTTGGAAAATGAACAACATTGCACAGTACGTTCATTTTGGGTGCAGTTATGGAATACACAGTACAAGGTTTTTTTGTGGCGCCAACATGTACTTCTACACGCGCACAACCTAGCTGTGATTATAAATATGCTGTAGAATCATTTGGTCACAGCAGTTCTTCAGGTTTTCCTGCAGTGTGTTAATTTTGCATTAATATTTTAAATATTGATTGTAAAAAGTGTATTTTAGAATTAGGGCCCTGAGCTAAGAAAACAAAAAAATACAAATTTTCAATAGTCAGCAACTGACCATTTGGTGCAAAAAATATTTTCATTTATTTTGAAACCAAACTCTGTAATCATTTAGTTCCATGTAGTTCCAACTATTTTTGTAATGACATATTTTTGTAATAGCATAGCTTTTCTATATTTCTTCCATTTAAGATTGCATTTGCAAAGTTTTACTTGGTATATGTTAGTCATTCAGACTCTCATGTTAACTGCAGTTACATGAGTGTTGTTTTGTAAATACTCCATCATATTTCCCAACACCAGGTGTGACGTTCAGCACCCTCAAGGTTTTTCACAGATACAAAAGTTACAGTCCTAGCTGACATGTTAATGATGTTAATATTTTGCTGTGTGTTGATGGCATGCAGGCAGCTGAAGATACTGACTGTATAAGGTCTGGGATCTGTTTTATGATGGCTACCAAAAAACCTTTTATATGGGGAAAAAAATTAAAGAAAATGCTAATCCACAGCTGTGTAGTTATTTAAAATGTGGATTTAATGACATTTCTGAGGCAGTGTTCAGAATCGATTTAAATCTCTTCCAGGCGAGAGTAAGGCAGAGAGTCACGGCACATTACAAAGCTTTTATGTGTTTTTTGATGTAGCTTTGCGTTTGCATAATTTGGGGTCACGCTGGAGAAGGGTCCCCCCACCCCCTGAAATGATAAACGTTCCTAAAAGAGACGGGCACAAAAGGAGGGCACATGCATGCAAGATGCTCTCTATACCCTCATTTCATGTTTCCTGCAGCAGAAGATGGCCACAGGTATTGCCATCACATCCTGACGTGGCTTCTTGTTACTGTTGTGTTTGTGCAGTTCGTTCTGGCAAATGCTGTTCGTTCTGTCTGTTAGACGAGGAACTCAGAACAGAGAGATCTGGATGAGCATGAGCAGACAGTATGAAAAGAGGAAATCAGAAGACATGAGAGAGAAAAATGCTGAGGAAGAAAAATGATTTACATGAATGGAAATTGAGTGAAGGAATGTGAAAAACTCTGTTAAATACATTGAATAATGCTGTATTTATTGGAAAAAGTCTTTCTTGCATAACTGTACACGTGCGTCGTCTGTGTGTGTGTGCCAGTGCCCCATAATGCACTTGTTATAGGCGACTTCTGATGTCCTGGATGGTGTGAGTATCACTGTGGAATATTAATCACTTTGCTGAAACAGTGCAGTCAGTGGACATCAACCTACATAGTTTGTGTGTGTGTGTTTGCATGAGTACATGAGTTTGTGCCTCTCTACGATTCTTACAGCTTTTGTATACTGTTTATGTATTATGTGTTTGTCCTGTGAGATGTTTTATTGATTTAGCACTCATAAAAGCAATGTGTGCAACCTATACAAACTGCACCATATTGCATCTCCAACTTCACTGTTGTTGCTCTGGAGTGTTCTTGTAAGTCTGTTGACATCTGCCGAGAGAATGAATGTGTATACTTTTACAGCAGGAATATATATGCAGGTAACTGAATGAGAAGCAGCTAGATATGACCCAGCAGGCATAACACATGAATAGCAGTATGTTTAGAAGGTTCTTCTCAAACTATGGAGGCTTTACTTCTGAGCTCATTCAAACCATACTTCTCCACTCAACACCTTCTCTTTTGTTTTTATTCCTTTAATATTCCTAAAAATTAATCACTTCTTGTAGCATCAGATTTTGGGTTTTTTGGTATGAGATTTTGAGTGCCTATGTTGGGTGGAAAGTGGGCACTTGTAATTCAATGATGTGTTTGTGTGCTGAGGTACTCAAGCTGGCCAAGACTTCAGGAAGTGAATTATAAACCCTCAGTTAAATCTCAGCATCTATTTATATTGAATCAGAAACTCTCAAAGTCTCCAGTCATGGCAAGATGTTGTTTAAAAGCTGACGAACTGCTTCCCCTGACCTGACAGTTGGCAGAATTTATGGTTAATTTTCATATTTGATATTGTACAGTACAACAGTTAGTTGCTGTCTTTGAATCTGATTGAAGCTTTTAAAATGGTGAAAACATTACTTCCTGTCATATTCAAATAGAATGGGTTATATTGCTCACGATACAGAGGCTGGTTGAGTTTTAAGAGAGAAACGTTCAAAATCCTTTTTATTGATGATATCACATATATAAGAACTTTTTTTTTTATTTTTGGACTTCATTATTTTTCCTGGACAGCTCTCTTTTCAATAAAATAAGTTGTACACACCTCTGGCAAAATAAAACAATACATCTCACTGCTCACACAGCTCTATTGTAATTTGTCAAATAAACAGTCCCATATTTGCATTTGTCCTTTTCACACCTGGTGAGTTTGTTGTAATGCGTGTACACACACACACACACACACACACACACAGCCTTATGTAAATTGAACACAATGTTAGCTCAAGGTCATGGGACTTTCTTTGTTACTTTGTCTAGTTACATTACTGAACATTTCCAAAATGTTGTGTTTTTGACATTGTCAAATGGGTTTAATCTGTGGAATTTAAGAGCAGTTGCTGATATTTGTGTGGTTTTCCTGACAGGATTATGAAGACAGAAATGGGTAAAATAAAGAAACACCTGAAGCTTGTTTCAGTTCAGGTACAGGTGAGGTGTTGCAGTAGCTTGAAAGAGTACCAGAGTTCTGCTGGTTCTCATAGCAGATGAGGAAAGATGAGGAGCAGAAGCATTTCACACAAATCTGACTCAACATGGATTGGAAAATTTGGAATAGTTCACGTAAAAATAAAAATTTCTGTCATCAAATTGTCATTATTCTGTCATCCCCCATGGTTTACTTTATTTTGAAGAACACAAAAGCCGTGTTCGATTTTTCCATTGCATTTAAGTAGCGTCTGTGGCTGTATTTTGAAGTTATATGATAGCCTTGTGTGACAATCAGACCAAAATGTAATAAAAAAAACATTTCAAATGATATACAAGGTAGTAAAATGAAAGAATTTTCATTTTCAGTAAACTGTTCATTTAATGTAAACACGTCAAAGGTATTAAAATGTTATGGTGTGATATCATAGGAAACCTATTTAAGAACTTTATGCTCTTTAGTTCTGCAAGAATCTATCAAAGAGTCTCAGTGAAAGAAGTCTCAGTCTAAGTGATTTCTTTCCACAAAGCTATTCAGTGTTTTCAGCACTTCACCAGTGAGCTGATAACATGCTTTACCATGTTAAGCTGCTGATGAGAGCATGTCAGTGTTATGTTGTCTGGTTTCAGTTGTCCTCTGAGACACACCCACCATCACACGTCTGCTAAAGCACAACAGAATGACACGTGGTTGACATTTCCCCAATTTCACAGTAAGCTGCCTGTAAGTGTGAGCGATAAGAAACATGGTTGAGCGTGAGTTTGCCAGGGTCAGGTACACACACAAATGTCATAAGAAATGCAAGAGCTTGTGTGTGAGAGAGAGTGAGAAGGTGTAGAAGCCATGTTATTCCAGAGTTGAACACCTCTGCTTCTAGCGTGACTGCAGTTTGCATGTATTCTGCACTTGGCAGGAACTCTGTGTTAAACTGTATTCTGTCTGCTCAGCTCTTGCAGAAACTGGTCAATGCATGCTACACAAGGCCTTAAGCATGTCCATGCAGGTCTGTTTACTCAGAACTTCAGAGAATGAGCAGAATGAGAGAGCTGAGCTCTGGTCTGTTCACTCAGGGCTTCAGTCTCTGTGAATGAGCAGAGGATGGAATGAAGGTTCTTTTTGAATTTTCACTTCATTTGGTTTTAAGAGGATCATAATCATGCCTGTGGCTGCACACAGACTGTTGGAAACTGGGTGATGGGAGTCTTTATGAGCAGAGGCAGTGACAGTAAGCATATGTGTAACACCTGCAGATGATGCTGACTTGACACTCCTGTCATACCCGTCTCATGTGAAGTGTAATATAGAGTAAAATCCGTTGTCTGTTAAGATCACATCCCCTTCAAACTGACTACATGTCCCAAACGCATCCGGTCCAATGTTCAGCCCAGATTCTTGCTAATAATGCTGCAGGGAATTCTGCTGAACATTTTAGTCTTTGAGATTTTTATGATGAAATGAAAATGATGCAACAGAAATACACATTAGATTCACATCTAACTGCAACAACAATGTACTCATCCTGCTGTTGAATTTGAGTTTACCAGTACAAATTCTTTTGTAATAAGGTGTTTATCTGATAGTTTAAGACTGATTTGTGATCTGTGCAACACAGAGGAGCCTCTTGTTGGCGATCAGTAGTCTTCTGTTGAGAGAAAGGCACAGGCACAGAAAGAGAAACAGGTGGACCTTCATTCAGTCTACAGAACTAAAAGTAAACTCTCTGGAAATCTCTGAGTTGCCATAGATGTGGACTAATACAGCCACATACTAAACACAGATGACTTCCTATCAGCTCATTTCCAGACACTTTTCCCCAGCAGATACACATGCTTATACTTTCACTGCACTATAACTAGATATCTTAGATATGTTCCCTTTGTAGTCACGGCAACAGGGGTTCGACAGGGCTGTGTGTTTCAGTGGTGTGCAGTCACAGACTCTGATGTTATGTGCTTTTTAATGACAGGAGAGTTGCAGGCAGAGAGACCTTGAGGCCATAATCCACTGGTGAATTATTCATAGCAACATGCAAAATGAAACATGGGCAAGATTAGCACTTTTCTGCTCAACGCTCCTCCCTGCAGACTCCAAGAGCCATCACCAAAAATTGACAGCTCTCTCTCTCTTTAAAACTGTGCCGTATCGTGCGGATGAGCACAAACATGAATAGCAGAGCACTTTGTGTGATTGTTCAGTAATGATTTAATCAAGTTGGACTGTACGAGTTTAATTTCCTGAGATACGAGATACAACGTGCATGCAGATGTATTGAAAAAGGAAAAATACATTTAACCGTTGATGACATAACTGCAGTAAATTTTTGTAGCTCAAAAGATGCAGAGCAAAAAGCACAATCTTTTAATCCTCAAATTTGTACGTGGAACAAGGAAACAAACATGATTAAATGTTGTGTGTGACTGAATGTTCAAGATCGTTGCCAAGAGATGCAGTAAATGGTTTTCCAGCTCAAATGAGTCATTCTGAATGTGATTGTAGAGGAAGTCCTGTAAACTGCAGCACCTTCCTGAAACAGAGCCTGGCAGGTTTTGTTTACATCTCTTAAGATGATGGTTGTGTAATGGAATCTGAACAGCTGGGGGTTAATAGCGGCTGTGGAACTGACTGAATAAAGCGGGCACATCTCAGCGGTCTGGAGAATTAGCGACACGCAGAACGGCGCTGTACAAACTCCTGATTCATGCTGAGATTGTCGCTGAAATGGTGTACAGCTGTACAACACCATGTTTTGTCTTTAGTTTGGGTGTCACGCTGGCAAAGTTTTTAACTCTGTGGGCTTGTGTCATTCTTGCTGTTATTTTGGAGTAAATCAAAATTCTGGCCACTTCCTGAGAGTTTGAATTGGTTGTTTGGAGCCAGAAGCGATTCTGGAGGGCAACGCTTGGAAGCACAGCCACAACAGGAGAGATACCTGGAGAGAGGCTTCAAATGCATAACTCATATCAGATGTGCTTTTGTCATATTCACCACATGGTGTGAATTTATACAAGATGTCTTATTGGCCACTCTAGACTTACTCATGGACATTTATTTAAAGGAGAAGCTGCTCCAAAATACCAGTATTGTAATACAATCTTAAATATAAAACGCATACTTTTGGAATGCCCTATTTTTAATGTTATGAGACGTTTTTTTAATCTGGCGGAACTTTGAAAGACTTATTTTTAAATGTGGATCCATTAAAAATAAGAGTTTTTATCTAAAAAAAAATTTAAAAAAACTTTTTTGATTTTGTATCTTACATTTATATATTACTGTTATTGATGTCTTTTTATTGCTATTAATCTCTGTATTATAGAAATGTGTTATTTATAAACAGTTTTTAAAATTGTATCTGTTTTTGCCATCATACAGCCATTGAAGCTGATATAAACCCTAAATAAACAAACAAACAAAACTACATGGTGTGGATTAAAATCATAAACACACTGCACTGAGTGCACAATATTCCAAAAAAATGATGTTTTTGTGTCTGTGTGAATAAGTTTGAGTATTCTAGGACCCCCAGCCTCATCTCCTCGTCTGTTTGGTGTTTGTATTTTGTATTTTAAACACACACTTACATACACATTGACAAAGTTTATGAGGAAGTCACACAGTCCAGGGCCTAATTAACCCAACCAGCTTGTTGCCATGGTGAATGAGTTTGGGGGACAGATTTAACTACATTTGTGATGGCACATGAAGTCGGGCGAGTTTATGTACCTGTCTTTACTTCTTCTCTTGCACTGACTGACACTCAGAAACTGCACTTACCCCACACAAACACCAAAATCCTCTGCGTCAGGGAAAAAAGGCTCATCTGAGGAGGTCATGTTGATTCAGCCGCTCGTTCACGTGTGTGGAACACTGTGAGTGCTGCACTGTAGCTCTCCGGGGGAAAGCTGTCTGAGCTGTGGGCTAAAAGTAAATTTCCTGTTTGATTTCTGTCCCTGATTTCTGATGGTTCAGATATAAATTCAGTATGTAAATATAAATTGTATGTAGAGTAATAGATATAATATATATATACATACATATATATAAATTTCATTGGAAAAAGTGTCCTGGTGACTTCAGACTGTGTAAATCTGTTAACATTCTGTAAAAGTTATATGTATTCAGTACACGGGTGATCTTTTGTATTTAATCAAATGTACTATAGAGCACAAAGCAATCATGTTCCATAATGCAAGTGCTCAGTCCGACCATCCAGTTTCATGTAACAGATAAACCAGAAGTCATATCATACAGAATCATTTTGCTGCTTGAAACTGAAATTTGTTGCATAATGTGATCACACATTTTTAAAAATCAATTAAAACAGGTATACTGCACTAATTCTGGACCCAATAGTCTTTGTATTGAAGCATGCATGCTACCTGTTAAGACATTTTGCTGGTTTACAAAGATGCAGTGCTTATAAAAATAAAATACAACACAAGCTACTTTTTAGTGGGTATTTTTGTTCTGCTCTGATGTCAAATCAAGTGAATGGATGTAGTGTGCATGAATCTGTTACTCTACAGGGGATCAGATCTTTGCTGTATTAAGAAAAGTCAGACTGACATGTTGAGCAAACTCTGGAAGAGTGAGATTCTCGCTCTCTTATTTCCCTGTCTTATCGCCATCTCACTGGTTGTCTGTCATACTGACACTAACAGAGAATCTATGTCACAGTGTTCTGCCATCTGGAAGTTATGGGCTGGCTGGTTAGTTGTACCAGAAACCAGTCACTGCTCCTGTAACCTGCTACTGTCTGATCATTTGCTGTTAATTCTTTCTGTTTGAAGCAGTGAAAGAGACAGTGATGAAGGTACTAATTGATAAAGATAAAAGTTACTAGCTGTGCACGTGTGCTGTAGAATGAGAACTGTTGAGAACACACAAGTGCACAAACAGAACAGTAGAGACGTCTTTCTTACATTGAGTAATGCTGATATATTCAGCCAGTAACACCCACAGCATGTGAGTCAGGATTTTAGTTCAGTTTCACTTCTTTAGTGCGTTTTCAAAAGTGTAAAGCATCTTGTCAGCTTTGTACTTTGTACTAATTTGTGCTTTAAATCTATTCTCTTTACTAAACTGTATATGAACTATATTTAACATGTTACATAAATTGTTTAGCATTTGGGAATGTAATATAGAAATGTGCCAATCAGTATATTTTGACTGTACCATTTAAAATTAATGTAATTTAACAGTATGAATGGTCATTTTAGTCATTTTGTCTAATCGAGTCCATCCCTGCTTACTGCGGTATTAAAGCACTGCATGAAAGTGATACTTACATGTATTGTGAAGTTAAATTGAACTGGTTAATTGGTTAGTTGAGTTGTCACAGAGGTTTAATATAAAAAGATCCAAACCTTTTTAATCCTGTGCTATAGCTGTGAATCTTGACCAACCAATGTGTCCGTCTCTAGTGACTCTTATGAAGCACATGTTGTCACTTCTGGATTGAACAGAAACATATGTACAAACCTACATGTGAGTTTGTCATCTGTAGACGGTTGCGAATTGTGTTAGTTGATTTGCTGAAGCTGGATGAGCTCCATTTATGACTCCTGATGCTCAGATGTCTCCATTTATTAATCTATATTTCATGCAGTTTTGTAGAACTGAATTATGCTGCTGCTGTTCTCATGAAGAATCAGGGAACTCATGAGTGAATTTACACTCCACATTTTTATCCTGTGCTGGTTTGTGTGTTGTCAGAGTCTTATGGGCTCAGCTACTGTGTTGTTTTTCTGTGCTAAAAGCTTCGTATGCAATGAGAGGATTGTGTCGTATGTAAAGAAAGCAAGCAAACAAATTTAATATATTTAGTATATTCAACAAAAGTTCATGTAGGAGATTCCAGAGGCTGGTGCAAACCCCTGAAAACACACTTTTCATGGATTGAGTCATACCACAAATGCACACCCACACATACATACACTCATGTGCTAAATGTCATGTGTTATTCCCGAGTGGCCGTTTCCTCGTCTATATTTCTGCATTCTTGAACAGTTATGGCCACGTTTAAAGCACGTAGCCAGATACAATCAATCACGTTTCAGTTTCCCCAAAATAAAGTTGGACTGGTTCCTAATTTGTCTGTCTGTCAGAAATCATCACTACCTTCATCCTTTAGAGCTTTGGCTGTCCTCAAACACCAATCGATTGGAGGAATTCACCTGTCAGATTGTTTTTGAAAATGTAGTAACAGCTCAATCTGGTTATGTCTGCAGAATTAGAACAGAACAATGTTCTCTCAGAAAAAGATGATTAAACTCTTAATGAGTCTCTGCTGGGGCACAGAGATATACATTTTCCTTATCTGATGTTTCAGTGCAAGTTTAATGCTTTTCTAGGTACATTTGTTTGTCTTTGGCGTTCGCTGTAATGAAAGAAAACTAGTGTATTAATTAATACCAAATTCTTTGTAGTTGGTTACCATTTAATGCAAAGTGAATTAAAGGGACAAAGAATTTGGGATTACATGCCTTGCTTAAGCCACAGTGATGAGATTTTTATACCTGCTGAAGTTTATGTGTCCGTTCATAAGATGACTGTCAGAAGAAAAGGCTGATCCAGCACAGACTCTTCATTAACTGACAGTCATCTGGTGAGCTCTTTTCTGAGGTCCTTCTCTGTCCTCATCTTTATCTGCCGGGCCACAAAAAACCAACATCAGTCAGTCAGTCCTGAAATCTGACAGGATAATTGTGCAACTGATGAGTCTCCCATGGAGAATCCATCAGAAATGAACCTGCCTCCATTGTCTCACACTGTGCTGGTCTTGACGCAGGAAGTCAATAATGTTAAGTCAATTAGCATCATAAAACAGATGAGAAAAGATGGGAGAAAGTGGCAAGAACAGAGACTAAAGACCTGCACATGCTACGACCATAAAAGGTCAAAGATTATTACAATTATTTATTTAATATTAATCTTATAGAATTAATATAAATTATTTTAAATAATTTTATCATTTTGTACTGAGCTGTTTCTGATGTCATATTTTAGAGCAGAACATATGATATTTTCATTACTTTCTTCCCAACCTGTTAATTACAAACGTAAAATTCTCTTCATTCTTAGAAAAATGTACAGAATTTGTATCTTTAGTTTGTCAACATTGGGACAATGCCTTAAAAGCAGTTCTGTTGTACCTTGTGTAATACTTTATAATGTACAAGAATATATCCTTGAGGAGTAAATCAGGTACAAATGTTGCAGATGTTATTGATTCACATTCGGTTTGTGCTGAAGATGTAAAATGAATAATGTGTGTTTGGCTAATCAACTGTTTTATTTCCTTTGTTGTCACTTGTTTCTGGAGTATACAGAAGTTTAAGGCATATCTGATTTAACCTTGAGCAGCAGAAGTGTTAGTTTAGGTAGGGTCTAGCTTAGGAAGGGTCTAGTTCTTCAGATTCATTTTCATGTATCAGTTCAAGTTGTCCACTTCAGTGAATCAGTTTAAAAAAGTTCATGTATTAAAATGTTGCTGGAAAATATTTATGTAGAAGTGGCATTTCTATGTCTTATAATTCTGCTTAATGTATTTCAGCGAGATATTGGTTATATGTATATTGGTTATATAGGTTTTAGTAGGTAGTAGGTTGAAATTTACAAGCCTCATCCACAGATGTGACAGTGTGCTGTAATGCCTCTGTTTTTTAAATAACTATGTATATGACTGGTGAGGTGCTCTGGTCTGGCTCTTCTCTGAGGACAGTAAATTGTGGTGTGATGGAGGTAAAGTTGGGGTTACTGTAACCAGAGATCTGTAGATGCCTCTGATTATAGCCTACACCATCTCTGTGATCCATTCTAAACATCTACAGCACAGCAGTGCAAACTGGAGCCTGAAAGTGCTGCTGGTTTATTTATATTGTATTATCTATTTTGTTACCATATGTGTTCACAAGCATGAGGAATATTGTGGCAAACATCTCTTTAAATTTAAATGTAACTCTAAATTACTGGCAGAAAAATGCAGCTGATGGTCATTCGAAGGAAAGAAATGTCAAGGGGACTTTTTTAGAAATTAAAAAGATTCAGTGTTTTTTATTCTTGTATTTCCAATTGTACCTGATTTAGCAGGTTAAATGTTTCATCAGAAAATAGCCTAAATTGTTACCTCTCTCTCTCAGCCTCTAATTTGGTGATGTCAGAGGTTAAGTAGATTGATAAAGGATTGTATTAAATGCTGCACTCAGCCCACTTGTCATCATGTGCTTTAACTAAAGAAGACTATTACCTAACCTCTGAATAAAGCAACCTGTAACTTCATTAGAAATGAGCAGAGGTCATATTTCAAATACCATTTTATCATCGTGTGCTATATCAGGAATTCAGGATGATGGCTGTGTGTGTGTGTGTGTGTGTGTGTGTAATGCATGCACACACACATACAGATAATATCTGACCATGCGACAGGTCATTACAGTGAGAAGATAATTCGCAGTTCATCAGTTATTTTAAATGTATGGACAGAAGCTTATTATTGGCTACTTTCCAGAACCTCTTCAATGAAGAAAGACAAGAGCTGAAAGTGCAGTTTTAGAGAAATACAAACCAAATGTTTTCTTTTTATTGTTGTAGCCTCTGTAGACTCATAAAAATAGTGTTGCTTAAAATAAGGACAAAAGAATATCACAGATTGACCTCTATAAAAGAAAGTCCATAATTCCCACATTCAAATCTCTTGAACCTGCAGTAAATGTGCAGTCACGTCAAGCATTTGGGAAGTCTCGTTAACTAACATCCAGTCGAGCCCTTGCGCTACGTATCTGAGGCATCTGTTGTAATGCTTTTACTAAATTAGCCCTAAAAAGCCAGTCAAATCATCATTAAAGCAGTGCAGGATTTGAAAAAAATGGGAAAAGGAATCAGTATTCAAATTCTGAATGTAATATACCAGTGGATAAGTCTGATTTGGCAGAACCAAGAGGAACATCAGGATAATAGACAGAAGAATAAACTCAAAGAGCAGCATTACTGTTCTGGAATGATACTGTATAGTTAAACTCTTGCTGCAAAACGGTGGCACAGCGCAGAAACCGGTTGACTGAGCTGCAGAACAGCAGGATTTGTAGCTGCTCTTTTCCCCTCGGTTTTCTCTCCTATTTCTTAAGACACTCTCATTTATTGCAGGTATATCATTTGGCACTACACAAATTCTTAGTGCTTTTCAGAAGCCAGAAGCCTTCAAAGATCAGTCAGTGGACAGTTACTTAACGTTCTCTGTATAAATGGGACTTTTCTGCATTCTGTACAGCAGAGTCTAAAAATAACAGGTTTCCCCTTCAAACAAATCTGCCTTCATTTGCAACGTCAAATCAGCATTGTCACATTTTTCCATCTAAATAAAGTTAGAAAATAGTTTAAAATCATTTGCACTTTTATATAATCTGTTTCGTTTATCAACCCATAGTGGATTAATTTACATATTTATATTAATATATTTATGTATAAGCATGTACAAGAAAAACAGTCTCGTTTTTGCACTGGGTACAAAAGTAGTTGCTGTCTTTTCTGTTGTGCATTCTGTTGTATGTTTTTGATGATGAGCAGAATAACAGACGACTTTAAGAGTGTTATATCTGTGTTTCCTGTACCTTGTCTTTTGTGTGAGATTTGATGGAGTAGGGTTCTGGGATGGTGCTGATGGTGGTGGGGCGGGGATGGTGCAGGGAGTTACCAGTGTTGTTCTCTTCCCAGGGAGCAAAAAGTCTGTAGGAGCTGTAGCTGGGTTTGTAGGTGTTATTGTGATCTCTCAGACTAGGTAAAATCATCCCACTTGCGCCCGGTATACTGATACCTGCATGGCTGGTAGGAACGTTCTCCTCCATCTGAGGAGCTGCCACCGTGCTCCTTTGCTGGTGCTGTTTACGTAGCTTGTAGAAAGCAATTAGCATAGCAGCAGCAAGCAGGGTGACTGCCACAAAGCAGCCAATGATAATTTTAGTTGTCTTTATGACTTCGTCGAGACTGGCAGGTGGCTGTACTGTCCCGCGAACAGTTGGCACGGAGACCTGTTGGGGAGTTTGAAGTAAAACGGTTGGCGTGGAGATAAAAACAGGTTGAAAGATGGAGGGGGAGGCGGTTACTGTTTTTGTCTTGATCACTTCCTGTGAGGTGGGCTCCATTTCCTCCACAGTCACTGTAGTGAAGTAACTTAAGTTAGAAGTGTTGAGCTCAGCCACAGTCACATTCAGGTAGGCCGAAGCGTTGGAGTTGCCAGCCATGTTGGTCACCATGCAGGTGTACAAACCTGTGTCTGCTGGCAGCACGCTGGAGAAGTTTAGCGTTCCATCATTAAGCACTGATATCCGTGGGTGGTTAGAGCCATGTGTCAGAACAGTTCCATTAGGCAGAAGCCATCGTACAGATGACATAGGGGCTGTACGACATTTTAGCTCAGCTACGCGTTCAGCAGAGATGTTAAGGTCCCTTGGGGCATCCAGAATGAAAGGTGCTGAACACTGAAAAGTACTCTGGTCCACTTCCACCAAATAACGCCCGCGTAGGTGAGCAGGAGTGTGGCAGCGGCCGCAGCAGGTGGAGTTGGTGGGGATGTATTCCCTTAGCCACCAGGCCAACCAGACAACATCACAATCACACCGCCAAGGGTTGTGGTGCAAATGAAGCTCCACCAGGTAACTCAAGGGTGCAAAAAGGTCATGGGGTAAAGAGCTAAGGTTATTATGGGCCAGGTTGAGTTCAACCAGGGCCGTGACATCATCAAATGCATTTCTTTCTATTGTGGTGATTCTGGAGTTCATAATCCACAGTTTCCTTAGGGACTTCAGACCCCTGAAAGATCCAGGTTTAATCTCTGGGAAGTAGTTCTCTGACATCTCCAGCTCCTCCAGTCCCACCAAAGGGCTCAGAACTGGCATCTCCCTCAGGTTACACATTCCAAGGTTTAGATATTTCAAGTTATGTAATCCCTCAAAAGCACCTTCAGAAATATACTCCATCTTTTTAAGCTCTCCCAAATCCAGCCGCATGAGAGAGGGAACCCGATTAAACGCATACGATGGTATACTTTCAATTGGGTTGTTCCTGAGCCATAATTCCCGCAGTTTTGATAAGTATTCAAAAGCGCCACTCGGAATCACTGTCAAGCGGTTGTCGAACAGCTCCATTGTGTTGAGGCTGTTGAGGCCGCTGAAGGCCCCTACCTCAATCTGACGAATGGAGTTCCTGCCCAGCTGCAGAACCTCCAGGTGTTGGAGATGCTGAAATGTGCCAGCTTCAATTGTTTCTATGCTGTTTTCCATCAGGTTTAGGTGTCGTGTGGTGGCAGGGATTCCTGGGGGCACTCGTACCAGGCCTCTTCTGGTGCACACCACCTTCACGAACTGGTTACCACAGAAGCAAACGGCAGGGCAGGTCAGTGGTCCAGAGGGGGTGGCGCACACACTCCACAATTGTACCATGAGGTAGACTGCACAGAGCAAGGCTGTGTTCCAGGCACGGTGCACAGTTACCTGCCACGGGAGACTCATGATGTGACACATTCATAATTCAACATAGTGTGGGGATTCAGCTGGGGAGTGGAGAACAGTGGCCCTACCCCGGTTTGAGGGAGACACTGCATCTGTCTGCCATCGACAGTGCAGGATGCTGCATTGAACACAGAGAGAGAGAGGGATGAGCAGAGAAATGTGAAAAATGAAATACAGAATAAATGCATTGAAATGGAAGACGCCTACCTCATTAGCTCAGCATGGTCGTTAATGTAATCCTTTATAATGAAGTAAATCCCGACACCATTCGCTCATGGTTCCAGCTAAGAGACTGCAACATTTTCTGCTATTTCTCTTAGAAAAGTCGATTTATTGCAGAGAAAAGCTATTCAGTGAAACTGTTGAAGGGGCCCAGTCAGCCATGCAGGTGTGTGGATCCGGTTAGCTGGAAAAAGATTTCCTCTCTGCGTTTCTCTTGACTGTCTTCGGAAGACAACACTGAACACCACAGAACAATTTTCACAAGACTCCATTTCTAATTAAACCGGAGGCAAAGAAAACAGGAAAAAAAGAAGAGGGGGTTAATATCAAAAATATTCAGACATTTGTCTCTGTCTTTATTCTTTTTCAGTTTGTCATTGTCTGCCCCACACAACACTTCAGCTGATTAGCCGCATGTTGATGAATCAAAAACAGCCAGCAGATATACGCTGCAGTCATTCCGTTTTGATTTTTTAACTCACTCCTGTCTGTCGCTGTAGCAGCTGCAGGCTGCAGCGCGCACAGTTAGCAGTAATCCATCAGTTTTCCAGGAAGGGGACTCGGGTGCTGTTGCGGGAACAGAAGGGGGAGGGTGGGGGAGCGGCAGAAACAGCAGCGCAGCAGTGGTAAAGCTCTCTCTCTATCCGTTGCTTGTCCACTTCTTGCGCTCTCTCTCTCTCTGACTTCCTCACTCTTCTCAGTTTCAGATATAGAGGATTGATGCCATCGTGTGACGTGCAGCTGATTTTGGAGCGATGCCTCACAGAGGATTCTTGTAGCTCGACCTCCCTCCTCCTCATGCAGATTCTGCGGTATTCCTGTATTGTAGGTGTCTTGAGGTAGTAAGTTGTAGCAGTTCGCCTTGGATTGGCAGTGGTCCTGCAGTGGGAGGCAAGCAGCACGTAAAGGAGAGAGAGATGCTCACATGTTCCCGATCGTCGACTGTGACAGTGAGCAGTGGTGCTCACCTCCAGTGCTCATCCCTGTCTCTCTCTTTCCCTTTTCCTATGTGAAAGGGTTACAGGCGGTTACAGTCTTTCTCCTCCTCTCGTCCTTCAGTAGAAACATGAATGTACTGCTGACGTATCCTTCTCAGAGCAGTGCATTGGTTTGATGCAGTCTTCTTGTGTATTAACACATTCCCCCCTCCTCGTCGAGTGTGCTGTCTCTCTCTGTCTCTCTGTCTCTCTGTCTCTCTCTCTCTCTCTCTCTCTCTCTCTCTCTCTCTCTCTTTCTCTCTGTTCACACACAGATACATTCCTGATTCACTGTTCTCTCTACTTTTGACTTTTGGCCTCCTCTCCTTCTTTTGTTTCTCTGTCATCTTTTCATGCCATAGGCATTGTTAGACCCTGTTTAGAGAGGCTTCAGGCTTTTACCTCAGCTTCCCCACAACTGTCTGTGATTTAACTCGGTCTCAGTCAAACGGAGGCTTCAGTAAGAGAGCTGAGGTCATTTCACTCTGAATTCTTCCTCACCAGTCCTTATAAAATGTTAAGCTTTGTTATATTAAGTATCATCCTTTCATTTTCTCAGTGGCGGACTGGTCGTAGGTGATACAGAATTTAAAAAATGTTTGGCAATGTGCCAAACTCCACCAGATGGTGTTTTAATTTATTTAAAAGTTTCTGGCTAAAGAGACTTGAGGTCATAACTCGTACACAAGACAAGAAATATTCTTCACATCAGTTCCCACCTGGGGGGAATATGTCATGTGAGGATTCTTCCAAATGTTTTGTATTTACATACAAAATATAAAATATAACATTTTTATTAGAAACAGATCATCTACAGATCATCTTGTACTGTTCTCCAGCCAGGAACAGTGCTTGACTTATATTTATGTGGAACATTTGTATAGTTTGTATTTAAATAGTTTATGTATAGGCAACTTTATATATATTTATATATAGTATATTTATAATCCAATTCTGTTAGCATTTGTGTTTAGATTTATACTGTTTCACGTCATTGTTGTATGTCTGTATTTATGTAGCACCGTGGTCCTGTGAGGCACGACATTTCGTTCCACTGTATGTCCCCACATATAGCGGAATGACAATAAAGCTCGACTTGACTTGACTTGATTAGAAAATTAAGCAGGCTGCCAATAGTAACGTTACAAAAACATTCTTAAAGGGACAGTTACATTAAACATTTTGTCTTTGTGGTTTTTCATTGTCTAGGAAACACAAATAGAGCAGAATGAAGGATAGAGAACAACATACAATACTAGATATGATGCACTGTACTGTAATTCAAGTCTTCTAATACAAATGCTGGTTTTGTGTGAGGATATGTGTGTCATGTGACTGCTTTGGTGGCTTTTCCTGTTTTCTGTTATGAATGTATGGAAATAACTGATGACTAAACACAATTAAGTGGATGTCATTTAGGCTATTATTGTGGTTTGATAAGTCATTTCCAGCAGTTTACATGTTTCTGCGGGGTCAGTTAATCTCACTGTATGTTCAGACGTTGTCATCTTTAGCTGTCTAATCCCATCACTATCCACTGTTCAGCCCCTCCCCTCTACCTCTACAGGAATAACAGTTTTAAAGCCTCCAGATTCCACCACACCAGAGCACTTTTAATGATACCGCTCCATCCAAAACTGGCTCATTTGTTACGGTCTGTGAAGTAGAGCTGCCAAAATCACAGAGTGTCACTTTTGGACAGTGTCTTATGTTTTACAGGGTCAGCTGAAGAGTCATGACACTGTTGAAGGGCTATGATAACCCTTTAATAACCCTGCAGCTGAGGCGATTGATGTCCATGGTGCAGTTCTTAGTGTTAAAATCATTATGGAGGTCAAAGGTCAGGATGAAGCGTGAGAGTTCTCAGGTTTGTTGATCTTGATAGTCAGTCATTGAGTTTATTGACAGTGCCTGATGCAGAGCAGCAGATTTTGATATTTTTTGATTTATTTAAATGATTAAATAATGATGAACTGTACTGTACATGATTCATCAATTGACAGCATAAACAATTACATTCAATTGCTTACATTCTCTTACGTTTACTTAAAATTAACAGGGTCTGCAATCTAAAATTTTAAAAGCAAATCATGTGTCACAGTGTTTAACTGACTGTTTGCTAAAGAAAACTGTTTCATATTGATATTAAGCTTTTTCAAACAGTTTAAACAGCAAGTGAGAGTTTTGGATGAGTGTGAATTTATCTCCCAGAATCTCACACTTGCATCCCAGTGTTTTTATGCCAGCTGCTGTGTGTGTGTATGAGAGAGAGAGAGACCATATGTGAGGTTTCATTTAGTGACCTGGCTGTAGGTAGCTGGTCACCAGCAGAACCTGGAGAGGTTGCGAAGAGATGGAGGATTGTGAAGGCTGAATAATAATAATGTCGATACACACTGTACTGCGGCCTGTGTTCTATATCCCTGGATCTTCTGTCCTGTGAAGACTGAATTTGTGGTGTTCTGTGACCCAGTTTCAGTGGCAGTTGTACTTGGGGTCACTGTGAAGGGTGTTGACCGGGTGAGAGGGAAGTGGCCTGTTGTGACATCACAGCACATTCATCCTAAATATCCGTCAAGCTCCGCCTCTGTACCGTTGTGTACTCTTCTAATACACACTTCATTACGGTAATGACTGCAGAGTGCTGATCATGACATGTTCGCTGTTCCAGTGAGGGAGGGGCCTGAGCGAGTCGAGAGGGAGTGAATAAATTAACTCTTGGCTATGAGACTGTGGATGTTAGCAAAGTGCTGCTCTCAGGACTTTAGGTCTAGCAGGATCGATCTGGCCTGCACTGATGAAATCCTCCTGCTTCCCTCACCCTCTGTGTTTTTAAACGGCTTTGATTTATTAGCTGTCTGCTCTTGCTCACCCTCTTTGACTCTGATTATGGCCTCCTGTAGATCTGTAGGTGTTGTTGAAACGAGGGTCAACCCTGTTATCTTTCTATTTGCCCTGTGATCTGTGCTGTCTGACTTCAAATGAACTCTGTCAGTATCTGTTTTCATCTCTAACAATGAATCTCCGAGCACAGAACTGGCCGTTGTCCAGATCTTTCAGAATTCAGGTCAGATTTATGAGAAAGTTACATTTTCTGTTCTAAATGTTGAGTGTAGCAGTATATGAAATTACCAATATCTTGCCAAAATGTCTTTGCCAAATATGAGCTTGTTTTGTGTGTCATAAGGAAAGTATGAGGAATCTTTCCTTTTTTGCAATTTTGCAATATTTTGCACTGCATGTGTAGGGCCATTTCTTAAAGAGACATCAGCTAAAAAAATTAAATTATTTGTAAAGGTTATAAAACAGCATGAACAACGTGAAAATATTAGATTTGATTTTTAGGTACAAAAACTTGACTAACATTATAAGTGCACCACAGGAGAGAAAAAAGTAGTAATAAAAAATGTTATGTAGCTCCATGTTATTTAAGTTGCATATATGAATTAAATATATAATATATGAGGGTATAAGTTATATAGCTCCATGTTCTAGCTACAATGTTTGCACGTCACTTTTAAGTTCTCAACACAGCTTCATGTATAGAATTAGAGTTGGTCAAATTATGAATTAGTTTTTTAATAAACTGGTTTATCTGTTATCTGCACTTTCACAATCTACCTGCTACAGTTGCCTGCATGACTCATGTAATACAAAGACTCTTTCATACTGACTTTTTCATTCAGACGCAGCGTAGCAAGTGTAGCTTAAGATTTCTAAACAAGTCTGTGAGCTCGTTCTTGGCAATGAAGCAGCGACACTTCATCTTGCTTCTGTTTTCATCTCTGAGTACTCGTGTCTGACTAATCGCATTTGCCATTCTGATTTCTTCACTGATTGAGTTTTACATTTCTGAATTCAAACTTCCTGTTGTGTTTGTGTTGATCTTGATGTTCTTAATTATTTGAGGAACTCTTGTACTGTTTCAGCTGATGAAGGCTGGGGTGACATACATCAGCAGAACTCTGCTTTCAGCTGTTATTGTATCTTCAGTTTAATTTGTTTTCAGAGCTGGTGCTGATAGCAGTAAACCACCCCATTGAATGAACACTTATTTTTTTTTATTTTCTAGACACATTTTATTACAGAAAAATACAATTAAACTACACACTTAAATTTTTATATTTTAGATCAGTAAACATTTTTGATATTGTATTTTGGTTTGAACTGTAGAGCAGTGATCTTCTGAGCTTTGTTCTATAGGTAGTTTCAGTATCTCAGAACTACAGGCTCATTTATGAAAGATTTCATGGCTTCAGCTTTGGCTCATGTAGTTTCTGCTTCAGCATGTTCTCTCAGAGCCTGCAGGGTGGCTGTTTCCAGAGTGGTCACTAAATGAAACCTGGAGCCCTCTGTAGACTCTTCTTCTCTGTAAGGCTGTTTTTCCCTGCAAGACTAGGTCAGAGTTTATTTAACTCTGGTTGAGTTCTTCATAGTCATTCATTCTGTCCTGAGTCACTGGCTTGCTTGTCTCCTCATTCAGACATTTCGAAGCCATTCTGACCCAACGTTCACATTGGTTTCCATTAAGCTCTGATTCTTTTATCTCAATTTCTCTTCAAACTGCTATTCATACTTTCATTTTTTATTCATAGAGTTGTCAACAAAGCGAAAACATTGCAATATAATTTAAGAAGCGTGTGTGCGATTCATTTTGTAGCATAAGCCTGTAGCCTCTGTTTCTGGAGTTATGTTGTAAGATAATGATTCATTTTTAAATGATACATTGACTTGAAGCCAGTCTTACTGTATGATAATGCTGTGTTAAGGCTGTGATCAGATGTGGTGTGTTCATTATTGGTTTCAGAGTTCAGGTGTGTTTTCAGAGATCATTACACTTAACCGCTAAACATTCTGCTTCATCATTGAAGGCTAATGCTAATGTTAGCGCTGTTGACTGGCGGTGATGTGAACTGTAGCCCCTCCTGTCAACCGTGAAACATTTTGGTTGCAATAGCAAGTCTATGCTGCATTTATGCCCAACAGTTCCTCATGTTTGCTTTCTGCTGTTCTTGTGTCTCATCGATTCAAGGATCCTTTTTATATTCTCCCTCCACTCATATGCAAATACTACATTTGCATGCAGAACTGAGATTGGCCAGTTGCAATTAACACTCTGGTAAAGTCTGAATTCATTATCCTGGTGCCGCTCTGCCAGCAGTTTGCAGTAAAAAGAGCCTGTCAGTGTGTGATGCTGGGAGAAGACATGTTAATTATAGCTGCAGAAGACCCTGATGCTGTCTGACAAACACTCACTGTGAGTGATTTCAGACAACAAACCTTGACAACAAACCTTGTTTCAGGTATTTGAAACACAATCAGCGTTTTCAGCATTAGTTCAGTAAAAAGCCATAAATGAAGAGTGAAGTAAATGAATTACACATCAACAGAAGAGGGACAGAGTTTGCTGTTGATTTAAGAGTCTGGCTCTGCTCCTGTTTCTTCTGTCAAAACCCCTGTAAATATGATAAAGCTTCAGTATGACAGTTTGAGAGAGATTTTGTCACCTATAATGTTTATGTTTGATTCATTTGAAATGGTTTTAATGTAGTTAATATGATGCTTCTTGTTTTCAAAAACAGAGACCTTGAAATGCAGCACTTATGGAGGAAGATGAGAGAAGAAGGGAAATCACCTTGAATGAATGAAAGTGAAAATGAAAAATGAAAATGGTTCAAGATGAGAAACTTCTTTCCTTAACACTTATATTAAAATCATGTTCTGGTGTTAAAATGGTTTCTCTCAGAAAGTGATTTAAAAGAGTGTGGTGTCTCAAAGACCTCAGTGTATTTGTTCGTATTCTTCACTATACAGCTACAGAGAAGCAGAGAGCTGCGACGGCTGAGTGACAGATCTGTACACTGGAGGTTCTGACCTGTGCTAATGTTTCCTGTGCAGTGCAGTTGTGGATCCCCTGAGGTATTCTGGGTGTCTGTGGAAGAAAAGCATTCAGCAGTTTAAACTGAAGTCAATACCAGTGTGTGATTTATTAAGTGTTCTCAGTTACTTTGGGCAGCTTCTGGAAAGAGGTGATTGAGTTTTGAAAACATACTGGACAAATAGAAATTGATCTCTCATCCTGCAGCTTTGCAGCTGTAATCAAATGTTTCAACTTGGCTGTATTGTGAAAATATTTCAGATGCCTTTTAATACACTTGGTGTATTACACTAACACCTGGTTTACTTTGATTACAAGGTTAAAGATGATTTCATTCACTCACCCATAAACCACATTCACATAACAGCTGAAGTGATTTTAAATGCACACAGAGCAGGACACAGAGCAGGTATGTATGGAAGTGTCTTGTTATCCAGACACAGACAGAGTTATTCAGTGTCAACAGAAGTGATCATTATAGTGTCATTATAGTGTCGAGCTTTAAATGAAACAGTGGGAAGATTGCTAAATGTTTGTGCAGTGGGTGGAAAAATCTTGTTAATGTTAACAAAATGTTAATGTTAAGCTGTGTGAACACTTAGGGGTAGGGTTTAATTTTTTGAAAGAATTAGAGCTAGGTTTTTTGTTTTGTACGAAGCTGTTTGGTTAAAGAAGCTAAACTGAACTTATCAGCACAAACACAGTCACTTACTGTTTTTGACTAGCTGTAGGGTAGACACATGGCTTTCTCTCAGCGTTAGAGAAAATGACTGCAGAGAAACACAACCAGTGCCGTCAGTCTGCTCCTGCAGCTTGCTGATGATCATTTAGGTTTAAAGAGACTTGATGAATTTAGTCTACTATCCAAATGAGATGTCTCGTATGATTAAGCTGTTTGGAAGTCATTAACTACCTCTTAACTCTGAAATATCCGCATGAGCTTTTAGCCTTGTTGCCAGTTTTATTAATGTTGATGTGTAGAGGAGACAGCTCAGCATGCTGGAGCTAAAGAACCTGTATCAGACATTATCTGGTATAACAGATATTAAGGTCACCCTACTACAGTATGTATGTTTTTCAGAACTCACTTCCAGACTCCTGGCATTGTGTTAACTTGCTATTCCCGCACCAGCCTGTGACAAACTGTAAGTGTAACTCACCTGACAGAGGCTGTTAGCTTCAAAACATTCCATTTCACTCCAACCCCACCGACAGTCAGATCCCTGCAGCGCCACAGGCACGATGGCTGTCACACAGACGTGACATTCATTATAAAGGATTCAGGGACCTTTGGAATTTGTTTGTATATTCCAGAACATTTATTAAAAGCAAAGTATAAGAACTTGCAGCGTAATTTGTATTCTACTAAAAATGGACTGTGGTTGTGTCATATTTAGTAATATCACAACACAGGCTGCCATACCATAGTTTCGTAACCATTTAGTTCCATGATTGCTATGCTTCAGCTTGATTGCCATTAATAATGGCACTGTGTTATTATCATAACATTTATTAACATTTATTTGTCTTGATGCATGTCCAAAAACATGGTAATACCATGAATGATTACTGTGTTGATTTATGTGTGAACACCTTTGTACTGCAGTGGTTGACTTTCTGTTCATTGCAATGGTGCTGGTTATCTTACAGACATAAAGGGTGTTGCAGGTCAGGTGGGATGAGACAGTCTAGCTTCAGCCAGTGCTGCATGTCGCCTGCTCTCTCCTTCGTACATGTGTGAGCGTGTGTGTGTATGACATGGGCACATGACAGCTTCAGGTTTTGGGTTTGTGAGGATGGTAAATGGGGTTGTTTCCCACCCCAGCCTGTCTGAGCACTGTTTAGCGCACTAAAGAGTGTACCTGACAGGACACCATCCTCACCAGCCTCCATCTACAGGCTTGAACACTTTTGTTCCTGTAGCGGCTTCATAACAGTTACTTCTTAATATGTTTCCTTTAATTGTTTTCTGATTATTAAAAATAAGTTCTCAAAGCTCCGCCCACATGTGTCCAAGAAAAATGAGCTGCTGCTTACAGCACACATTTCACTTCAGACTGCATCACTGCAGTGCTTTTCTCAGCCACAAATCCAACAGCTCATTCCTCTTCTGAAATATCCTTCTAATAAGTATATAAGTTTTGGTGTAGCATGCAAAGACAAATCTACCTACCATTTGCTCTGGTTTGTTTAAGGTATAATAAAAATGGGTTTTGTTTACAAAATTGACTGTCACTGTAGACCAACACTATAGACCAAGATCTCTTTCTAAGTTATTGGCAGATTTTTTTTACTGGCTTTGAATGAACTAACCCATGAAGTCACAACACAATCTCTACATAACACTGTGCCTCAAAACATGTACATGTAGTTTCCTGATTGCCTGACTGGTAAAGTAAGCAGGACCTGTTATAACTCAAAGCTCTGAAAGGATGTAAAACTGTTGAAACCAATGAAACAAGAAAAAATGTGGTAGTTACATTCAGCTTGTATAGATATTAATAGAGCAAAAACAGAAGCACAAAAAGGGTTCTGTAATAATCTATCACTTTATTTAGAGCAGAGAAAAATCACACCTCTGTAGTCATGGGTTTCATATGGAGCAGACCAGTCAATCGTACGAAGTGACAGGCCAGTCCATATAAAGCTGAGGCCTGCTGTTAATGTACCAGAGTATACAGATCTACGACAGATCTGTGAATATTAAGTCAAAGCTCATGTCTCCTGCAGTTATTCATGAATTGATGAGAAGAGCTGTGCTGTTTTCTGAACAACCTGATTTATTTTTGCCTGCTGGAAAATCCTATAGACCAGTGTCACACCTAACCCACACGACAGCAACCACATAGCAACACCCTGGTATTTCAGAGTCTTGTTTCAACAGACAAGCTTTGATCCAAATAACTTCAGAAGATGTATAATCATGAAGTGTGAACTTATGAATAATCATACGTTTTTAGCTTTTTGTTGTGTAGATGTCAAGTTGAGTCATACCTTCGCCCGTCTGTAAGTAAACTGCAGATGTTTCGATGCTCTGGTGGCTACAGATCAGTTTTGTTTGAGATTTGGTCCGAATTGTCTTGCACATTCTGTCTTGTTGTCATTCCATGAAGGATACTGGGTAGCATATCTTGTTACTAAGGTTACAGCAGTCCCTCGACCACCCTGCATACACAGTATTCATACTCTCCTCTGTCTCACTTTTATTTTCCCTCTTATTTCACTAGATTGAATGAAATTTGTGGAGGATTTTAACTTTGCTGGGGAATTCAAGGTGCTTTTTTAATTCCCCTTAATGTCTCTTATGTTACTGTACAAGGATAATTTCACAATATTTCTTTTGCTGTGTGAGGGTATTCATTTATTGCCATTCAGGTTCACACATTTTGCCTCAGTATGAGCTGTTCCTGTAAGGTCTTTAATTCCAGGATTAATGTGATTAAGATCAAATCTGTTGTTTTGGTCGTCAACAGCTATTTGCTGGTATTTGATTTTGAGATATATTGCCTCCTTTGTGTGCTTCTAATTTATTTTCATCACAGTGCGTTTATTATTAATGCATGTGACAATGAAATTACAGATTTTGTGTAACATATAAAAGCGTCTTTGAATCTTTGAGGGTGTTTACAGAATCCTTTCACAGCTTTCATTGTGGCTCATTTGTTTTGAAACAGCAGAAAATGACGTGCACACACACCCGCTTCCACATGCACATGCAGCTCTTTTTGTATTCTGGTTTGGCTTCGTGAAAGCCGTTTAGTCCAATTAGGTTTCTGTATTCATCAGGACTGTGTGTGTGTAGAAAGGAGGCTTTATCTAAAAGTGGCACATTCACATGTCTGTGACAGCTCTCTCTCTTTCTCTGTCTCTTTTTCTGTCACTCTTCCTCTCTCTCTCTCTCTTTGCATCCTCGTGCCTGTAGAGTTTGGGTGTAAAAGTCAGTTTGATTGAGACATAATTGCCGTGGTTCAGGAGAGTGTTTGACTCTGTTTGCTCTGTTTAGGGCAAATGTCCTGCCAGGGAGAGAGAGAAAGAAAGACTGACTGTAAAAACAAATGTGAGAGAAGGTTGAGAGCTCAGTGAGGAAAGATTTGCTTCTGTAGATTCTGTCCCAGAATGCTCCTGTCCCACCCATTTGTCTTTATCATTAAGTCACACCCATCAGCTGCAGATTTCAGCCAGCATTTGTCATTCTGTGTGCAGTATGCATCAGTCTGTGGTTAGTGGTCCCTGAGTTTGAGGTTTCCATCATACAGCCAAACACACTTTCAAAGTGTCACTGTAGTTGGTGTTTGAAGAACAGCTCGTAAACATTTCAGAACAAAACGGCTCCCCAGAGTCTGATCTGACCTTCTTTTGTTCTTCATTTAAACATGTTTAATCACAGATTTGGGCTCACAGTTTCAGACATAGTCCTGCAGTGTGTGAGTGAGCCAATAATTGCTTCATCTGAATAGTTTGATTTAAAAACCAGGATGGGTCTCATCTGACGTGTTTATCCCAGCAGAAACATGCAAAGGCAGTAATGTTGTCAACGTATTCAGAAACCAAAGAGCCAAAACGTATCTATGTGAGCACAGCTGTGGCAGAAATGCTTTCTGCAAAGTTAATTGCTAAAACAGAATAGCTTAAACCAAACTTAGTTGGTTAAAGGTGGTCTCTAAGCCTGGTTAATATGATCAAGTTATCATCCATCAAGTCTTTCTGAAAATTCTCCCAAACTATTGTAAAAACAGTCTAAGCTGGTGTGCTAGCTGTGTGTGTTTTATTGAGCAGGATTATCATGTGGTTTAGAGTGTAGGATGTGAGTGTCATCAGTTGTGAGTGGCAGAGACAGAGACCAGGAAACAGACAGATTACATGTGTAGTTCTTACCGTTTCTACCTTCCTTACAGATCACAGATTAGTTGGAGTAACTGTTGGAGTTTCTTAGTTGGAGTTAGGGTTAGGAATCTTAAATCACTACACAACACTGCATCAGATTAAATAAACTCAAACCTGGTTCAAATCAAATCATCAGACCATGTAGCATATCTGTCTGTTTCTGAAGCTAAGTGCTTACTGGTGCATTTGTAATTCAAGGTCATTTTAAAAAGATTTTGGGCCTGTATATTAAAATTCCTCATTTTGAAGAGGAAACAGGTGTTCACAGTTATGTAGCAGCTCAGCTGAATATGCACACAGTGGATTTGCATTTGTTTGTTTATGCATGCATCACTCTGCATACTGTTACATGTGAGATGTCTGTGGAATGAAATTCATGCATTAGTATTCATTACCAGCCCAGAGTATTATGGGTTGTGTCCACCTGATGTGCACCTCATGGGGTCAGCTCATTTCTGTATAACAAACCTTAAAACTGGCACAGGCTTACATCTGCAGAATGCTTTTGAAAGTCTGTTAGATAATCCTGGTTATATGTCAGATCTTAACTGTGCAGTAAGCAATTTCTGTAAAACACTGTTGAATCTGTTTTCACCTCAAATTTTACGATGTGTAGATGCTGTTTTTGCATTGATTGCAGACTTATTCATTGGTCATGTGTAATCTCACATTACTATGACATGAAATGACTCGTACTATGATATGAGTTGTTGGTCATTCAGTGTTACTGTATTTCTAGCCATTAATGGTTACACCATCTCTGTCCATTACCGGCCTGTGAAATCAAAAGTTTGCTTGATGTCAGATGCAGGATAATAGTTGGTGTGACGGATGTAAATGTACAGTAAACACTGTAGGGCAGGGGCCACACTGTAGGGCAGGGGCCACACTGTAGGGCAGGGGCCACACTGTAGGGCAGGGGCCACACTGTAGGGCAGGGGCCACACTGTAGGGCAGGGGCCACACTGTAGGGCAGGGGCCATGTTTTTTTGCATATGGAAGGCTTTTTTCCTCAGTGAAGAACAGTTTGGCAGTGGCCCTGCAGTGAGTGTTTGCTGTGGAGTCTTTTTTTAATGGAAGTAAATCTACGGTAAACTTCAGAAGGATTGTGATTAAGTTATTTGAGTGTGAAGACACAGTCCTCTGAGACGGCTGGAGACATTCGCTTTCCTCTCTGTTTAAAAATCCATTACAGCAAAACGCTGTTGCGCTGAATCCATCTCTCTGTTTATTGTTGCTTGCAGAAAGCGCAGCATGAAGCTGAATCTGTTCTACTGAGATGTGCTCTCCAACTCGTGTGCCTGGCTGGGTGCAGAACTGGGGACTTTATTAGGCAAACAAACTGAATAGGGTTGTTTAGACTAAATAATTTAACCCAGAGTAAACTGGATTACAGTGTGAGAGACTTTAGCCCAGGGAAGGTGATTGATTTTAGTTGTGTGTTTTGGTTCTGCGTGTGATTGACAATGACAATGCAGGGTGAGTGTGGGGTTTGTTGGCCAGGCCTTTGTGACATTAGGAGGTAAAAAGATAAAAGGAGAAGAAAATAGTGAATTATTTTGGAGGTGGGGGGGTTTAAGGATTTCTTAACACCTTTTCTCTTTCTCTATCAATATTTCACTAGTTAATTTATTCAGGCCCTGCAAGAAACTGAATATTTAGTGATGCCCTGAACTTGTGTGGGTGTCTGAGACTGATGCTAGACCTGAATAAAGTCAGTCTAAACTGACTGGCAGGTGTTACAGTGTTCTGCTTAATGTAGCAGCAGTAACACATTTACATGCTGCCAGCACTCACGTGTGTTCTGTTGCTATGAATTTGTGAAGTTGAAATTTGAAGGTGATTTGTTACTTATCACACAAATATAATCAAACTCTGTTCTTCACATTAGCCCAGATGTGTTTTTCACAGGGATATTGTCTCAGTGTCTCTGTTGAAAGCTGTTGGAGGTCATTCCAGTTACACTGGAGAAGTCATTTTCCTGTGAGGGACTTTATTACTAATGGATGAGTTTGACTGAGTCTGTGAAGTTCCCAACAGTAGAGAAACATTTTAAAACATCAAGGCTAAACTGAAGCCCAGTGCAGCTCAAAGCTCTCAGCAGCAGCTGATCGAACCACAATCATCTCAGACTATTTCATCTGCCAGTAATGAACCATTGTTGGTGCTGATTAAAGTTGCACTGCTTTTAAGAGGGCCCATCTGCTGATAGTGTCTGAAGTGTGAGAGCAGTAGATCTTCTGCTGTAGGGTAAGAACATGAATACAGATGACTGCCGGCATCCTCTCCTCTTCCTCAGGAATTCTGCTGTATCCCACACCAGCTGCTGACATGTTTTGACCAAATTGTATTTGTCTTTTGTCTGAAAAATAAATGGAAAAGGAGTCAATTAAAATGTTTTGGGAATGATTCAAACACTTAATTAACAGAGACGGCGTATTGACAGAGACATGAATGGTTACTGGGTTGTGCTTTTCTATAACTTTACTCTCATTGTTTGTTGCTCCAGTGAAATCAGCTCAGTCCAAAGGATGAGTTTAAAATATGGTGTTGTCTGCTCCATCAAGGCCATCAAGTGCTGCAGATGTTGCCTGGCTTTCTCCAGGGTAAGCGATGACTCAACAGAACATCATGTTTTCTGCTGTGAGTCAGGGATCAGGTTTGTTGGTTTTGGATAAAAGCTGATAGTAAATGCAAGGCCACATTTTCCACTTTGTGGATAATAACTGCCCTTTGTGGGGCAGTTGTGGCCTATTGGTTAGTGAGTTGGGCTTGTAATCAGAAGGTTGTTGGTTCAATTCCAACGCTGGTGAGAAGCAACTGAAGTGCCCTTGATCAAGGCACCTAACACCCAATTGCTCCCCGGGTGCAGCAGTGTGCTGTCCACTGCTCGTGTGTGTGTGTGTGTGTGTGTGTGTGTGTGTGTGTGTGTGTGTGTGTGTGTGTGTGTGTGTGTGTGTGTGTGTGTGTGTGTGTGCTCATCACCAGTGATGGTTAAATGCAGAGGTCACATTTTGCGTATGAGCTACCATATCTTTGTAAAAACTCTTTTACAAAAAGTTTTTTGTAAAAGATGCATATTTCTCATTTGCTATTAAGCTGAAGCTGAAGCTCTTCAGCTTCCTCAAAACTGTGAAATTCTGCAGCTCTGTAGTGCCTCATAAATCACACACGTCACTTCATAGAGTGATTTTCCTTTGCAGTAGGTGTAATATAGTAACTATTATTATATAGTAACTTCTGTTTCTCTTTCATGTTGTGTTTTCATTGATTTACTGGCTGAGCAATGCCAAATCTTTATCCACTGTCCAACACCTTCAGGGAATAAAACAATAACAGGAAATGACAGTAATTCTGAAGTTTGTACGTTCAACTTCATAAGTCATAAGTCATATGACTTAAAACAGCAGGTGTTTATCACAATAAACAACCGCAGTATGAAGCAGGATGTTTTATATCTGTCTGTAGAAGCATCTGAAGTCTTAATGTGATAAAGATATCAGTCAAACATTTAAAGTTCTCTCAGTAATCAGTGCTTTCTCTGTTGTACTGCAGTGCTAATCTAATTGATGAACCAGTGGTGTCGGTAGAGAGATGTTTATGAGCAGTTTTTTCATTACTGGGGTCTGAGGGGTGGCCCCAGTTTTACAGGGGTCTGCCAAAGGCTTTTGATCCTCTTTATCACATCCAATTTCTCCAGCAGAGCCCAGTATAATCTCTCCAGCTCCTTTTACAACAGTCTTAACTCCTAATGCTTGAGGAGGGATCCTGCCCTGTCAACAGACTGCTGCCGGGGTTACACTTGTATGACTCTTCCTTTTGGAGTGGAGAAGGAAGATGTTTAAGCCCTGTTGTCTTTATCCCAGCGTCTCAGTGTCGTCATCTGTCTTCACGTGGTTCTTTGGTTTCTTCCTGTGCCACCCAACGCTGGACACTTCCCTTGTTCAGTTTATTCCCAGCAGGCCGCAGTTCATAGCCAACACCACAGCTCAGCACTCAGCCTGGAGTCGTCACTGCGTTTATGGTTTAATAATTACTGTGGAAGTTTTTGCAATGATTTAGAGCAGCTCAGTGCTTTTAAAATGCCAGCAGTACAGAATACACACAAGCAGAATATTATTGTGTTTTCAGGATTAATTTAATTCCTGCGCTTAGATGGGTGATGTAAAGTGACATTTATAGCAGCCATTCTGAGTGTCTTGCCTGCAGGTGTATTTATTTAGTAGAGCATTACCCATAATTCCTTGCATTCTTCATAATTTCAGAAATTAATCAAATGAATACACTGCATAAAGGCTTGTGCCCGTGTTATTGCTTACCTAATTCATAAAATGATGAAAGATAATTATCTAGTATAAGAGCCCTGTTCTGTTGCCATTTATCTGTCTACTGTATTTTTTCAGGTTTTTAAAGATTTGGGTTGGCATCAAATTTTTGATGTGTTACCCTGTAAACACAAGCGCCCTCTTGCACTATTGTGCCCCTCCAGGGACTCTGCACAAAGGTCGGTCATGTTGACAGGTTACATGTGTACTACAGTGGATAAAAGGTCAGATCTAAAGCTATCTATAGCATGATCTTGTGCACACGCTTTCAAATCACTCAATACGACCAAAACCGGTCATCCTTCTTTTAAAACTGGTGCTTGTTGCTTGGTTATAATGTAAGTCAGGAGAGATTGATTATGTGAGTGTCTTTTCTAACTCGTATATTGATCATGTCTCACTTTTTTGATCATTCAGGCTTTTTTGATATAGCATTACAAAACTCTTACCCAGATCTGTATCAGGGCATCAGATATTTCGCTTCCCTTCCTCCAGCATCCACAGATTTGATCATTTTGAGAAGTATGTAATAAATTCATTTTTTTGGACTAAGATTTTCAGCTCTTCTAATGTCCTAGAAATACTGCACTGTTAACATGACATTTACATGATGATTAACATGACGTGATTAACATGATGTTTAGTAAGAGACTGTTTGGTTTTCTTATGGGATCCCCTTATTTTCATGTTCTTTATTGCCTAGAAGGACCAGCTACTTATGAACATAGACTGCAGAATAATTGCATGTGTTCGGCTTAGTGCATTTAAATAGCACATGTATCAAACTGCCTCGTGGTGTACGTCAGAAAAAATAAACCCCCAGATTTAACTGTTATAATGCCCTGGGTTTAATTGTTGCTGTTCTGCTGCAGTGTGGACACAGTGTAAAGAAAGATGGATCTGATTTTTGTATTTTTTTTAATAGCTGTGTTCATTTTATTATATGCTTTGAGAAAAAGTGATGATGATTTTTTACACCTTCCCTTTGAAATGAAAACAACTTTTTCATAGTTTTAAACAGTGCTCGTCTGAAAAGCATAAATGAGATTAAAGTCTTACCCCAGAACAAAATGAAAATGTACCAAAGCTTATTAAAGCTACAGAATAAATAGGTTACACTAGCATTTAATGTTAAATTTAAACATCTGCTATTATTTAGATGTTGTCCTGTGAGTCCTGCAATCTTGTGTTTCATCAGTTAATATGTGGACAAAGTTAATAATCTGCTAGTTTACTACAAAAGCAGCATTACATGAAATGATTTTTGGAATTTAACAGGATTTGTAGAGCGATCATAACAGTGTGCAGATTTTGTGCCCAAATTACCACAGAAGTGTTTTAAAATGTAAATCATACAGTCAATCATACATAGAGTCTGTAATCATTTGCTTCACTGTAATGTTTCCTGACTCTGCTGGGTGGTTTCTGGTCAGGTTTCTTTGGTGTCTGTCTCTCTGCTTCTGTTGTCAGCAGTCTCTTTCTTCACAGGAAGACAACTTTGTTGTGGGGTTGGTGACACCTGAAGGCTGATGGTCTCTGACGTTTAATATACATATTTTCTTGTCTCTTGTCGGGGCAGTGTCACACAATTATTGCAGTAGTCTCTGAAATTTTACAATCTTTAAAGGCAAAAAAGGAAATTAGTTTTGGCAAATGGAAGATTTTCTTGATCTTTGGTTTTTATCTTGTGTTTTTTCTAAATATTGCATGCTATGAAAATAGTCTTATTTATATACACTTAAATATTTATATATTTGTGTGTGTTGTAAGATATGTTTTTAAGGACTTCTTTGTTCCTTCTGTTAGACGTGTGTCCTCTGTCTCTCTCTTATCTTGCCTGTCTCCAGTTCTTTGAGGACATGAGAGGAAGGGAAACCTCTTCTATGTATATCTGTTGGAAATGTGTCTGGAAGTTTTGGGTAACTACTGTCTCAGTATCAAACCTGGGTTAACTTCTGTAGAGTGGAATCTGAAAAATATGTAAAATGTGATGCTTTGTGTACTGGCCCAAAGCTATTTTATTTTATAACACTTTACAATAAGTCTCCATTATTTAAAACTAATACATTCACGAACAGTGAACAATATATTTTATAGCATTTATTCACCTTTGTTAATGTTAGTTAATACAAATACAGTTGTTCATTGTTTGTTCATGTTAAAGTAATAAATTCTTATTAAAAATGTATATATTTCTAAATTCTGTAGAGGTATTTTCTGTCTCTCAGCTGAGGCAGTGAGCAGGCGTATCACTGCCTCAGCAGGGTGTTTGGAGTGATGCATGATGGAGATAAGAATTACTTCAGTGGCACATCCTGCACAACAGGCTGGAGTATGCGCTGGCCTCTTTTTAGCTTGTTGGGAGGCCAAATATGTCTTAATGCTCACAAGTACAGGAACATTTTTTAGTGGCCAACACTGCCTGGGTGGTGACTGTTTGTTTTTTGTGTAAGCACTGGCCTAACCCTTTATGTTTGTACAATCAGTACACACACGTTAAGCAGTTTGCACACACCTGTGCTGTGTATGAGTTCTTGGTGCATTGATTATTGCTATTAAAGCTTTGCCCTTAGTGTCTGTAGTCAAAGATTTTATTTTCCACCTGTTATCCATGTATATACATGCGTATAGGCAATGTTAGATGTTATATTCACATTCTTTACATTTTATAAAGTAAGCTTTTATTTAGTTGATGTTTTTATCAAAGATGTTGTATAATATACTTTCCCAAATAACATAAATGATTTATACTGTACATTTAATGTATTTTTTTTGGGATATAAATCTATGTGTGTGGTTACAGTAACTGTTATACAAATTGTGTTAATGATATAATGATGATGAACTAGGAAAAAGATCTTCAGTCATTGTGTCACACAAGATTAAGTATTTAGATTTTATGCAAATGATTAGATATTTCCTACATCAGTCATACATTAATTATTCAGTAGATCTTTGCATACATTTGAGCAGTCCTTATGGGCTGAGCATCACAAAGCAGCTCATAACAGACCAATCGATCATAAAAAATACATAAAAAGACAAGCAGATGCTTTAGTCCATCAACATGCAGAAATTACCATGTAATGAAAGTACAGTTAGCAACTTCATGTAATGATCAGAATAATTAATAGCAATATTATCAAAAAGTTTCCTCTGTTGAGTGTGTAGTTCACACATGTATAATGCACATCAAAATGTGTTCTGATCAATTGTGGTTAGAGCATCAAATGTGTCCCTGTTTTGCTTGTGTCACAATTCTGCTTCTGATTAGTCTGTGGTGGTTTCTCTTGATCGTGTGAGCAGCTCCACCAGTCTTACTCAGCTGTTAAACTCTCTGCTGTGTGAGAAGGGGATCTCTTGCCTTAGTGTTGAAATCAATATTAAGTCTAATGTGTTGACTTGTGTTTGTGAGCAGCTCTTAGTCCACACAGAAGTCTGTATTTTCCCCGACTCTCACGTGAGAGGTTTCACACTTGAATGAGAACCTCCACATAACAGTGATGTTTATTCAACTATTTGCACATGAGAATCTATGTCCATCTATATTTATGAATGAACAAAAACAGGAGCACTGTTCATACTGTCTGAAGAAAGTTGTTTGAAACTGTTTCTGTGAGAGATGAGGAGGGTTGGTTAAGTTGTAGAGGAGCTCACGGCTTTCCAGCTTGCTTGATTCTGATTTTACAATATGGTGGTAAGAAATGATGGTAGAGAGAAGATACGTCACTGTTCTTTACTACTGGACACAGCAAGAGTTTCACAGTGAATGACAGTGTGATTCTCATTTCATCTGTAACCTGTCATTGCTGTATAATCCATTGTGTCTGCAGTGTAGTGTGTATAGAAGTAGCTCTTCTCTTTCATCAGAATAACATCACAAACCCTGTATAGATCTGGTATGGATGCCGTCTGTGCCATAGGCACTGTACAATTCTCTTTCAAGACTCTAACAGCATAAACCTACAGTCTCTGCACAGAGAAGAGCTCATGTAGGGTCTCATTGTGACCAGCAAGTGCTGGAACACTAGCTAACCTATTCAGTGCTGTGCTAGCAATGTGTGTCTACATCTACAGTTCTTCATGAACTTCACAAATAGTTGATCATGTAATGTAAGTGTAGTCTTACCCTGATCCTTTTTAAATACAGCTTTAATTTCTATTGTCGTGGCATAGAACTAGCAATTGATTCGTTGCCTGTGAACCACGTTTAGCTCATATGATGATCTTCATGATGCACACAGAGTTGCTTAATTCCAGTAGATGGTTGTTGTCTCTTAAGTGGGAGGTTCTCTGAGCTGCAGGAGGGGAATAATTGTTCTGGTTCAACAGACTGAACAGGCAGATTCTTCAGTGTTTGGGTGGTTTGGTTTCCTCTTTCATCATTCCTGAACCTTCACACTGTGGGATTGAACTGCAGGGACTGATTTTAGAGATTTTAGAGACAGCCTGTGATGTTCCCTTAACACAGCAGGTTCTTCACGACGAGTTTTATTACCTCATGCTCATTGTGACTTTCTGATTGGTCATATTCATCCAACACTTATCACACCTGCTTAAAATCGTTCTGAGATTTATTTCTTGTAAGTTTACTGGGTTTATGTTTCACATTTACCATTCCTTTGTACAATGGACATTCCTCTGAACAATGTATTTTATAATTTATTCCAGGTAACCTGGTGTGTAAAATAATCTGTAAAGTCAAAGAAAGGCAGATTCATTTTCTGCAGTTTACTTATGGGCCTGTCTTTCAAACCTCCTCTGTGGTAACTACCATTGTGTTTCTTTTCACTGCTAAAGTACTAGTCACATTTTCTCATCTCAACTCTCAGCACAATAACCTCTAGCACCCCCCATTATTCTCTTTCTTATTTTTGGCAGTTTTGCTCTCATCGGTTGCTGCATTGTGTCTTATTTCCTGTGATTGCAAGCGCTGTTCTCTCTGCAGGGTCGTCCTGCTGAATTCACTCTCAAACAAGCTTCTCTGCTTCAGTTTTCTTTCCGTCTTTATTGCATGACTCCATCATCATCATCACTTTGTAGGTGCTGGTTCTCTGATTAAGTGGCAGTAAATGGATGGATTTTATCTGACAGTCTTTCTCTGCATGCCCCAAATATGTTAATACAGCGTCCAGCTGTAGAATCTGTAAGTCTGTCTGATTATTACTGGCAAATGAGAAGTTTTTCCATCTATTCATTAAAAACACATTTGATCTTTCAGTTCTGGGTTAACAGTGTCATCAGTGTCTGTATCAAAGCAGGACATTCTTAACAGTTCATGTATTTTTGAAGTCACAGAGTGAAATTCTGTTTAGATCAGGAAATCTCAAGTTTTATCTGGCTCTCTTTATTCCTGTCTCTTCTCTCCTAATATCATTCAGACGAACAAACATCATTTCAGAGAGAAAAGTAAATAAGTCTTTGTTTAGACAGAAATGTTTGTCTGAGCCACAGACAGCACACAAGATGACAAAATGAAAATGAAAAAGTTTCACTCTGGCTGTCAATGAAATATTTGATCATTTATGACTGAACAGTAATATTAACAGTAAAGCGTAATGTATATAGCACATCAAGAGCTCGTGTGTGTGAGATGCCCACACAGACCTCACAAGTACTGGAGTCCCAATTATATGCTGTCCCTGCAGCATTATTATACCACAGTTAATGTGACTGAATGGTTCTTTGGGAACCAAAGCAATTTTTTTCTATGGCATCGCTGTGAAGAATCTTTTAAGAAGCTTTATTTTTAAGAGTATACAGGTCCATGTGGTCGTATAAGGAGTCATAGAGAAAGATAAACTGAAAACACAGTCTCGGTGTGTGTGCCGCTTCCTGGCTTTGTTTCGTTGTGTTCTTTATAAAACAGGATAATTGTGAGAGATGTTTAGCTTCACTCTTTCCTCAGAAACTGAAACGTATGGCTGATATCTGAGAAGACTTCCTGTTGCCTGTGCAGAAATCTCATCTCCTCTTCTACATCACACTATCACTCTAAACACCTGCAGAGGGATTTGCTCTCTTTCCTCACCTGTTGTCTGAATCAAACAGATCCACATAAACACAAACCACATCTTAGAAATGAAACACTTGAATCGCAGGCCTCAATCAGAGGTTTCCTGCTCTCAGTGGAAGGCTGTGTTTGGAGTGAGGTGACGGTTTGTTTTTAGGCAGTGATTTTCCACTCTGTTTTCATGGCCTGGGTTCTGAACCTTTGTTTGTTTTCTGGGGTTTGTTACAACAGATTATGCAGTTCTTTTTTTTCAGTACAAAGGGTACGCACACACACATTGTGATATGTTAATGCCGTGCTCTGAGTAAGATAGCATACCTGCAGAAACATGCATGTGTGTGCATGTGTGTCATTGCAGCATGCATGAATCTTCGTAAGTCACAGCTCTAAACGATGAGATATGAGGCATTATGAGTCAATGCAGATTAAAGGACACAATCTGTATATCACCTCTGAGTTTTTTCTGGTGAGCGCTCTGCACTTTCTTTACCATTCTGTTATATTAGAAACATACACTGTTGATTTCTGTCTTAAATGAGACAGTGAAATCCTGTTATGCTGACTGACAGCTGTACTGCTCACATCATTAGTCAGAACAGCTGCATTGTTTATTGAAGGGCCCAGAACACTTTTGCTCAGTTCATTTTTCTGCTGTTTGATTACGCTGTCTGAGGCTGCTGGCGCTGGAAGATGAAGCTGGGAGACAAATGTTGAGATGGAGAAACAACTGTTGGTTGCGGTCCAGAGCTGAGAGTCTTCACAGAGTCTTTTCAGCTGCTTGCATGACTCCCTTTTGCCACCTGTGTAGTCTTAATGTCTAATGTACTGCTAAAATGTCTGTCCCCTTTGAATTACTAGTGCAGTTTGTATGCTGCTTAAGTTGCTTTTAAACTGAGCCATGTTCAAGCCCTCTGGCTCAGAATGAGCAGCTCTGCCTACTGAGTGCTGAGATAGAGTAGCAAATCTGAATTTTCACATTCACTGCATTTATGCATATAAATATGCAGTGTGTACTACAGTGACCTTAGAAAAGCCAGCTGTGAAGTGACTGAGCCACTACTTGATGTGAAGCTGTGACAGAATCTCAGGATGTTCTGCTGAAAACATGAGCTGCCACAGAAAGATCTGGAGCTCTTCCTGCACATGGATGATGTATACCATAACAGTTATGTTATATAACAACACTAGTGTGAATTGTATTGTACTTAATAACATTTTAATCCAGGTGTCATCTGCAAACAAATGATGTTCGACTTGATCTCAGAACTAACTTGTCTTGTGACATTTCCAAACCTCGTTCCCCTCTATCCATCAGTTCATGTCATTCATTTCCTGTGCCTATAAATAAAAAGTGACACCGTAGCAGTTCTTTAGTTTTGTGAAGTAGCAGGATGTGGGCAGTATAACAAAGAGATGTTTAGTTCTGAAAGATGTAGGAGACAGTGGACAGTGGGATCTTTATACTTCAGTTCTATGGAATAAACGCACTGACTCTGTGGATACAGGATAAACTCTGATATTAACACAGATGTGTGTATCTGTTCTCTGTACATCTGTATATCAATCCACAAACACAATATAACAGCTGTGCCTGTGCAGTCTGCATGTGTCTTTATTTTGACACAGTTTTGGCAGCAGTCGCACTTAACAATTTTGTCTTACCGGCATAATACTTCTCATCTTTGCTCATACATTTCATCAGATATTACAGAGCATCACGAAACAGTATTTCACTGTATATTGAAGGAATGATTATGATAATATAAAAACAAAAAATCCCAAGCTACACCCTGTGTTTGGCGTTCAGAGGCATTTGTACACTGTGATTACAGTCAGACAGGAGAAAGGAACAGAGCGTTTATACAAGCAGACAGATCATCTTAAATTCACTCTCTGAGGACCTGAAACCTTCAGGCTCTTAAAGCTAAAATATTTACTTTTGATTTTAACTCATACAAGTACACATTTCATAGTACAAGCCAAATATAGACACAGTGGCCTAAATATATATAGCAGAGGCTTCACAAATGCAAAACAGGCTGAGAAAATAACAGTCTTTGTATGCTGTCCTTATATAAATAAGACTTCATCCATGTTGTCATTCTTTTCTGATGAATGCTTTCATAGATTCTGATGCCTTGAAGATCATGTTTGCATCATGAGAGCGTTAAATGAAGTAGTAGATTTTAGTTGACCTGAAAATTAATATTTTGAAATGAATCATTTACTGAACGGTATAAAGATAAACGGTAAAAAGCCTTCAAACATTATCATTTCCTGAAAGTACGTTATATCAAAACGTAATGTTCTTTACTGGGCGAGTGATTTCTTTAAGACCTCTAGCCGTTTGAAGAACAAAGAGGTTTTGAAAGGAGAACCCTTAACATTGTTTAGAGAAAAAGCACATCTCTTTCAAAAGTGACATTGTTTTTTCTGAAAGAAGGCTTCTCAGAAAGGTAGGCTCACACATTTATGTGTTAACATTTCCAGGGTGTTGGGTTGGCGTTTTGGACCTGCATGTCTTTGTGATAGGGTGTTAATAGCCAAAGACTGTTTTAAGCAGCCATGAAAACATTTTTTAAATATGTTGTTTTTCCTGTCAGCAAAGCATTTTAAGTTGCTTTTAGCTGAAGCCATAATAAGTTGTGGTGGTGGGTGGAGTGGAGGGGTACAGTGTGTCAAACTCAGAATGAGTTGAGAGAAGAGGTAAAGTAAGTGACTTCATACATTCCCAACCAATAGGAAGAGAGAAGCTTGGTGACCTAATCGTCCATGCAATTAGGTCCTTGAGCCAAATGAACAGCCCTCTGTAAGATTTCTGTGTCTGTGCAGTGGTTATTCAGAGTGGTTACTAGGTGATTGTTTACTGGCCTAACTTTAAAACCCAACCTCAAATCTCTGTGATGTTTCTGGCTCTCAGACACTGCTTGGTCCCTCTTTCAGTAGTTCTACAGTGTCATGCGTCCATATGGAGAGACGCGTCATTTAAGTGTGAGAGTCTGTGTAAACAGGTTCCCAGGTTGAGAACTGTACTGTACCTGTAAGGACAGTTCATATCATTGTTACAGATGGTGACTAAATGCCGTGAGCAGTCAGTGTGACATGCAGTGGTACACATCAGCCATTAATGCTCAAACAAAAGCAAAATATCACTGTTTGTTTTTAAAGAAAGAAGAGAGTGAAGAACAAACACATCTTCGCATCTGTTCATTTGCACATGGACGTTTCTTCCCTGTGTTGACAAGGCTGTCAAATCTGTTTGAACTCCTGGAGGCATAAAATTGACTTTCAGTCTTCAGTTTTGTCTTAATATGATAATTAATTAATTAGCATTCATTTCAAGCTAATCAAGCGTGCGTGCCTGAGAGCACAACAGTGCTATAAAAGTGTCAGAGCAGAACCGCAGACGCAGGGCATAGAGATGAGACTGCAGCCGTGTGTGTGTGTTCTTGCTTTTCTTATAATAAACAGCATCATCAGAACAGTGTCTTTTGTTACCACTAAAAGGTGTACAGGACATGAATGACCAGATGGATTCTCAGAGCATGAGTGTCATGTGTTTAATAAACTCTTTCCAGAGAGAGAGAGAGAGAAAGAGTGCAAGCGAGCAGTAATTTCTTCAGAAGAAACTGTCACTGGAAGAGAAAGACAAGCGAGCCCTCTGCTGAGACTCTGACTGCATGATGTCTGCCCACATTCACATCCTGTCTGGGGTGGGAGTCTCTCTGTCTCTCTCTCATTGTGTCAGTGATGGAGTTTTGTGTGCAGGTGGTGGTGCTGTCTAACTCTGGCATATGACTGATAATGAATTACACACTTTGTTCTTCTCAAACAGCTGTTTCTCAATGGGTTTGATCTGCATCATTCCGTATGTATCTATCATTCCATCGTGTGTTCTATTGTCCTATTTATCATTTCATTGTGACTGTCCACTTTTCACTTAACCGTCTCACTCAAAGTAAGAAAAAGCTCTTCTCTTTTCTTATTCATGCTGTATTGTTGTTTTGGATTTCAGGTGCTGTGTTTGTTAAACCTTTGACAGCTGTTAGTATGCAGGAGTTCTCCTAAACCTCTGTGGAGCAGATCTCCAAACCAGCTTCACAGCAGGCTGTTCTTCTCGTCTGCAATGCTGCAGGTGACGGCGTGTGGGATGCATTTGTGCTGGAGATTCCAGGAGTCAGCTGTATTATCTTCAGTCAGTATAAAACCATTCATACCGGTTTAACAAAAACAGCATCAGTGAACAGATGTATTTGCCATCTAAACCACATGAGAACTTACTGTTGTGTCCATTACAAAGATTCTGTCCCCTTTTCCAGCTGCAGTATCTTTTGAGCTAGAGATGGTGTGATGAAGTCAGCATTCGTGCCCTCTGCTGGGGTCTGTAAATGATTACACTTGTTCTGGGCTTTGCACAAAGACTGTTGAGACTGAACACAAACTGTTGCCTTTGGTTCTGATGATGCAAATGAAAACTGACAACCCTGAAGGAGAGACTGGATTCCCAGTACAGACTGATGCCAGGAATAAAACAGAAGGTTACTGTGTTACTTCAAGGATGTTTCGCTAAACTAATTGAATTTTGATTTAAATGATTTTGTCTTTGTGACAGAAACCGTGACACTACAATGAAATGTTTAACACCTTTTAGTTATTAGCTCCTGTCCGCAAAACTAGAGTAAATAGAGTGTTTGCTTGTTTCAAATAATTTTTGTAAGCTGTAATATTGTGTGTGATTAGGAGAGCAGGTATGTTTGGAAGACAGATTTTAACTAAAATGGCACAGTGGCACATGCTAACTTCACACTAAACCCTGATGCAGTGAAACATGGCTCATTTTCATGGTCAATATATTGTTGGATCTGAACTCAAGGGTTGGGGTGGACTTAAATGGCTTATATCTTCACTGCTAAAGCAGAAGGGGATTTGTATGGGGACTTCTAAGTATAGAGAGGTGTCCTTCACACTGTCTCTTTGATACTGGGTCGGTGTTTAGGAAAAGAAACAGATTTCTCTGTGTGAATGTTTAATGAGCTGATGGTTTCACTGGGAGCTGTGTTTGTAGCATGCACAATCAGATTCTGTGAAACACTGTGAACTCTGGAGGACAAGATCCACACTGCTGTGTCAGTCACCAGAATTCCCTTGAGCCCCTGCACTTCTTCCCTGCTTCAGATGAGACAGCGTTACCGTTTACAGCAGTGTTTCTCAAGCAGGGCTCTGGGGTCTCAACAAACTTTCAAGGTGGCCTCAAGATTACTAAAAATTAAAATTAAAAATCAAGATATTTGTAGTGTTTGGTTATGTTTTTAATGATTAGTCATTCCAAGCTCTAAAAAGTTTTGTTGGGTAGAAATGATGAGGGCAGGTCTTCAAATATAGTTATGGGCAATAGGGTTAAGAACTACAGGTTTAGAGAGGGAGGAGAGAAGCTGTCGGAACTGGAGTAGAAGGACAGTAAAGGTGAGCGTCATGTCCACGGGAAAAGAAAGACAGAAATAGTTTTTCTTGGATGCAGACTGAAGGACTCAACACATCAGCATGTGCAGAGACGTCACTTTTAATTAGAAATACAAACAACTGTCATGGTGCTCTCTTCACCTTTGACCCTCATTTAGCTCATGCTGAGCCTGCTGTTGATGCTGATGACACCGAGCCCGGCCGTCTCTCGGGAAAAAGACTATTTGCTCTGAACTTTCCTCTCTAAATGAGAGAGCAGCTCATTTTAACATTGCATTAGTTAAAGATGAAGCGTGTTATTTCCGCACCAGTAGTAGAATGAAATGACAGATGATGTTTCTCCAGTGTACTCTAGATGAATGCCTGTGTTAGCTGTGCAAGCTTCTGTACTGATGATTCTTCTGTACAGCATGTCGTTCACTAATTGTAACCATGTAGTATGATCATCTTTAATAATGTACCTGTGACTGAATGCGTTTTTAATTTCCTGGTTATATAACACTGTTCCAGGTCTCTCGTTACTGGTTAACACACTATTAGAGAACAGACAGCTGTAAGTACAGCAATATACTGATGTCAGTTCATGCAGGTATGGAGATCTAGATGATAGTATTACATAAAGGATTTCTCCTTGAAACACTGATGCATCTAAACAGCTTGTATTACATGTGTATGTGTGATGTTTAAACAAAATCTCAAAATGTGTTGTTGTGCATGCATGCATGTCATTCCTCGCGAAGCACTATTAAAGCACCTGATGCTGCGTAAGTGCACACGTTGCTGTACAGTCATATAAATGCTGTAATAAACGGGGATGACAGACACAGAAATGGGAGCTCCTGGGATATGCATCCTGGGATATGCTTTGTTTTAACATTGAAAGAGTTACCTATAGCTAAGAGCATACCTACAGTATGCTGGGCAATTTTTCTGTATCCAGTAAGATTTATAAAGAACAGATCATATTTGTCTACAGAGTTAAAAAACAAGGCCTTCAAATCAAAGCTTTTTTAAGATCACAAAATAGTTTGATAAGTTTGCCCAGATTGCTACAGTACATTTTTAATTTTATGATTATTGTTTACCTGTAGCATTTGCCAGTTTGCAATTAGCAAGAGTACTGTTATATAAATGTCCTTTCACATTGCCTTGACTGTAATTAGCTAATAACAAATTTGCCAATAATATCATTCCCTCTGGGTTTGGCCATTAGAAATCTCTGTGTTGAGTACCAGAGAAATGCTGAACAGTGCTTTGAAATGTTCGGTGTCGTTCTCAAATGTAAGCAGAACTCTGTTTGCTCTTTACAGTATCTTGGATGTTGCATGTTTCAGTGTTACTTCAAAAGTAACACTTTGATTGGTGATCTGAAAGTTTGGCCTTCTGGCTGTCTGCCGTGAGAACTTATATTTCATTCCAACTGCTCTGAGATCAGATCTGAGATTTCACACAAAAAATGTAGGTGTGGATTTGGTTTGCCAAGAGAACACCAACTCGAACTCCCCCACAAAAACACAGAAAACTAATATATGGTAAACAAACACTTAAAATGCACTTTGTTCCTATAATCTTGTTTTGCAGGGAGTTTTAAAAGAAATAGTTTGGCTGTGTTTCTAATGTATGATGCAAATAACCTCACAAAATGATGCCTTTTATGGTGGTTTTATCAGCTTTTTCATTTCATTCTTTTAATTTCTTTGCTTGATGGGGTGCCAGTTCATTTGAATCTCACATATGGCAAATAGTGTTTTTTACAGCAGTTTCTCTGATGCTCAGTGGAACACAGATCAGAGTACGCCACATGCCTCAGTATAAAAATTATGTTAAGTTCTTCTACACAGCAGTTCACAGCCATTTGCTTATGGCAGCATGATTCCAGCCTTCCATTGCTTAGAATTAATTAATTGTATTACAGTAGAATATTACACCTAAATAAAGTAAATATTAAATGTGTGTGTGACAGCACTTCCTGTGTTTGTTTGTGATTTCTACTTCCTGCCATGGAGGATGTATAAAGAAAAATAATTTATGATGGATGTTTTGTCCCCTTAAACTTCCAGGAGAGAGACAGAAAGAGAGAGAGTGTTCATAACTCTTCTCCATGTTTAAATCAAGGACATCCTGCTGATGCTGTCGTTGCCATGGAGACTGGCTCTGTTGCCTTGGGCACTATAGGGTTTGCAGGTGATAAAAGTGCTGCATGAGCCACACCAGGCTGAATTGACCTTTGACCCTTTGCTGTTTTGGTTCAGCAATATCAGATCATATAGGCGTGAATGCTGCAGGGCACAGGTCACATGGAAACATGTAGCTGAGTATTCATAAAGTAAATGCACATAAATATTTCCAAATGAACCTGTTTTCTGGGCAGTGTATGTAGTCAGAATAACTAAAATAACAAAAAAATGCTTGCCTGTTATAATGTCACAATACAAATAATGTCACAATACAAATAAAATCTAAATATCTAAAACAAAAAATGTTATTTGTTTTTAGAAAAGTATAAAGAAATATTATTGTTAAACAGTGACGTGTTTTGTGAGATTTACTCACTCATGATCATCTTTAATAATGTACCTGTGACTGAATGCGTTTTTAATTGGTTATATAACACTGTTCCAGGTAAGACCAATCTCAATCTAAATATCAATCAAGACAAGCAGTTATCTTGCTTCAGAACGAGTGACTGAGCGGAACCAACTAAGTTGCTTTTGTTGTCATCAAAATTGTCTTAATTAATAAAAAGAAACATGGCCTTGTCAAGTCTTTCTTGTTTGCATTTTTTTGTTTCCTATACATTTGTTTAAATGTAAATCTAAATCAGCTAAAAATTCAAACTAGTTTTATGATTTTCTTTATCCAGAAAAATCTGTATTACTTACCAGCATCTCTTCAGGTCTTCAGACGTGTCGAGACGTGAATTATTCAATGTTAAACAAGTTAATAGCTCCTCAAAGAAAGAAAACAATTTGCTCCGCACAATGACAAACCCAAGAGCTTCATGAGTCATTCTGTCACAGTGGAGGCAGTTTTGTGCATCTCTCTTCATCTCTCACTGAAATTACACTGTGGAGAAAATTTGATTTTACTTCTCAAAGAGAGACACTGTTAGAAACAATTAGGAGCACTAAACAGTAATTATGCTTTAACATTGATGAAAAATCATAGTTGTCTTTGCAGTATTGTGTTATCAGTCTGTAGGACAAAAGAAAATGAAATCATTTAATCAGTTTTCACCCCAAATGTTTGTTAAAACTGGTACAGCCTGCTACAGCTGATAATGAATTCCTTTTTCAATATAGTGTGTGTGCTGAGCTCTGTTGTGTGTTCCTGTCAGATTCAGTCCAGTGCAGGAGGTGTGTGTTTACTAAACAAATACAACAGTTCATTCTAATGAACCATCTCATTTGTGTATCTAAGCAATATAAAAAGTGACACAGAATATGGCATGATGACAAGAGTGTAGAGGCAATATACAAAAGAGAGAATGATTTAATGATCTCTGTTTTTTCTCTTCCCTTCTCTTATTTCTCCAGAAAAGCATGCAGTCTTCTCAGAGCATCATTTCTCATCACAGCTGGGTTTCTTATTCAGGCCAGTACATCAGCAGATTACCCACAAAACCCTTTGAGCAGGAAGTCATGTCCTCAGTCTCAGAGGAACCTGCGTCCAGAATGATGTAGTTCTCGCCTCCAACCAAGTGATCTCTCCCGAGAACACTACAGTGACAGTCTGGTAATTGCTTTCTGCTGAGGTGTCTCTACAGTTCTTGTAAAACAGAACTTCATCTGCAGTGGTGGATGTCTGTAAAACGAGAAACTGCAAAACTCAGAAAACTCTGAACATCTGCAGAGCCTGGATCAATATATTTACAGAATGTAAGGTCAGTATTTCATTTTCATGAGTTTTCTTTAAGAAACAGGATCATTTGCATCAGGATATCGCAGAAGACGGCACTGTTACTCGCATGAATGTGTGACACAGCCTTGTAGTAGCTGTTGACATTTATTCACTGATTCTATTTGAGAGCTCTACTGCAAGAGTTACAGCATTCACTTAAACACATGAGAGCAGGAGGAGAGGAAAAAAAACAGGATTTCTATCCTGGCAGGAGAAGATATACATGATGTTCGTTGTGGGCCTCCTGTGAATCTCTGGCTCGGATTCAAACCCAGAAACTGACTTTAATGAGAGACACTGCAGTAGAATGAAGGATTTTATGATGTCTCCCGCTCGGTTGTTCTTTCTACTCTATCACTGTCTCCACTGTCTCTCTCTCTCTCTTTATCACTTTATATGGGGCACACACACATACTGCAGAATGTAGTGCAATACCTAAATGCTTGTACTGTGGAACACCAAAGAAGAATTTTGAAGTAGTTTTTCCATACAGACTTACGACAGTTTACAGTGACTGTCTGACTGAGGAAAAGATAACACACTATATGAGCTCAGTGTGATGATGTTTAATGTGAAGTGTGCTTTAAGTTGACTTCACAAAGCAGCTGTGAGCACATCTAAACCATGTGCTGTTACATCTCACAAAGACCCATTTCTCTGAGAGAAGGCCTGCAGGAAACTGCTGTGTGTCTCTGTCTTCATTAAACCTCGTCTCAGCATTCAGCCTTTGACTTTGTCAGCACTGTTAAGAATGTGCTCAAATCTGAGACGTTTTCTGAATCGTTCATCTTAGAGATGGCTCAAGCAATTCAAGTTTATATTATCTTTCTCTAGAATGTTAAGTCTACTAAAATTTCTCTGGTAAATAACAAGTTGACTAAATATTTAAACAAGCTGATTTAGCCTAATCTTTTATGGTTTCATAATGTCAGTTCTTCTGATGTTTTGGAGTAATACTGTCTATCCTAGCTCATCTGTATTACATCATTATGACTAAACAGACCAAATGTCCAGTCACTAAATGGTCATTGTCGAGGGAACATATGACATGCTCATTCTGTGTGCATGTGAACTGTGTTCTTTACACTGACACAGATAGTTGTGGAGGAATAGAACATAATGTGTTTTCAATATACTTTCAGAAAATGTACAATGACTTCTATCTCCTGTCTCCTCCATCATTTATCATGAATCAGAATAATACAAAATACTTTCTGAGTTACATATGCTAGTTCCCGAGATGTCTTATGTGTATATTTAAATGTCATATTCAGATTTTCTTGCCTGACTGACTTCTGTGCTCTTTAACTTCTGTGCTCTGTCATTTTGTGACACTTCAGTACACTGATGCCATTATATACTATATTTGAGGTATTTATGTCTGTTGATGGATCATCTGACAGTATCTGTCAGTGTTTGTCTGAGTTCATTATCAAATCTGTGCTGATAAATGTGCACTGCACTGAAAACAGTGTTTCCATAGTGTTATGTGAAGTTTTGTTGATCTGTTTACCACATTAAATGTGTAAATCATACAACCCCTGTAGTTCAAGTTGACATCATTTGTGTGTTTAATAGATTTAAATAACTTCCAAATTCAATTTTTTTTAGTTAAAATTTTTTTGTTTAAATAGATGTAGTTATATACACATGCTTTGGGTCTCACAACATGGCAACTGTCATAAGATGTTAAAATATTTAGCAGTGTCAAAAAAATTCTGCTTCAGGGTTATAGATACCGAATCTATTTTTTTAAATCAAGTAATCAGAGAAAATGAAATAATTAAGATGTTAAATTACATAAACTTTGCAAAACTGTTCTGTGTTCAAGCAAACTTGTTTATATATATATATAAAATCCTTACATAATTGTTGTGTATGTGTGTGTGTCCTTAATCATTGGCACCACTGTCAAGACAACAACCTGTGTTACTAATTTATTTATACCCAAACCAGAAGCAGGAGAGATCTTTCACTAGAGACAAGTATCAGCTGCAGGAGACCATATGAGACCATATGTTTAGGGAAAAATGTTTTATATAAAAGACCGACACTATCTGCATAAGAGACGGTCGCAGAGAATGACAGAACTGTCCCTTCAGCATGCCTGTATCACCTCTGACATCTTGTGTTAGCTATAAAACACTCAGGGTCAGGGTGCTGTGCAGAGCCTGTGTCTGACCTGTGAGGAGCTTCAGTGTCTCTCTTAATGTGTTTGTGCTTTTTGGAAGCATCTCTATTTATCAGACACAATTCATCATCACACACAAGCCCATGCTAACAGCACGCTTGTTTATGAATATTAATGTAAGTAATATTAAAGTGATGGAAACTTTTACAAAACACTTTCCATTAATTTCTGGCAGGGTGTTTAAATGTCTTAATATAGTGATAATTACTGTATCTGAATAAAATGGTAGGAAGAGCATTACCATAATAATTTGTTCATACAAAACTGTCATCATGTATACACCGTCATGTCATACAGGTTTAATCATTTACATAAGACATTGTAAGACCCTCTGAAACATAGCCCATCTTACAGAACCAGTGATTTATTTAAGTGTAAATATGATTTGAGAGCTATGTGGGACACTTTTAATGAATAATGATTCTTGTGGTTTTTAAAAAATTACTATTAAAGAAAGTCAATTGGGTTAGTTTCAGCATTATTGAGAGTGAACAATGACATTGTTGAGTGAATTATATATGAATTTCATTTTTTCAAAGAAACAATCATTTGAGTTTTTAACGTGCTTTTTAACGTGCTTACAAACGCCACCCTTCACACAGTGAATTGAATGTAGCTGGTAATTTTCTCTAAAGTCCTGCGGGTTTCCTAATTAAAACTGTCCCTGAGGATTCCATGTATTGACCTAATTAGCAAACAGAACTGCAGTGATTATTTTGCATGTAAAATGTTGTTCGTGATAAAGATTATTATGATAACTCTAAAGACTGCTGGTAATTACTCTCTCAATCTACCTCAGCAAGGCTGTGCAGAGTTCAGTGAGTATAACAGATGGAGATTATGAGCTTTTCTGTAGCTACATTACACACTGTTGTATAGCAGTTATTTTAACTCCAGTTGATTAATGATGATTAAAAACACATTGAGTCCTAAACTGGAATCATTGTTGCTCTGTTCCTTGTGTTGTTCATGTTCTTCCCATCCTGTTAAACACATTATGTACAGGAAGAGTGACTTCCTCCAGGTTCCTATAGACATGAATCAGTCAAGGCGAACGTAAGCCACTCATATAAATGGTCTTTCCCACAAGTCTTTGCAGGAGTCCCATATGCAGTAAATGCAGTGGAGCCTCATGATGACTGTTGAATAAGAAGAGAATTTTACAAGATTTCTAGACTTTTTCAGGAAATGTTTCCGTAAGAGACTGTAAACCTGTCTGAACAAACACAAGCTGTAACTCTACACACTTCTGTGACAGCACGTTTACAGTCTGTTTTGAAGGTCAATATTTAAAGTTAACAACATCAAAATACAATTTTTAAACGTTGTTTTAAAGCTGTTTAGAGTTGAGGCTGGATTGCACTTGATCAGGTTTGCCAGTGTAAACACTTCTCTATGAGGGACGTTTTTGTACGTTTTGTACTGATGTAAGCTGTGCTGACTCCGCCTGGCATTACTATCTTCCAGTATCACATTAACCAGAGCTTTAAAGATTTATATTAGGAAAATAAGTATCAGTAGAAGAAAGTAAGAAAAACTAAACAAAACAATCATAAAAAGTAAAGGGTAGAGATTAAGATATTATAATTATGTGTTAGATCATTACTTAAATTATTATTATAAATTGATTTATAATTTGTATTTAATAAATAGTATTTAAATATTATGTACATATAAAATATTATGTAAGTGAAGGTAATATTGAGACCAAAGGTAAACATTTTGTTCTGTCATGTGAAGAACTTATTTTTTTAGCAATTAATTTGTATATTATTGGGGGCGTGAATGCTTTCAGTTGTGGGTACGGCACTGTCTGCAGCTCCACTGTCTTGAACGTCTGCTGCATTTGTGCTGCAGTACGTGTGGTCCTGTTCTCCATCAGGGCTCCTGTCTGCTCTCTGCAGCCGCACCCGCCACATCTTCACACAGCTGTCCGGGTTCGAGAGCAGTAGTTAATGGTGAGATTACTCCAGCTCAGGGCATGTGCTGTCCTGTTAAGACAGAGATTACTGAAAGCCAGACTCCAGGTACACATACCTCACCACAGTGAGAAACCTGAGGGAACAAACACTGTTTTAAATGCTGTGTATATATTTTCTAGAGGAGAATTAAAGCCAAATAGTTCAAAACAATAATGATAAAAAATCATGTTCATTTGTTGTTTTGAAAATAAATGCTTTGTTTATGCATTGTAGTTTTAGACAAGCAAATTTAGGCCCAAAAAGTAGAACCCGGCCATATATAACCACTAAACAAGAAATAAAAATGAACTGTTTAAAATGTGAATGTTTAAGATGAAGGTAAAATATCAGCCTTGTCTCTTTTCCAGCTCTTTTGAGAGCGAGCACCTCATATGGGGTTCTTTCAACCTTGTAATTGGTTGATGCTGAATAATTAGCAGTTCTAATGAGTTATCAGCTGTAGAATGAGAGCGTCCACAGGGGAAGTCAAGGTCACTGCTGTCTGCCCAGGACTGAGCTAAAGATGCTCACAAAAAGCAACCTTACTCAACTGATTCAGTCTCAGGGTAGTTATTACTATTCTAATTATTACATATTCTAATTATATATATATATATATATATATAAATGTATGTGTGTGTATAACATGAAAATGTAACAATGATTGTACAGATTCGGTACAGATTTTTATATTTTATATAAATTGTGATTGGTGCTTGCTGCCATGTTGCTAGGCTGTTGTTGGTGGTTTTCATTGGTTGTCAAATGGTTGTTAAAGTATCATTGTCTTAGTGTTTTTTTTAACATTTGACCAACCACTATTCCAGCCCATATTTGACCTCACCTGAACATCATGTGACTGAGAGAGAGATGGAGTGAGAGCCAGAGGACGGGTGCTGTTAAAGGGTTAGGCTGCAGGACAGCTCAGTATCTGACAGTTTTTACAGGAGTGAAGGTGATGTGGTGGGTGGGGAGTGTTGGCTGTGCGATGCGTTCTAGTGATGTTGATCTCTGTCTTCAGTTCTTTAGAAAGCAAATAAAAAAAATTCCTGTAAAGAAATGGGCCTTTGCTTTAGATTTTTAATTGTTTTTTCATGATAATTAAACACATTTTCCCCATTTTGTAAATCCAGGGATTTCTTTAAATCTAAAACTTTTATTGTAATTACCATCAAAAATACTATGAAGAGTTTAAAAGACAGTGCAACAAATACTTATCATATCAGTCCTTCACAATGTAATGTTTGTTTTTCTTGTTACAGTTTAGATTTAGAGCAGGAAATAATCTTGACAGTTTCTGAGATTCACATCTTTAAGCACCACTGTTTCTGCAGCTCATGTGTTTTATCAAATGCATTGACATGCAACTGAAGCAGCAGTTCAATACATGATACCCAGAATGTACATTCATTCATTTCTTTGGTGTCATTTAGAATTAATTTTTAAAACTGCTGTGAATTTCATTCATTTGGACTTGACCCAGGGGTAGCTTACAGAGTTTCACGCTGTAGGGTTGTGAGAGGAAGTCAATTAACCCAATGAATGCTGGTTAGTTTGGTATATAAGAAAGCTCAGATAAATCACAATGAGCTGGTTGATGATGTTCAATTCAAACTGTGTGTTGTGGAGTGTGACTTTCTCCTAAACACACATGCAGCCTTGAGCAGACGAAGTAGACAAACATGTAGATCTAAAATTTTGCATTTTTGCAACACTTTGTATGTTTGACACTTAAAGAGTTTATGTTTAGCTTGAATGTTTACTGAGGTTTGTCCTAGATAGAAATAAGGAGAAAAATACACAATGAGAAACAAAAGAGAGAGTTCATCTGACTGATGTTTTAAAGTCCATGCTGAGAACAAGCTGTCCGAAAGTCTAATGACTAGTCATGAATGAATACAGACTGAATGTAACGTGTTGCTCTGTGCGGGGCTACTTTAAAAGAGGCAACAGATTTTGTACATACTTTTTTTTAGAATCAAGGTCTTGGGAAAATTATTTTTGTCCATGGCTCTCTCGTGCTTAGCCCTGCTTAGAAGGGCAAACCTGGTCAGCAATACATTAACACACACACAAACTGAAATACTCAGCACTTTGTTGGGCCACTGTGATATTATCATCTGTGATATCATTGTGATAGTGAAGCTAGCATCCTGTCCTGAGAATTCTTTGGGAAGCTGCTGCAGATGTAGATAGAAAAGAAGAGAGAGAGCGAGGTAGGTGAGAAGGGACTGATTATATACTGTTAAGAATAAAACTCTGTTTTTAGAATATATATCTTCTACGGCAGCATCCTAAATGGAATTTGTTGGTAGTTATTTTTATATCCAGTTGATAAATGTTGAGTGAAATGGTCCATTTTAATTAGATTAATGAGCGTTTTTATTGATGCGCTTTAGAAGTTTTGACTGAGCATGCCTCAGTGCGTTCTGGGATTGCCATTTTTACATGTTAAAAATGTCTTCACATATATATGGAACCATGTCAGTCTGCCAGCTACTGTCTACCAAACCTTACAGCAGGAGACAGACTGATCTCACCTCAGTAGAAACAGAAGACATCAGTCTTGTGTGTTCATGGGTTCCACTCAACTTCTGTCCAGAATTACCTGTATGTTTACAGTGGCACGACCCCATAGCGGTAGGGGTTTCCTTAACCATATATTAAGTAAATAAAATCTGACAAATCTAAGCAAAACCTCCTTTTGGAATGTCCTCATTTGTAAAAATGCTTTAAAAACAATCGAAGTTTATGGAATGTGCCCATTTAGGTAGTAAACGTGTGTGTGTATGCGCTGGTGTGTGGTGTCGCTTAGTGTCAATGCTTGATCCTCTGAGTTTAAAACTCTCAGCACAAATCCAGTGCTCACAGTGAGCTTCTGTGTATGCACTTCAGGGAAATCTAAACTTTGTGTTAGAAACTTCTACTGAAACTGTGTGCCGTCTTCAGTGACAGCCATTTTTAGTGCCACAGGGCCTTGTTTTCAATTTCACAAAACTGTCTGAAATTCTTTGTTAAGGCTGGCCCAGAGTAAAGGTTTTTCATGGCTTTAGCACTTATTGTTGCTGGTTAGCTGATGTTGAGTGGGGCTGCTTTAAGCCTAACTGTCTTTTAAATTTAGCTTCAATTTGTTTCAGGCTAAGACCCCTGTGATGTGTACAGAGAGTGAGCAGAGACCCCCAGTACAAAGTGCATAAGTGTAGCTTTTTAAAGTCTGGCTTAAATAACATGCTAATAGTGTCATATTAAATGCCTGTTCCTGAATTTATATTCTTAAATACACCTAGATTGCAAAGTCGTTAAAATGGTTAATGTATAGAGTCATATACAGTATGGTTTAATTATTTTTCTTTTAACAGTATTATGAATATGTGGGCAGAGACAGAAATCCTGTGCTGTGCCAGACAGAGAAAGTGCCATAGAAAATAAAAAAAATGTGCATGTGAGTTCTGGTTCAGATACTTGATGTAAAGTAATACACAACCTTGGCATGCTACTGTACACAAAATACTGGGGCAGTACTATGATGACATCAGATGGTAATTCTGTGGTACATTGTTCTGAAATTCAAGTGCCATGGTCCAAAATCCCATGGTAGTACGTTGGTACATTTAAATGTTTGTTAGGCTAATACTATGGTACTTTATTATACACCATTGTAATAAATGATTGTCTTATTAACATAGTACCCCATGGTCCCATGGTACTTTTTGTTAGCGTAAGCATGCTGCAGTTGCTAAGCTGGAGGACTTGTACAAATACAGGTGATTAGAATAGTTTTTTAGCTGTCACCCCCACCACAGTCAATCTGCATGAAAGAATCAACAATAATATCATCTTTATGCACTTTCTCACCCCTCAGAAGATCTAACAGGAAAGCAGAGATGTTCCTCTATCACAGATGAGTAACAGGTTTTTACAGTGACATTGAGTTCACAGTGAAGTTTAGTTGGAGCCCGAAACTCTTGAGATTCTAATAGGGCATCACGTGATCATCACATTGCTCTGTTTTTCTCTCTCTGGCTTTTAAGACAGAAGGTGTTTAAGGAAAGTTGAGGTTTTCATGTTTGGTGATGGCTTTACACATTTAGTAAGGAATAACAACTGGAATATGGACTGCACTCCTTTAAACTGTCAGTGCCAAAGTACGAGAACTTCATATTACACAAACATTTCCATAGTAATTGTTCTTTCTGCCTGACAGCTCATGGTATAAACATTTAGAAAACATCTTGTTATCTAGGAATCAGTTAGATGCCAATAGATAAAATCCATCACTGCAGTTTGAGCATTGAGCTGAATAGATCTGGCTGTTCCCCCACACTATCTCTCCATTGACTCCAATGACCTATCTCTCTCCTTTTAATGGTTTCCCAGGAACCTCCTCAGGGATGGTTTGCACCAGCAGACGTTCCTCAATCCCACTTGCCACCACAAAACAATTACTCAAGCAAATGAGCATATCAGGAGAGCAGTCCAGGGCCAGGAAATGTGGCTCATGTTTCAGGGGTCACAGTACGTTCAGTGTTTTCACCCTTTCACCTTTGCTATTGTTATTTCTAAGGAAATGATCCACAGAGGCTCGAAATATCAGGCATGTTATTTCATATCATTAGCAGTCGGCTGAATTTCCTCTCATTAGTTCATTTGGAGAGTTGATGTCATATTTGCATTAAGCTTGTTTTCTCAGCTGATGTTCTGCTGGCAGGTGCTCGAGTGATAATGGTGTCTCAATCAGTCTTTGTCAAGTAGTTAAACTCATCTAAAACTCTGAAGAAATCACAACAGACAAATTTGGATGTCTTATAGTTCTCTTTAGATGCAACATCATTTGTCAGACTTTAGAAAGCTCAGCTGTTATTTTACTTTGGCTCTGCTGCTTTGGTTGACATTACTGCTAGTCCCCTGTGTGACCTTGCTAGGAATTGTGGGTAGTTAGTGTTTCTGCAAAAACACTCTTTGTGAGGGGCGTGTTGGAATCACTCAGGTGCTTCACTTTCATGCGCAAACATCACAGACCACATGACTGCATGTGTCATCTGTGAGTTCATGTTCTAGCAGCCCTAAAAGTATTCCCTTCCCAGGCAAAAATGAAATCATAATTAAATCAAAGTTTTCCCATTAATTATCTTTGCAACAAATACTGAAAAAAGTTCAACAGTACGAGCAAACGGATTGGTGTGCAGTGATGAGTCAGATGAACAAATCTGTCAGAAGTGCATCAATGGGTATTTGAACATGTTTCCATTTTCACAAGATGCATTCGATCGAGCAAAGCACTTGATGATTGTTTTCTTTCTCGTGTAGTAATGACGCCTTTTTGAATTAGTGTCTGTCTACAATGTCAGTGATAAATGAAGGCCGTTAAAAGATCAGATTTCTCATATGTGTCAATGACAATGTCCTATTGATGTATACACATATACCGAATATAATGTATATACTGTATAAAGTTTTCTTGAATATATTAACTATATTTGCAAGTCCTTAAAGAGTAGTGTTTAATGAATTTGATCTTACAACAGAGAAGCGTGTTTAGTATTTAGTGTGTTTCTCTGCAGGTTTATATGGAGATACATTTTCATGACTCGCAGTCAAATCCTACAGTAATAATAAAACCCTTTAGACATATATGATAATACTTTGGTTTTGTAAGTTTTGAAGTACACAGAGTTTACATAGAGTACTTTGTAAATGCTATAACATATGAATATGGTAATTATTCAGTACCATGGTATATGTATCAGAATACCATGGTACTGGGTTCTGATACAATCACTGTACCACGGTACGACTACAGTATTTTTTGTAGTAGTAATCAGGTGTAATTAGTAGACTTCAGTAATATCCATCATGCAGCACGTTAATGCAAACACACAGAATTCACGCTTTCCAATGCTACCCTACCCCAAAAAAGTTTCATGCTGTGTTGAAAGATATCAGTTTAAGTAATCTATCATTTCTCTCATGCTTTCCATCACTGGACATTTACAATATGTATGAGTACAGGCTGAGATAGAGCGTGACTATTTATTTTAGCATTTTATCTTTGTCCTCTCTTTAGCAGGTTTATTTTAATGAAGTGCAGCAGGCATTTGTCAGTATAATTGTACAACACAATGACATGAATAAATATGAGCTGACAACACTGGACCAACACATCTACAGAGTCACTCTCACTCTCTTTATTTCTTGTCCTTTTTCTAACTCTCAGCATTAAATTGACAGGAAATAAAACATTCATTAGTTTGATCTTTGTGGAAAATTACAGTAACAGTGTGAGCAGGGAAGCTAAAGGCAGGCAGAGGACACCGCTGGTGTGTTACTGTATTACAGCGTTACTGTAATTCTCTGTAATTCTTTTTTCACGAGATCATGAGACATGCTTGAGTTGTCAGAACATCACAACTATTGCTAAAAAATCTTCTGTTAAGCTATAGATGAATTATGAGCTGGAGATGAATTATGAGCTGGACATGTTAGGAGAAAAATAAGAGTCCGTTGTTGTTTATGGTTCTAAACAGCATTCAGTCATTCAAAACCTTCAGATACATTGACTTTTGAAATAATTTCATAAAATAATTTTATCAGAATGTTTATGTCAGAATGTTTCCGTATAATATGTAATGCGAGCAGTCTGACCTAATGCATGATGGGTAAAGTTGCAGCTGTGAATTTGACCAGCTCTAGAGGTGAGAACAATACACTGTTTACCCACCAGCTCTATCCCTCTCCATCATTCCATTTTAATTTGTGTTTTTGGGTGTCCTATAGAGGAGCAGATGAGTGTGACAGGAGGTGGAAATGGATATCTGTATGATCAGTGTCTTTATGCTGGAGTCTCTGATTGATTTTCTGTGCCAATGTCAAAACTCTGTTTTTAACTCCCTGGCACAACTTCCCACAGTCCGCTTTAATACAGAAGCCACTGTCCATACTGATATAGTGTATGATAAAAATAACCTGGCACCAATAAGATCAGAAAGGAATTGGACAGTGCACACTTCTCAACCACTGTATGCATCTGTTGTCTGAGGACTGATTGCACACAGTCAGAGCTTATTCTGAATAAGGTTAAATTATTTGCTTGTGTATTCATGGGCAGGGAAATGTATAGTATTTTTTATTGATTTTTCTATATATTTGCTCAGTCATAATGTTAGTTTGTAGGCTGACCCAGAAGACTAATTTTTCACGGATTCCCTCGGGAATTTCTGATGAGGTTTCGAATAATGGTTTTCAGTTTATGATTAAAATTAAGCATGTGTTTACCATTGTATGTTTCTGTACTGTATAAACACCCCCTGATTAATCAAGCACATAAACTCACATCCTTGACTCTTCTGCTGATGTAAATTCACAGCCCTTATTGTATTCATTTTATTCAAGATACTCTTTGTCATGTATTGTGTGTGAAAGATTTCTCTCCTTGATTTATAACGGCTTTGGTTTATAAAGGCTTATGGAACATGACACACAGGGAACTATGTGACCAATATAATTTTATTACAGAGAAAAAACATTTCAACATCTCAAAAAACATTTGGATGGATTTTGTAAGTGCTGAATGAAAGTTTTTTGGCAGTGTTTCTTCAGTTAAAGTGACCTACAGCTGTTTATTAATTATCTCCTGAGTCAAACACCATGAAGCGCATTAACAGACTGTGTTGGGCACTGGAGCAGGAAATACTGTGGGACTGCTGACATCACCATCAGCTGCATTAATATGCAAGAGCAACAGCACATCACCGGACCTCAGAGACAGATAAATCAGCACATACGCATGCATTCTGCTACAGATATACCACAGTGTGCTGGCTAAACAGCCTTCTATGACATTTACATAAATCAACAATTAAAAAACTTCTAAGGTTTCTAGGGTATCAGAAGTCTGATGTGGCTCAGAGGGAATGTGACCCTGTTTAGGGAATTTTAATAACTGCTTTGTGTTGAATTGATGACAATGACTGATCTATTTCATTGTACGTTTTTTTTAGTACGTTATTATTTATTAATTCTTTATTCTTAAGAATTTATTAGGAGCATCATGACAAAAGTATTAATTTAATTAAATATTTTTAATGATTAAGTAATTGGTTTGTGCAGAACCTGATTATCTGTGTTCTCCCATCCTGATCTGAGAACATTCCACAGAGCTTCAGTGGAAGTGAGGAAATCAGACTTGTTTAACACACCGATTAACATGGTCAGTGTCACAAACGTACTTGATCATCTTTCTTATTCATTTCACATCAACATCCTAAAACATCTCATCTATGAAAATGTCTGTATCTTTCAGGATTCTTCATTTGTTTTTTAGATGCTGAGTATTAATGAAGTCCCAATGTGTGAGGTGAGGAAATGTCAAAAAAAATTTCTCTGCATCACACCCCGTTATGTAATACACACACACACACACACATAAAGTAAGTCAGAGAGCATTCACCCACCTCATGGTGAAGTTAGTGATTCATAAAAGACTGACATTTGATTAAAAAAAACAAGAAGCAGCAACACTGTGTATTTATTTTTACACTGTGTGAAAACCTCAGTGACAGGAACATTGAATAACCTTGAGAACGTATTGAATAAAATAAAGGATTTCTGGTACTGTAACAGAAAAGAAGCAAAATGTATTTTATAATGTGTCTCAAAGTTATAAATCATTTTATGTATGGAAAGCATGAGTGTTTCTACTGCTTATGTTTGGGGGTTTTAACAAAGTGTTAAACTTCACCTCTTAACTCATCCAACACTGTTTGTGCTGTGGATGTTAATGGTGAAACTTAAATAACCTTTTATGTAACATAACATGTAATATAAGCAATCAGACTGACTCCTTGCTGATTATAAAGTGGGTGAAAAAATACTATAGACTTGCATTTGAAACACAATATCATAGATTCTTTTTCCCACCCAGAGCACCTTATAATCTCCATGCAACATTCTAGAAACTTTTGAGAACACCTTAGCAACCACATAGCAATTGCCTGGCAACTACCCACAACACAAAAAATGTACAAATAAAGTTCAAGTTAGCTTTATTGAAACAGCTCCAGCAGAAAAATCAAACTGTGTATTTTGTACAGAACAGCCACTATGGAGAGAATCGTCCTGATACAATAGCTTTGACAGGAAGGAGAAACTCCCAGAGACTCAATCAATGACACCTTGATGCCATCTGCCAGCTTTACAACTAAAACTCCATCTGGAAAATTCTCAGTCTCATTTCTCTTGAGAAATTTCTCCTGAGACATGGTTAGGGTGAGATGGGCTGCTGTATGATGAGTAAACAGCTCAGATATTTAACACAGCCTCACTGTGTGTCTTTCCCACTGTGCTGTCAGACACCCCGACTCTCTAACAAGCTGCAAACTCTGTCCCACCTCTCTGCAGAAAGTCTATCTTAACATGACTGGCTGTGTGCTGCCCATGAGGATGTTAGGATGATTAGATTCACAGCAGACACAAACCTGAGTTCAATTGGTGGCTGGAGCGCAACAGAGATTTCAGAATAAAACACTTTTAATCTTGTTTAATAATTCTTGTTTAAGTTTTATAGTGCCTCTGTTAGTTCATAGATTATGTAATGGGCAACTGGGTAAATTAGATTCATACAGCTGTCGTCACTTTAAGCTTGTTTTTATTACCTAGCACCACTGAAGCATTTGTTAATAACAAAACTAACTGAAATGTTACATAGGAAAGAAAGAGATGAATTTAAAATATCAGCTGTTTATTTTGCACAGTGGTGAGATTAAATGGAGAGCAGTGGAGATGCTGGTGTCCTGTCTCCAAAAAGCCCCTAGTAATGTTTCATCTCATCTAAAAATGTTTGTGTAGCTCAGTGTTAAAGCATGCTGCTAGCAACACCAGGGTTGAACCCACACCTAGGTATCTATTTAACAACATGGACTTTGACTGCTCACATTTCTTAATAAATGTGTCTGCTAAATCCATAAATGTGAACTCAAATGTGAAACCCAAAACTGTAGAACTCAACAGTGTCTCACACTGTGCTCATATTGAATGTTTCATTAAATTCATATCTATGTGTTCTACATTTTAATAGATTAATAGCTCTACTTAAATCAATCACTTCATTATTTAAGAATTGAAAAACCTTTCTTGGAAATTGTCTTATTGTTTCTGTATCATTAGGGATAAAATGTTTATAAACTGATTTTGAAGTGCCACAATTAACCTACCTTGTATACCTGACTCACCTTATTCCTCTACTGTGCTTTCAGGTTCAACTGATCACTCTTCCCCCCTTTACTATCACTGATGGTTTGATCCTCTCCCTCTCATGTTGTGGCCAATGGTTCATCCCTCTGGGTCTGTCATTAGTAATGTTTAATATGAGTCACCTGCAGCTAAGAGGGAACTGGCCCATAAATGCCTGGGCAACAAGACTGTCAAAAACAATCAGTCCTAACATATGGCCACGGCTAGACTCTACCAACACATTTTCCCATATCATTCATTAAGAGAAATAAGGTATGGGAAACATTTATATAAATTCATCCACTGTCTGTGGCTACTGCTGGATAGCTCATTCGTCTGTAGGTTTATGTGTAGACACCAACACACAGGGATCAGCACCATGGACAGCGTCTTGAAGGGGAGCTTACGTTAATCAGCGTGTTAAGGGCACAGATTGTACTTCACTTATAAAGAGTCCCTAATTATTTTGTTCTGCTAACAGACAGAATGACAGGCTGACACCTGTCCCTCTATAATATAATAAAATCTGCTTGCACAACCGCACATCTGTTGCTAAACACCCTCTAAAATGGCTGATCTTCACTTTGTGCTGAAATCTATCTATTGTTCCTAATAATGTGTTAGGGTTATAATATGTTAAGGTAAGTAAAAGCATTGCTTTATATTCACCCTCCTTTCAAAGTGTGTTTGAAAGTTTCAGGTTCCACAGACTAACACCAGACTCAGAATCTGTGTTACACATGTTTGCTGTCTCTTACAGCTTATAAATTGATGAGGCGAGTTCAACAATCTCCTTGCATTACTGTATTAACTTTCATTCCAGTTACATATTTATTCATGTACGCGTATCTATAAATTTAAAACTGCTGCAGTTCTGCCTGACATATGAGAGAACTGCTATGACTATTTCATGACCTAATTTTTTTTTTGTTTGTTTTGTTGCTTGTGTTTCAGTGCAGTGTGTTTGCCTGGATGGCTATTAATACAGTCAGTGATTGTTCAGCCTCTGCATCTCTGCAGAGCCGGTAACTACATCTTCCCTTTTTCTTGTTTCCTCCACTCTCACTCACTCTCTCTCTCTCTCTCGCTCTTTATATTTACATTTAGGGTTTAGGTTAGGTTAGGTACTCTAGTGACAACTCATTTACCCCACACACCTGCATACACAAATTCACTTTATTTTATGTAATATGTATATTATTTCATTATTATTTTATTATTTTAATTTTAACCATCTCAATTCTCATTAGATTGTGCACAGCTGTTTTTTACTGTACTGCTTATTAAGCAAAAATTAATGTTACCATGTACCAGGAATGAATTTGAAGGGGCTGACAATGCCTCTTCCCTGTGATTAGACAATACTGTGCAAAATACCTGATAAACTTTGATTTGAAACAGAAAAATGAAAGAGTATGTGTAACCTTTAGGAAGGCAGAGGCACAATGTAAACAGACTATAGCTGTACTCTTGTGAAGAGAGTACCGTGTACTGTGAATAGAGAGTGTATGAGACAGCTACAAAGCCATCATATTATGGATCACTGTTTGTGTCCTTCTAAAAGTCAGAGATGAGTTTATGACAGATTGTGATGGATAACTCCAGTATACACTAAGCATCGAGGGATCAGATGTATGGATAAAATATAGCAAAGGAGAGAGACATTCTTGGCCATATTTCTGGAGAAGATAAAGAAAGGGTCTCTATACACATTATGCCTCTTGATCAATCAGATATACACCCGACCACATATGTTTAAATGTCCACAAAAATCTGATCAGCTGCTGTTTAACTAAAGTTAATTTACGATATTAATTTGGTGAACATTAATTAATGAATGTGTTGTCAGGTTTCTCTCTGATTTTGATGCAACAGCAGAAATGCTGACTCGTCATGTTTCTCTGATAGGAGAAGTAAGTTTTCTGGCAGAGAGCAGAAATGTTGGGGGAAAATTAGCACTGAAATGATTCTGCTGACCGTTTCACAGTATGTACTGCACAAAAATAGACTGCATGCATCCTAATGACATGCCCTAGTCGCATACATACACACATACATGGTTTGCTCAGAATAACATTCTGCTGTACTGTACTTACTATTGCTGCAGTATGTCATGTATACAGTGCATTATGCAGATTATCTGTGTGCATTGAAATCTCAACACTCTACAAAGGGTGCAGTATACAGCAGAGCACACTGCATGAAATACTGCATCCCTGTAGACACTGCTGTAAGCCTGCCTGTTTCTGGTTCAAAGACATGGTTCCATGCTCTCCTGATAAGGTGCTGATACCCAGGACTGACCTCAGTTTGACCCTTTTCTGAACTCGCTTTCCCCCAGCCTCCGACCTCCCTCTAGCTCCAGATCACTGTAAATTTACTGAACATGTTATATGTAGCACATGAAGTTATAAAGTTTTCATTTTCATGTTTAGTATCATTTTAAATGTTATGTATTTTCAGTGTTTAAATGTTCTACATGTCTGTTATTGTAGAAAATACTTAGAAAATAATCTACATTCCTGTCATGTCTTTTCTGGGACACCTGGATCATGTTGTGTTAACTATCCCAGCAGGTGCCCCTTCAGGTCATGAGAAGCTTACAAGACCAAATTCCGAATTGGCCACAGAGTTTATGACTCTTTGTCTTACCTGTGTATATAAGGTGGCTAGACAAAAGACTTGAGGAAGCATTCTGTAACAAGAACTTCCCACACAACTGCTGCTGTGTGTCTGTATTGCTAGGTATGATTTAGACTTTGTCTCTTAAAATCTTGTATTCTGTTGATCATTTCTTATTTCCTGAATTTGAATTCATATTGTGTTTTTTATTTCTTTCAATTGATATTTTAACCTGCCTGGCATAATAAATTGTTATTCTTGATATATTAGAAGTTCATCAGAAATTGTTATAGCTGGTACATTAGAAGGAGCTGCAAAATAAGTGTCAGGATAAGATCATACTGGGGACGTGTAGCTGAAAGGAGCAGAGAGCACATTAACCAAGATCCAAGATAAAACTGAAGCTTGGAACTAACCACAGAGTAAATTAAACTAAATTGTAATATCTTTTGCAGCAGTGCTAAGGAAAGCCAGAACATGTGAGATACCTTCACCCACACCACTGGATTCTGTCGTTGGGTCAATGGGTGATCCTTACACAGCTTACTGTTTCTCTTACAATTTTGAAAGAATAGTATGTACTATACAGTGTACATATACAGTACTAATAAACAGTGTTTAGTTGCTCTGCATTACTGCATACATGCATACCGCATACGACAGCTTCACTGTTTTCTGTCTCTCTCTGTCCAGGAAGGAAGCTTTTTCTGTCAATTTTGCTGATTCAGTGTTTGTGGTTCACAGCTGGTTTGCTGTGGAACTTCAATTGTTTATTGAGAATGAATAGTGTCATTGTACCTGTTTAGAAAAGAAACAGATCAGACATGTTGTTTATTAGCTAACCTGAGAAAATGAATCCACTGCAATGAATGCACATGAACAGATCTGCTGCACATATCGCATTAGTTCCTGCCTCATGATAATAAAGACCACAGTGTGTGTGTGTCTATCAACTGCTGCTATGCAGTTTAATGTCCTCATAAATGCAATTTATTGGATCTATAAAGAAATTATATTAATTTTCTTTAATCACAATATATTAACAATATTGTAAAAATAATTTTTAAAATGTGAAATAAAAATGTAAAAAAATATGTTTATATATTTAAAATATATCAAACAGTATTGTAAGTCCCTGACTAAACAATGACTAATTTCAGCTCTTTGTGTCATTGTTTAAATGATCAAGTACTGCAGCTATTATAGACGGCTGCATTCATGAAATGGTTTTGTACAACAAAAGCTCAATCTAACTGTTATTAGCAATCAATCTGAACTGAATTAGCTCTCAAGAATCAGCTCTTCAAAACCTAAAGCTTTAACATGGTAAACTTAGCTTTTTTACTTCCTGTGTCATGAGTGGTGTTTTCTGCTGTTTGGAGTCTGTTGTGACTGGACGAATGGTTTTCATATTTCTAAGCAGAGGAGCGGTGGACACATGATGAGGTGCTGTGGTGATGGATTCTCTGGCTGAACAGCAGCTTTATGAAGCGTTTCAGGTGGACAGAGGTCGTCACAGTGCTGATTCTTCATCAGGTGCCATTAGAGTCTTTCTCACACTAATGAAGTGCTGTGATTATACAGATGCAGCACTCTGGGTTAAAGGGCTGCAGTCAAACAGTAGTTAGTGGCTCATCACTGAACTTGTTAAGAGTTTGGACAAGTGTACATGCTCTGGGTATTGTGTGACCAGTGAAGACAAAAGCTCTATAATGTGTTCTTACAAATACTGTAGCTCACATCCCACAGTAAGCAAATATCTTTGACATATTTCTCCATCATCATTAGTGGCATGTTTAAAGGGTTAATTTACCCCAAAATTAAAATTCTGTTGACATTAATTTACCTTTTCATTCAAACGCATACGATTTTCTTTTTATTGTGGAACATGAGGAGAGATTTTTAAGAAGTTTGACGCAGTTTTATTTTTATTATCCAATGAAAGTGAATGGAGACTGAAAGTGACTAACATACTAACATCCCCTTTAGTGATCCATGAAAAAATGACTAACTAAAGAATTCTCACTTTTGTGTGAACTATCTCTTTAAGAAACAAGGAGGGTGATAAAACAAAACATTTTAACTGTTAAATTCTCAAAGCACAGAAGAACAAAAATACATTAAAACAATTAATATTTAAGGATCTGACCGTTTTCCTCAAACAACATGAAATCATAAATCACAAAGATGAAGCAGCATATTAGAACATGTGAAGCTGTTGTGTGGAGTACGGCTGCTTTACTGTGACACTGAAGGTGTCTTCTGCAGGACCTGATGTACTCTTGTGTTCCTCAGTTTATATATGACTGTCATATATTGTCTGAAGCTCATCTAAATTTGACTTTACGACATGACACTGGAGGACAGTGCTGCCAATGGTCTGAAAAAAACATCAATATTTTCCTCAGGCTGCCTCTTATGCTGTTCCAGCATTAATGTGGGAATTTAAAAAGAGTTTTGATTGATAACATTTGTCATAATGTTGATAAAAATCAGCTTGTCTCTTGCATATATGTGTACTCGAGGGTATTTTGCAACTACTGCGCTTTAAACATTAATTGATCAAAATCTGATGAATCCACAGATGACAGATTTGTGTTTCATTAGACATCCAGCAGATGGCAGCAAATATCAACTCATTATACTCTCCCTGTTTAATACAGTGGATGAGTACAATGTTTTGTGTATATATTAATATACACATTTTTTACGGCTGGTGCGGTGCATGCATTTCAAGAAAAAAAACATAAAAATTCATGAATGAAATGCAGGTTCTGCGGGTTTTATTGCATTAAGCGTACGGCATGAATGATGAAGGAATCTCATCACCTTCTGAATCCTGATCGAGGGTCTTCTGTGCAAGAGAGAAACGAAATGCGGAAGAAAGTCACGCAAGGTTTACTGATGGGTACAAACTGTCGCGCGCGCTGGTGCTGTTTTTAGGAAAGCCAGTGTTTCCAGGGGAAACCTAATGACGCAATGACGTCAGGTCAGTTTCTAACTGGAGGAACCGAGCACCTCCGGTACGTTTTGCGGCATTTTCATGTCTGTAGTGATGATGATGGTGATGACTGTAGTGATGATGATGATGATGATGTCTGTAGTGATGATGATGATGATGTCTGTAGTGATGATGTCTGTAGTGATGATGTCTGTAGTGATGATGATGATGATGTCTGTAGTGGTGATGTCTGTGATGATGATGATGTCTGTAGTGATGATGATGATGTCTGTAGTGATGATGATGATGATGTCTGTAGTGATGATGATGATGTCTGTAGTGATGATGAAGATGTCTGTAGTGATGATGATGATGTCTGTAGTGATGATTATGTGTGTAGTGATGATGATGACATCTACAGACATCATCACTACAGACATTATCATCATCACTACAGACATCATCATCACTACAGTCATCATCACTACAGACATTATCATCATCATCACTACAGACATCATCATCATCACTACAGTCATCATCATCATCACTACAGACATCATCACTACAGACATCATCACTACAGACATCATCATCATCACAGACATCACCACTACAGACATCATCATCATCATCACTACAGACATCATCACTACAGACATCATCATCATCACTACAGACATCATCATCATCACTACAGACATCATCATCATCACTACAGACATCATCATCATCACTACAGACATCATCATCATCACAGACATCACCACTACAGACATCATCATCATCATCACTACAGACATCATCACTACAGACATCATCATCATCACAGACATCATCATCACTACAGACATCATCATCATCACTACAGACATCATCATCATCACTACAGACATCATCATCACTACAGACATCATCATCATCACAGACATCACCACTACAGACATCATCATCATCATCATCACTACAGACATAATCACTACAGACATAATCACTACAGACATAATCACTACAGACATAATCACTACAGACATCATCACTACAGACATCTTCATCATCACTACAGACATCATCATCACTACAGACATCATCATCATCATCACTACAGACGACATCATCATCACTACAGACATCATAACTACAGACATCATTATCATCACTACAGACATCATCATCACCACTACAGATATCACCACTACAGACATCATCATCACTACAGACATCATCATCACTACAGACATCATCATCACTACAGACATCATCACTACAGACATCATCATCATCACTACAGTCATCATCATCATCACTACAGACATCATCACTACAGACATCATCACTACAGACATCATCATCATCATCATCATCACTACAGACATCATCATCATCATCACTACAGACATCATCATGATGATGATGTCTGTAGTGATGATGTCTGTAGTGATGATGATGATGTCTGTAGTGATGATGATGATGTCTGTAGTGATGATGATGATGATGTCTGTAGTGATGATGAAGATGTCTGTAGTGATGATGACTGTAGTGATGATGATGTCTGTAGTGATGATGATGATGATGTCTGTAGTGATGATGATAATGTCTGTAGTGATGATGATGATGTCTGTAGTGATGATGATGATGTCTGTAGTGATGATGTCTGTAGTGATGATGTCTGTAGTGATGATGTCTGTAGTGATGTGTGTAGTGATGATGATGTCTGTAATGATGATGTCTGTAGTGATGATGATGATGTCTGTAGTGATGATGATGATGTAGTGATGATGATGATGATGTCTGTAGTGATGATGATGATGTCTGTAGTGATGATGATGTCGTCTGTAGTGATGATGATGATGATGTCTGTAGTGATGATGATGATGATGTCTGTAGTGATGATGATGATGATGTCTGTAGTGATTATGTCTGTAGTGATTATGTCTGTAGTGATTATGTCTGTAGTGATGATGATGATGATGATGTCTGTAGTGGTGATGTCTGTAGTGATGATGATGTCTGTAGTGATGATGATGATGATGTCTGTAATGATGATGATGATGTCTGTAGTGATGATGATGATGTCTGTAGTGATGATGATGATGTCTGTAGTGATGATGATGATGTCTGTAGTGATGATGACTGTAGTGATGATGATGATGTCTGTAGTGATGATGTCTGTAGTGATGATGATGATGTCTGTAGTGATGATGTCTGTAGTGATGATGATGATGTCTGTAGTGATGATGACTGTAGTGATGATGATGATGTCTGTAGTGATGATGACTGTAGTGATGATGATGTCTTTAGTGATGCACGCACACCAGGACTTCACTGTGCTGTGATGTGGATTAATGGTGTGTAGAGGAGGAAGATTTTCTGGTTCTCCACCTGAAAGCTCCATTTCTGCTCACACAAGCACAGAGATGAGACGCATGACCTGACAGCATCAAGCTTTCATGGATTTGTAAAGCACAATTCGGGTGAGTTCTGCAGGGTTTGTTGAGCGGGTGTAATTTTGTTCTTTTATATCAGCTGGTGTAAAACCATACTCGTGTTGGTCAGGGAAAGCTGGGAAACATGCAGAATGTGAGTTAGTTGCTCAGTCTGATGACGAGACAAAGCTGTATAGTTACACAAACCTTATGCGAGGTGAACATTTCAACTGCATTTTAGCTGGCTGTTTTATATTACAAATCAGTGCATGTTTTATATTTCAAGTGCTGATCTACTACACTGATGCTGAGCATCTGCTGTTACTGTTAGTCTGATGAAGTGTACGAAACATCTGCCCTGATGGGGAAACATCAGCTTATCTGGACGTGGTCCGTTTGAGCAGCTTGTGCAAGAGCAAATGTTGTTTGGACCTTCGAGTGGGTCGTCTACGTTGCTTTACATGCTGTATGTTAAAACCATAATTGTTTTTACAACTAGCACTCAAATGTGTTTGCTGGATAACCGGGGCTTTAACTACACGTTAACTGCACGTTAATGTCGGTATGTAACGAATTCAGCACCGTGGACAGTTCCGCGACACTCGGCATGAGATCGTGTCATCGGTCTGATCACATCCACACAACACTGCTGTGGACTGGCACACTCAAACAGACATTCAAATTATTAGGGTTAACCCTAAGAAAAACACAAATACAAAAAACACAAAACGTGCACATAAACTGTGTGCATAAACATGAGGGAATAACATGCTCTTCTGATTATTCTAAACAGTTAATGTTGAATTTCTATGTTTAAAAACAGTGTTAAGAGGGAATGATTTGTAAAGAGTTTCAGGAAAAAACGGCCATGATCTGTTTATATGGTGACGTTCAAATTAGCCTGAAATGTATAAACTAACAATATGAAACAAATATTATTTTTTATTTCTAAATGCCTGTAACATTATCACATCTTACAACTTCACAGAATGACCTCAAATCTAATACAAATATATTCTTGAATTTTTAATGTGCTATTAAATCATCATGGTAAACCAACTGAATGTAACATTTAGTTTCCATTCCAATGACACATGAACAGCAATGCTCAGCTCCAGCACTTTAATAAGACTTTTATCTGTTCAATAAGACAGAGACCTGATTACTTCAGGTGAATGATTGCAGGTATATATGTTAAAATACCGTGTGAGGTGTGTCGGAAATGAAGCTCTTTATCATCCGAATGAAAGCCGATCATCATTCATTTACATGGTATGATTATGTGTAAATTACAGTGTACAGTCAGTGAATTTAAGAACCAGCAGTAATGACAGTGTAAATAGTTGTGATTGTTTTGTCAGGTTTGAGGTTTTTGTGTGATTGTAAAGTATCTTTTAATGATGATACTGGATTTTACAGTGAGTAAATCAGCGGCACTGACTGTGTTTCTGCTTTGTGTGTTTCAGAGAAAATGAAGACTAAAAATTCTGTACTCTCTCTCTCTGTCTGTGTCTGTCTCTCACTTATCCTCTATGGCTCTTTTTGTGGTCTGGGCTTGCTGTACCATAAGTAAATAGCCAGGAAGCCCTTACCCTATAAAGTATCTCTGGGGAATCCGTACAGCTGCTACAGGTGGAAAATCATGGTTAAAGTTTAGACACAAATGGTTAAAGTTTAGACATATTTTTCACTGCTTCAGAACTGCCATCAGAATTAAGCATTACTGTTAACATTAACAAACTTATAGAATTTCTATATAGAATAGATTAATTTATAGAAGCCTTAATATTTGTAGCTCACACATTAGATTTATGCGTTCATTGTTTTACAGCATATACAGTATTTGTATTTGCATGTTATGACAAAAACAGCCACATGATGGTACTGCTCTTCTTAATCTGTGGCAATCATAATCAAATTTTATAACAGCTCTGGGTTACTTCGCATAAATAGGTCACAAAACATATTCATAAAACTTTGTGATAGACAATATTCTTGTGTTTGTTTTGGGTGTATGTGTATTAAATATACTGAGGGCCTGTTACTGTAAAAAATCTTTCATTAACAACAAACGTTTAAAAACTGAAACTGGGAATTGTGTGATTCTTGCTTCAGTCCCTTTTGTGTGATTGATGATCACAATTATGTATTTGTAATTAGTCACGGTGATGTCTGGCTGCCAGTTAGTCTGAACATTGGCACAAAATATCATTTTTACAATGAACACAACATCAATTTTCTTTAGATCATAAGTGTGAACCTACAGCAGAAGATTTGAGGTCAAGTGCAATGATAAGTTCTAATTAATAGAAATGAACAGGACCGTGTGTAAAAGTTTTGTGTGTAACAGCACAATGTTTGTGTTGTCCTCTCTGTTACATTAATAAGGTTCACTTGATGCAAGTTCAGAGGCAAGTTTACAGTTAACTATAAATTGATTTTTTTCATTACAGTCGCTTACGGTCAATATTTCACAACATTATAAATAAAGATTTTCCAGTAATCCAATCCAAACTAATAACTACATGCAGAAAGCTGAGTGTGCACTGAAACATGACGTGTTTAATATTGAGTGTTTCTGATAGATAATTACTATATCATGCACGATTCTTCATTTAAATTGGTTTGGTCAGCTACATTCAGAATGACTCACTGAACTTATCACTGCATGTATACATGTATGAAGGTTGACAACACGTTGTTTGGATTGGATGTTCTAACATTTGTAAGGAGTTTTAAGGGTAAAGAAGTGTGTTTCAATGGCCCAGATGTCTGAAAACTCACATGGTTCAGTCAGGGTGATGTAAGTGGTTTCTGGAGAGGTGGCAGCCCTTAATAACACTGACTGTAACTGTACAATAAAACTCACTTGGTTATTATTTTGCTCATCCTTTTATAATCACACACTTCAAAGTTTTGTTACTCAAACCTCAGGTGTAAAGTTCTGTCACTCACTCCAAACCTTGGTGGTGTGGTGTAGTGGTAAACGATCTGGAATGGTAATCAGAACTTGGACTGATTTTTAAACTGAATCTGTTATGTGTTGCCTCCAATGAGATTTTTTCTGAAGTTTGTGAACTACTTTGACTGTAAATCTAAATGACTTATTGCAAACGCTTCATCATCACAATGAGCCAGTATGTGGATTATTGTTTTTATGAAATGGAATTAGTTTGACTAGTCTGATGGACACGAGTGTTTGTTTTCACGGTTGGCTGCAGTGGTGACTAAAAGGCTATATTTCCTGTCTTCAGTGTGACGTAAAAAGTCGATCTGAAGCTCGGCAGTGATGCAGACTGCAGGAATCACAGAGTCTCCTGCGTCAGTGTTGTTTATCTTGTCACTTTTTCTCTCTCTCTCTTGTAAGATTATGCATGTGCTGCAAGTAGTTCTGAGAAGTGTTTGGTCAATCCTCAGTTATGTTACTTTTCCAGAATCAACACTAGTGACACACAAACTCAAATTATCTTTGAAATCTTCAGCCAGAAGTTGGACTGTGACTTTACTGCCAGTTGTCACAATCTGTTGTGTGTGTAAAAGAGAGACATGCCTGGATCTGTGATTTCGGTCATATAATTTGAATGACACACACACATCCCAGCATTCCTGAATGCCTCTCATTTTATATCTTTGGGGATTTTGTGAAAACTCCTGCTCCAGGAAAACACACTCAGAACAGTGGAAATACAAACTACAGGAATCGAGTAGTTTGGCCTGTAAGTTTGGCTGTGAGTGAAGAATCAGACAAGCGCTGGTGTCAGATTTAAAATAATATGAGCTTTTGTCAACACAGAGCAGATGTGGCCGCACATCTGGATAACTGTACGTCTAATTCAATAGATGTAATGTAAATGACTGTAAGCAGCATATGTTTTCACTGAAGCAGATGGCAGTGCTAGGCAAAGTGCTACTTGGATGTTGTGGTTGGTTGCTATCATGCTGCCGTGTGGTTGCTAAGGTATTCTGGTGGTTTTATTGTGCTGATAGCCAGTTGCTAAGGTGTTTCTATGGTTGCATAGAAACTAATGCCCTTCTAATGCCCACAATATGACAAAGATATGGTTGATATTATTTACCTGCTGTATCATCTGTCAGAGAACAAATGTACTGTCTGTGTGTGAGCAGCTGTATTAGATGCTGGCATTACTATTTATATTGTATTACAGATACACACTGACTCTTGATCCCTTCTGTGTTTAACTCGCATGTATCTTTTACGTTTTATATGTTTAGCAGTATTCTTACACTCTTATGTTCCTGCTTGTGTGTAAGGTGGGAAAAATCATGTCTCATGTCCCCGTGACACACACACACACACGCACACACACACACACACACACACACCCCACACACACCCCCCCCCCCCCACACACACACACACACACCCCCCCACACACACACACACACACACACCACACACACACACACACACACACACACACACACACACACACACACACACACACACACACACACACACACACACACACACACACACACACACACACACACACACACACACACACACACACACACACACACACACACAGTTTCATCTCGCTACTGTTAGGAGATATTTACCACCATGAAAATGAAACCTAATTGGACAGTTCGGTTAACTTGTATTAAAAGGGACTATGTACAAACTGGTTACCATTTGAAATGATTAACAATGACTAGCCTATATCAACATCTTTAAAGCATTTTTCTAAAATCAACGTTTAGTTTTTAAATCAACACATTTTATGTTTTTCTCTCTTTATCCACATGACCTGTTTTGTGTGTTTGTTCGGTGCATGTGTACCTTATGAATCAGTTTATCGAGGACTGTGTTCAGTGCAGGGCTTCTGTAAACAGTTTACTGACAGAAGAGAGCATGAGGAGCAGCTGGGCTCTTCCATGACAACACAACAGAATGATAAACTGCTCCAAACTCTACACATATGTGCAAACATGAGGAGAACTTTTTCATTCACAGCTTTACCAGCAGAGTTTTGACTGAAGCGTTAGCAAAGCTCACTTTGTATAAAGCCCCACAGTGTCTGCATCAGGAACTGGTTGATATGTGAGAATGAGTTACTGTTTATAAGTTCCCTAACAAGTGCATCTTTTGGGACAAACCCTGTAAGATCAGCTTTCTGTTTGTTACAGCTACAATCCCAGAGTGAATTGTAACATCTCACCACATTCATTACAATGTTGAATATTTGCAGTGTTTCCGTGTGTGTGTGTGCATGTGTGAGACGGGCTTGTGTTGTGTTTGAGGGGCAAGCTCCTCTGAACTGGGAGAATCAGGCAGGCACAGACAGAGGTGATTCATATATGAGTCAACAGCAGTCAGCTATATAAGACTGAACACTCATGGATCCTGGACATGACAGTCTTCACTTCAGTCTTCAGTCTCACAGGTAAGACTGTTCATCTCCTACATCACCTACAACTGTCTGTAACTAAACACTAAACACTAGATAGACTGTATGTGTTATTTTCTCACTAATGTGGGATTTTTTTTTGTTTAATAGTCTTTAATGAGCTATTTTTAAATGATATTATAGAGAAACAGTTTTATATGTCAAATGGGACAGGAAAGATTAAATGAAGCAATCCGTGTTTATAGAAGGGAAGCGTGATCTCTGGTATAGCAGAAAACCAAACGCAGACTGAGTCAGATGTTCAGATGTTGAACATGTACAAAACTGCATTTCATTGGCTTGATGTTGCAGACTGCAGAGATCTGTCTCTGTTTCAGAATTACTAGGGGCTGCATGATTTTAGATGATTGAAGATTTTTTTGATTCACAAGAACGCACTTGAGTTGTCAGTTTGAGATGCTGTCACTTAATTCAGATCAACAGTGTTCAAATATCAGGTTTCAGAGAACATGCAGCTTTGGAGTGATGCAGTTACTTTTACTGAGACTAAATATACACATTACTACATGGATTCCTGAATTTGTATTTATGAATTTACTACATGGATTTATGGGTATTTTATGTTTTATATATTTTGGTCTCTACTCCCTAAATGATGTAGATTGTGATGTTTTAACAGATTTTGCTGCACCAAACCACTCTACACAGGAAATGCATTTCCCAGCAATCCTCTACACCTGCATGTTGAGCATGCTCAGTTTGAGTCACAGTATACCTGTCCCTTCAGACAGCCTTTTAAACCTGGTCAGACTGCAGGCAGAAACCATAAGCTCCAGAATCCAGGAGCACAACGAGAAGGTGATGGCACTACACAGTTTAACAATATATAAGGAACTGAAGAAACTTCCTATTTTAACAGTTAAATATGCATGTTAATGCTATGAAACTATCCACTGCATATCCTAACATGCTTCAGTCACATCTCTTGCAGCTAAAACTGTCTCCCAAGCTCCTGATTGGCGACACTGACCTTTACCCTGAAGTTCCTGTTAATAAATCCATTCAGGGACTGGCGTCCACCATGGACACTCTCACCACCTTCCAAAAGGTTCTTCACAGTCTTCCCAGAGGACATGTGAACCAGCTGCGCAGTGATGTGTCCACTCTTCAGGGCTACCTGAAGGACAGGATGTCTGCTATGCGGTGCCCCCTCAGAAAAACTGCCAATGAGAACTCTCTGGAAGCATTCTTACTAGCCAACGCCACCCATCATGTCACTGTTGGCTACATGACTTTAGACAGACTCCAAAAATTCCTGCAACAGCTCACAGTTAACCTGGACCAGTTAAATACATGTTAAGCACTGTTCTCTATGTACTATTATTGTAGCGTTTTAGAATACTATTTATTCCATTAAATCACATTATATTTATATAACAAAGCAACATTTTGATACATATAACAGATATTTCAAAGACATTTCAGTTAAACAGAGACCATTAAAGACACATACGACAGTTGCAAAGGTAAACTGTACTCCAATGATAGCAAATAAAATTGCACTCACACAGACTGGTGGTCCGCTGTCATGCTGCGTGGTCATTCTTGAAGCTGATGACATCAAAATGCTCAGTGATGTCACAGTCTTTCCCAGAAGCAGCATGGCATGAGTCTGCTTAAAACTTCAGAGAATAAACATTTACCTCCTGCACCAACACCAGCAGCAATACACCTACGAATCTATGCACTTTAAATATTCTGTTAATAGTTTTTTTATGATGTAATATTTTTGTGATACATTTTTCACAATGTTATAATAAATGTCTAACAATGATGCATGTTGTTTATTGTGAATTTGTATGACAACCAGAGACCCGTTACAGATTTTAGCAGGGTTTTTAAACACGCGTTCACTTGTGTTTTTGCTTTCGTTAAACTGCATTTAGATATATCAGGTTTTATAGATCACTGGTCAGGTCAATATAATGTTGTATATTCATAACACAACTGAACGCAGTGTTGTTCACGTATCAGTTCACTTTGAATACTACTGTTTCACATTTATACAATACAGACTAGCTATGTTGAAAAACAGACATGAGCTACGTTTATCCTGTGGCCATTCTAACACTAAACCTGATCTTAAAATGTAAAATTTTAAACCAGTCCAAAGTCAACAGAGCAGAGCTTCTGTAGACAGTTAAAACTGTGTACCAAAGCAGCAGAAAATCTATTAAACACACATCTCCAAATAAAACTGTAATTCATGAATGATAATTAACACACAGTCTGAAATATCTGAAATTTCCTTCAGAAATATTCTCATCAACACACAATATCAAACTTATAAGAACTGAAATATAAGAAACTGACAACAAAGGGTTTTTCATTATAAGTCAAAGATGAACTTCAGTCTTTTCAGAAGTTTAAACAGTTTCATTCTCTGACTCAGAGAAACCATTTACTTTTCTTTACTACAGTCTTTGTTTTTGAGCTGCCCATAAGTTTCTTTTTGTATTGTTCCACCAAACTGTCAAAGCGTTCATCCTCTCTGTTTCGGATCATTCTCTTTGCAGGTTTGGAATTCTGAAACAAACAAAAAAATGCTAAATACTGTCATATATGTCAATATTCTTATAAAAATTATAAAATTGACAAACTTCACTGTATTAAAAATTGCAAAGCAGTATCTTCAGGAATTTCTTAAGCCTGTACTGTATCTTTCTAACAGAATTATGTACTAATGTTAACTTTTCTTTTAAAATGCAAAAGGCAAACACCCATCTACCATCACCTGTTTACATGCTCTTTGGCATGTAAACAGACAGCTCACCTGTTTCGTTTTCTGGCTGGGTTTCTCTAAAAAGGTGGACATCTTTCTCTCTTTCCTGCTGGGCCCTGTCTTCAGTTTTGTGGGTTGTACAGGTTGTTTTCCTTTATCACGGTGTCTGAGGAAAAGCACAAAACTCACTGACCTTCACTGCTCTGACAGATTGTTTTAACAGTGAATCTGTGGTGGTTCTGTTTCACTGTACCTGATCTTTGGGCCCATGTGTGAAGGCATATGAAGAACTTTCTGTCGTTTTTTGCCATCTTGCAGTTCGACATGTTCTACTTCTGGTTTGGTCATAAAGCCACTGTACTGACTTCCCTGAACCTTCAGCCGTTTGTCATCATTAACCAGAATTCCTGCCGGCATTGGACCTTTTTTCTTCCCTGGGCCGTGTTGTGGCTGCCCACCTTCTTGGCCACTGTCTTTTTTTAAATGTTTCTATAGAAAAAACAAAAGCAATAACTTACTAATTCCCAACAATTTTTTTTAACAAAGTGTGTTATTTTTGTATGCTGAAACAATTTCTCTTATTCCAAAATGCAGAGCAAAATACGACTATAAATACATCATTGCTGGCTTAACCAATCAGTAACTCCATTTGGAGACAGAAATGACACACCTGACCTTTGATTTTCACACTGAGACCATCCAAAAAACCTGTCTCACCTTGCTGTTTTGAAGGCGCGTGGCTTTAAGTTTCAGTTTTCTAGTATCTTCCAGAGAAAACTCCACTATGGGTCTCTGATGGGAAAGAGAAAATAATTCTCATTTTAGAAATATTTTTACATAAACAGCTTATCAAATATCCTCTTTAACTATCAGTCAAAATCAGTTCCACAACAAAATTTGGGATGGTCGGTTGTGATGGGCTTCAGTTTAACCTTCTGAGGTCCAAAGACGTCTGGGTTGTTGTTGAGGACACGCAGGGCTTGAAGAGCATGTTCATGTTCTTTGAACTCTACAAAAGCGTATCCTAGAGACTGACCCATCACCTGACCTCGAACAGGTTTCTTATCATACATCACTCGGCACTGCAACAAGAGAGAGAAACAATCAAATCAAATTGTGTAAACCTAGTCATTTTGTAATTACCAGCTGTAATAGTGTAAGAATGAACTTGAACCTGTGGCGCAGTGTAGCGGTTAAAGATGCTGTAAGTCATTTTAGCCACTGTAAGTTCACTTCTACGTGTTTACAGAATCAATGTTACGCGTGATCTTTACACTGTTTCCTTCAAACACACAGTACTGCAGGGCAGAAAAGCAGAGGATGTGTGTAAGTGAGAGAGAGAAGCTGTGTGTTTTACCTCAGTGATGCGAGCAGCTTTAGCCCCAGCTGCTGTGAGGCAGATCTTGCGGAGTTTGGCTTGTTGGACACTTTTAGGAAGGTTATGAACACACAGTCGTGTTTTAGACACAAACACATTGATGTTCTTTAACTTTTGCTTTTTCAGATCCTGAAACTGAAAGCAAATAACAGAAGAGTACGTATGAAACTAAATTCAAGACCTATATTCTTATATTTAGTCCATAAAGACAGTAAAAATACAGACCTGCTTACAGAGTTGGATAATAAATCTCAACATGTCTCACTCTTTACAGTTAATCTGCATTTATATGGAGCATTAAAATGCTTGTGACACACAGAGATATAAACAGTGACTCACTCTGACCCTCTTGGCCATGTCAGACTCTGAAACTCCCTCAGCAGCTTTACATCCAGGACGAATCACTGGAGAAAGTTAAAAAGGTAACTGGTTAACAGTGTCTTCTGCTTCACTGCTATCAGCTGGCATATAAAACAAAGCTCTGCTATTGGTAAGTTAACAGGAAGTGTTTTGTGAATGGCTGTACTCACAGCCCTCTCGGGCAAGGTAAAGGTTCCTGGTGCCTGTGTGTGTTTTCACTTTCTTGTTTTTTAATTTGGCAGCATCATCTCTGCTCACAGCAGCCGTGATATTCAGCTTCCTGCCGTCAACTCTTATGCCCCCTGACTGAAACACACACACATCAGGTGTGAGCTCAGACCCCATCAGTGGTGTGACAGGGTGAAGATCTCTCTCTGTAGCAGATCCCACTCACCTCACTGTCGTTCTGAGCAGCAGTGATGCATTTCTCAGCAGCTTCTTTAGTTTTGAACTGAGCAAACGCACAACCTGACAGAAAGAATTACTATTAGAGAACCTGCATTTACACAACTGCACAGAAGTATGTTACTTTCTCAGCAACACACAACTGCTCTCATTTCTAAAATGTTTTCAGTGGATGTTCACTCTGTAGGGCTCTGGGTGATTCATGCTACCTTTTGAGTGTCCTGTGTTGGCATGCATCACCACTCTGACATAATTAATCTCTCCAAACTGCAGAAGAACTTCCTCCAAATCCTCCTCTTCTGTGTCAAAGGACAGATTTCTGACATATACATAGAAGAGGTGAAGACACAGCAAATTAGAAAATTATTTCCCATTTAACATGCTTACTATATAGACAAACTACTTTTATTTTGATGATTGATTAGTTTGTCAAATTATTAAATTAGTTTTCCCCAAGATGAATTAATATGATACAAAATATAAAATTAACCTAAATTATTAAGCCTAAATTTAACATCTGATAAGAAACATTAATAAAACAGAATGAAGTGATACTGAAATGTGTTGACAATTACTTTCATTACAAATTTGACTGATCAGAAAAACTTTCAATAAGAACATAATGCTATTCTCCTGAGATGATTCTCACCTGATGAAAATGGTTCTTCCCTCCTTCACATCTGAAGGAAGAAGGTCTTTTTTCTTCTTCTTTGAAAGAGCTGAGAAAAACATTGAGTGTCAGAGAGATAAAGAACACATTCTTACATATATGTAGACATGCAGACACTTCATGATGAATCACACCATCACTGTCTTCCTCGCTGTCCTCAGCATCTTCATCATCATCACAGTCTTCAGATTCACTGTCCATCTGATAAGACTCATTTTCCTCCTTATCTTCATCACCACTGCCAGGTTCATCTTCATCATCATCCTCTGATTCAGAGTTGGTGATCTTTTCATGTAACGTGGATCTGAACAGGAGAGAACACGCACATTACAGACTGTTTCCCTGGTCTGAGACAATAACAACATACATACGATCCAGCCATCATCAAAGCTTACTTGTTCTTCTCAGCTTCTTTCCCATCAGCCTCAGATTTTTCCTTCTCCTCCTTCTTTGAATCTTTAAAACACAAAATCTCATCAACAAACCAAAAAGAAACACGTAACTACAAAATCTGAACTACAGTATGCAGATCTATTAAAAAATGTTAAAAACCACGATCTCATAAATATGTGATGTAATTCAATATTTGAAACAGCATTAAAGTGAAAATGCTGTATCATTTACCAGCTGAGGCGGATTGGGTGGCGATGTACTTGTCTTTTGAGACGGCCCAGTCCACAGCTATAGGCCTGCCTGTGAGAATGGAACAAATCACACCCTGTTGTCTTCAGGTGGTGAGGATGAACTTTATCAGACTGTGTAGGAATAGCTCACCTTTAATCTCCTTCAGGTTCATTGCTGCCAGGGCTTTCCAAGCCTGGGGCATGTTCTGAAACTGTACGAATGCAAAGCCTCGCATCTTCCCATCTGCGCAAAAACAATTTAACAGACACTGAAGCCTTCAGAGTAGAAAAGTAAACACAGCAAAGTGAAAAAAACTGAATTTTAGATATCCTTCTGAAAGTGTGATTGATACGTGAAAGGGCAAAACTTGTCACCATGATACTAGGTTGTTGTTGGTGGTTGCTAAAAAAGTGTTTGGGGGTTTTTAATACAATAATCAGACTTCTGTCATCTCTTGACAGTAGTGCTACGCTTAAATAGTTTTACCTGGTTTTAAAGGAATCTTGGCCTCAAGCACCTCACCAAACTCAGAGAAGGTCTGCTTGAGGTCATCTTCTGAACACTGAGACAGCAGCACACAGATAACATCACTGCATGAGCCAACACCACCTTCATACAACCTTCATACACCCACATTCAGATTACTTACCCTGAAACTAAGATTTCTGATGATGAGTCTAGCTTTCAGTTTCTTCTTTCTCAAGCCTTGAGGCTTTTGTGGACATTCTGCTGGTTCCTTTGGACTCTCTGGATCTTCTGGAGTGGATTATTACAACTCATTTCTTCCAAGCACAAAAAAAGACAATGTGGAATACAAAAATGGGTATCAAAATGGGTATCTAACCTTTCATTTTTTTTGTTTTCCCTCTTTTCTTATCATCAGGTTTTCGTTGGGCAATGATCACAGCTATCTTCTGTCCATCATACTCTTTGACTTCTTTCAGAGCTCGCTGCGCATCATCTTCCATGGAGAAGGTCACATATCCAATGCCACGACATTTTCCAGTTTCTACATGAACAAAACGCACATTAAAATGCCTCCTAAATGAAGAGCTCGTTACACAGACTAACACATTAAATCCCACCCATCAAGGACCAGAGATGTAACCTACACTGAGCGGTCAGCTATAAATGAAATGTACTAACAATTTAAGTTGTGTGGGGTAATAATAAGAGGTCTGCTTCTGATTTATAAATAAGATCTGGCTTACAATTATTAAAACAAGTGAAAACAACCCACACGTTTCATTTGTTCATTGTCTTTATCCTCACAGCATCCATTAATCTGCTAACTGTTGCAGTGTGTTCGCAGCAAACTGAACGTGATGTCCAGGATAGGAAGCAACGCCTTTAAACTAAAGTGCAGTAAAGCAGATCTGAGCAGCACAGAGTCCACCTTTATCTCTGACGACGAAGCACTTCTTCAGCGGGCCTGTTTCTGAGAAGATTTCTGCCAGATGTTCACTGGTGGCAGACGCAGGCAGCTTCCTGACGAATAACGTGACGGCAGGCATTTTCACCCCCTTTACTCCTCTTTTCTCCCCACGTTCTTCACACTCTTGGTTATCACTTCACTTCACTTCACTTCACTTCACTTCACTTCGCTGTGGCTGTAAGCACGTTTTCTCGCAGGCTGCAGCTCTACAGGAAGTTGTCAGGTAAATCTTCTTCTCTTACGGTCAGAACTGTGACATGAATACTGACCCCTGCCGGACTGGAGGAGAACATACAGCAGAGAAACTGAAAACTCAAACTGTGTTTTCTACAGTGGGGGATAGAGTTATTTTGCACTGTCGGTGCGTTTAATTCTTATCCTTTCTGAAATGAAATATAGCAGGACACGGGCATGTTGTTGCATCATTAAAATACTTTAAAATACATGAAATCCCCGCATATGGCCACTAGAGGGAGACAACACGCTCTCTGGTACGAGGTATCGCTGACGTTTCATTTAATCTAACATGTGAGCAGAAGTAATAGAGATGCTCGGAATTTAACCCGTTTAACTGATGCATGTGTTTGTAATATATTCTCGAGGCTTGCAACAGCAGTCATAGTTATTCAGTGCTGTGTGCAATAAAACAAGCTAATAAATGTGTCTCAAGACTTTCTCAATTTGTAATGAAGAAATAACAACAATCCTGCGAGCTTAAAAACTTGATCAAGTAACAGCAAACATTCAACTAAGATAGAAAACAGGAAGAGTCTGTTAACTTTTCTTCCTGCATGTGTCTGTCTGTGCTCAGACGTGTATCTCAGGATGACTGCACTGACTGGATTACATTCTGAGAACGGGTCACTATACTTGGCCTGCTGTACGGGTCACTATACTTGGCCTGCTGTACGGGTCACTATACTTGGCCTGCTACACGGGTCACTGTACTTGGCCTGCTGTACGGGTCACTATACTTGGCCTGCTATACGGGTCACTATACTTGGCCTGCTGTACGGGTCACTATACTTCCTTCACTTCTTGTTGTACAGATACTGCTTTAGATTCTGTGTTGATGATTATTATTGATGATAATATGTGTAATAACCTGCTGTCTTCCATAGGCAGTATTTGACACAACTCAGCTGAGTTTTAAATAAGTCAGGGTCACTCTCTGTAGCTTCCAGCCACCCTCAGGGCGTTGGATTTCCTCTAGAACTGCAGGTCAAGGTTATATCAGATAACTGTCTTACTGTGTGTGACAGTACGAGAGTATATTGGGAACAACAGGAATGAATGAAACTTTGAAAAACATGAAACATTTCTTAATATTGTGTCATAACTTTCATTATAAACTTCAGCTGTTTCCCACACAGATTTCACAGTATTCAGGATTCAGTGGAACTGACAAAAAACAAAACAGCAGCATTACAAAAATCCATGATGACTGATATAATACTGTCAAAATGTGATAAAATATCACTCTTAACAACAGTATGTATGTGTGTATCATTTTCCAGTGTACTTAGTGTTGACAGAAAACTTATGGGTCATTGTGTAACAGGTCATTGTGAAATGATGTTATGATTCATTTTAATTTCTTCAGCAGACATCAGCAGTGTCATCCTTCTCACAGCTATTCTGATGATTCACAGAATATTTATTTCACATTCACTTGAGAAACATCCATTACATTGTTCTCTGTTTTTAATTATCATATAGTCAAGCTATCTTCCCTCATCATCTTGGAATGTGCCCTTTTCTTTCACTTTTGTTTGTAAGAGCTGAATTTCATCTGTATTGACCTGTTTGGAGAGTGTTTCTCCAGCAATCACCAGATGTTTCCCAAAAGAACAGAGATCCAAATATTCTCTTTAAACTCAGCATTGTGAACTGCATTTATTGTTATGACAAACTGCCTGTGAGGTTTCCTCATTTTGGACTAAAGCCTCAGCTAAACGATTAAATATAATATAAACTTCATATTTAGGTCTAACAAGCCACTGCTTTATACCAGTGATCTGTGTGTGAGTATATTATCAGTAGTTAAACAGCTCTTATGGATTGAACTGGGGAAGACATTCAGAATTTGAGCCAAGCAGCTGCTCTGGACGTCTCTCCAGTGGTACCATTTGCAAAATGAGTCTTAGGAGGCAAGCAGTTCAAAACAAATTTTTCTCTGTTGAAATTCAAACTCTGAATTATAAGATATATTAGAAAAGATCCAAATCTGTTTATTTTTGCTGTTCACTAATTAGTGGCACAGGCCTTCGTCACCATCATCATCATTGCAAACACAGAACTCAAGAGTGACAGGCAGAGATACCTCATATCTGGTGATGTGTGTTGTGTTTGGGTTGTGCGTGTTAGCAGAAGGGTTCAACACCACACACACTGCCGGGCTGGACTGCAGAGAGATTTCAGCCACAGCAGCTGAACTGCAGCAGGAGAGAGAGAGAGGGGGAAATATTTTTAGACACTGTCTCAGACCACATGTTCAGTCTCTGTCTGCTGGACCCGTGAGAATTCTCACACAGAAGAATATCTTGAGACGCAGGGGAATACTGTACCATACAGTAGACTAGAACATCAGTCACTGTTCATCCAGACGCATGCTTGTGTTCAGTTAAAACTACCATCATATTAATATTAACATTACAATTATAAAATTGCGCTTTACAAGAATTCTGTTCCAAACGCATTTTGCACACGCATGTAGTGTCCTCATATTATTTGAAAAGCCATATGGATTATTTAAACACATTCTACTTGACAGAATAATCCGCTGATTGATCTTACTCATCCTCTTTTATTGAAAAGAGTCACCTGTACATGAGCAAATGATGATAGAATTTAGATTTTTAACTGTTGCTTTAGGTTTTGTCAGGGAGATGGAACTGGCTGCATCTGATGTTGACTGTTTTTTGTATATATTTTCACAGTCTGGAATATTGTGTAGTAACTGATCAAATGGGACCTGATGTTGGGATCTGATGTTGACTATGTTTGTTGTATACATTTTGATGTTTTTGTAACACCCTTACCTCTCTTTGTATGTAATCCATTAGTTCTTAAGGTCCAGGTCATCTCAATGCACAAACCTCCCCAGAGCGTCACGTCTGTGAAGAGGAGTCGTGAGACTTCATATGGTCTAGCTGCAAGAATTTCTATACATACGTAAAATAAAACCTGGGTTATATGTGCATATGTAATTGTCCTATGGGAGTGTGTTGGATAGCACTAATTCAATATGGTGTGTCTAATAACGTGCTTTAGTGTGGTAATTATGTCTTTGGGGCCCTGCTGGGTTCTGTCTTCGTCCCCCATCAGTTCCTCCAACACTGAGATGTTCAATGTCCTCTGATTGTTACTAGCAGGAACTTGTCTAGGAAGAGGTGCGTGGAAATGGAACGTGGTTGCACTTTGATGTGACACATCTCTTTAATCATTAAGTATTGAAGATGCTTAAAGCGACACTTAAACTGCCTGTTACATCGAGTGTGTGGCGCTCTGACAGTCTGAAATAACGTGAGGTAACTGACCAAATGGGACCAGCTGATGGTGTACTGCAGGAATCATTCAAGAATCCATTTACACGATGAGGCAATGGCAATGATACAATTTATTTTTAACAGTGTGAGAAAATCATAACAATGAAACACAGTTCATGTGAGAGCTGTGCGTGTCAGTGCAGGAGAACACAGGGCTAGTTTATGCATTCATAGTTTAAGATGGGAAGAACCTGCCCAGACCAGAAGCCCAGAACCACAACTGCTATTGGATAGATGAGATAGATGATAGATGCAGGATAGATGAGAATCATGTCACACCAGTGTCTGTAAACAAACAAAAACAATTACTATACGATGACCAAGTTGAACTTATGACAGCACCTCAGAGCTAACATCTGCGGTCTTTATTCACTGATAATACTGCTGCTGTCACACTCTGCAGTTTGAATGCAGTTTGGGTGTTTGTTTCAGTGACCTTGATAAGTGTTTGAATCATATCTCACTCTTCAGCAGTCTACAATCAGCATTTACCTGTCTGGTTTACATATGAAACAAAAAAAAAGCTTCTCCAGCTGCTCCAAACACTGGACAGTTGTGTGTCTCTGAAAACCGCAGACAGCTAGTGAGGCTACAATAAAACACTGAGACACTGAGGGAACTTGCTGTTGCACTGGCTCTAAAGACTGTTGACCTGTATTTTCAACATTGCTAGACTCAGCTGTAGTCTGCAGCCGTGGATGTGTCATACTTTCACAACACACAGCCACACACTCAATCACACACCATATCTCAAAACTGCTTTACAGCTATCCAAACTCTGACATTTAACTGTATTACACATTTCCTGACAGATGGTTTTCATGCCAAAGCAAGAATTGATTACTGTACATAATGGGTTTATGGCTTAAAGCCCATAACAAAACTACAATAACTGCCAATAAAAGGATGTTCAAACTGTGTAAACACAAAACATTCCTCAACAGAGGGACTGAGAGAGGGGCACAGGGAGAGATGAGAGAGGGGCAAGGAGAAGAGAGAAGATGAGAGAGATAGAGAGGGACACAGGGAGAGAACAAGAGACAGAGAGGGACACAGGGAGAGAGACTGAGAGAGACTGAGAGAGGGGCACAGGGAGAGAGAGAGACTGAGAGAGAGAGAGACTGAGAGAGGGGCACAGGGAGAGAGACTGAGAGAGACTGAGAGAGGGACACAGGGAGAGAGACTGAGAGAGGGAGAAAAAACACAGGGAGAGAGACTGAGAGAGACTGAGAGAGAAAGAAAGAGAGAGACTGAGAGAGGGCAGGACACAGGGAAACTGAGAGAGACTGAGAGAGGGACACAGGGAGAGAGACTGAGAGAGGACAGAGAGAGAGGAGGAGAGAGAGAGACTGAGAGAGGGGAAGAGAGACTGAGAGAGGGACACGAGGAGAGAGAGAGAAACGAGAAAGGGCACAGGGAGAGAGAGACTGAGAGAGGGGCACAGGGAGAGAGACTGAGAGAGACTGAGAGAGGGGACAAGAGAGAGACTGAAAAAGGAGAGAGACTGAGAGAGGGGGGGGCACAGGGAGAGAGACTGAGAGAGGGCACAGAGAGAGACTGAGAGAGGGGCACAGGGAGAGAGAGACTGAGAGAGGGGCACAGGGAGAGAGACTGAGAGAGACTGAGAGAGGGGCACAGGGAGAGAGACTGAGAGAGGGACACAGGGAGAGAGACTGAGAGAGACTGAGAGAGGGGCACAGGGAGAGAGACTGAGAGAGGGACACAGGGAGAGAGACTGAGAGAGACTGAGAGAGGGGCACAGGGAGAGAGACTGAGAGAGACTGAGAGAGGGGCACAGGAAGAGAGACTGCCAACAAAAGTGCCATGGAGATTGTTTCTAGGTGGCACGCTCTTGCCCCTCCACTTCCTGTTTGGTTCTTCTCAGATTGCTTTTTATTTTGACAAACTCTGGGGTGTTTTCCTGCTCCTCCTCAATCTTCTGCTGTTTCAGATCCAGTTGAAGTGAGACAGAAGATGTCAGTCATTTCTGAATGTTCTGTGTGTGTGTGTGTGTGTGTGGACCTGCCTGTTTATGTGTCACTTGTCTCTTCATGAGTTCAATTTCCAGGTCTGATCTTTTCTTTAGCCCCTCTTGAGTCTCTGTGATCACCAGACCTCCAGGCTTGTGCAGTGATTAGATTCAAATTTCTGTTTTGTCTTTTGTCTCCACAGCCCCATCAGAAGGGCTCAGCACCCCTTAATCAGACAAAAATGTGTATCTTAAGCAAAACTCATGTAATATGAGATGATTTTAAACCTTGTTTTTAAATCACACACCAGAGCTTGTGTGTCTTTCACAAGTTAAGATCATTCTAAATCAATCATGAGGAGCTCAATAAAATGACCCAGTGCACAACAGCTCTCCTACACAACAGCTCTCCTACACAACAACAGCTCTCTTACACAACAACAGCTCTCCTACACAACAGCTCTCTTACACAACAACAGCTCTCCTACACAACAACAGCTCTCCTACACAACAGCTCTCTTACACAACAACAGCTCTCTTACACAACAACAGCTCTCCTACACAACAGCTCTCTTACACAACAGCAGCTCTCTTACACAACAACAGCTCTCCTACACAACAACAGCTCTCTTACACAACAACAGCTCTCCTACACAACAACAGCTCTCTTACACAACAACAGCTCTCTTACACAACAACAGCTCTCTTACACAACAACAGCTCTCCTACACAACAACAGCTCTCTTACACAACAACAGCTCTCTTACACAACAACAGCTCTCTTACACAACAACAGCTCTCTTACACAACAACAGCTCTCTTACACAACAACAGCTCTCCTACACAACAACAGCTCTCTTACACAACAGCAGCTCTCTTACACAACAACAGCTCCCCTACACAACAGCAGCTCTCTTACACAACAGCAGCTCTCTTACACAACAGCAGCTCTCCTACACAACAGCTCTCCTACACAACAGCTCTCTTACACAACAACAGCTCTCCTACACAACAGCTCTCTTACACAACAGCTCTCCTACACAACAGCTCTCTTACACAACAACAGCTCTCCTACACAACAGCTCTCTTACACAACAACAGCTCTCCTACACAACAGCTCTCTTACACAACAACAGCTCTCTTACACAACAACAGCTCTCCTACACAACAGCTCTCTTACACAACAACAGCTCTCTTACACAACAACAGCTCTCTTACACAACAACAGCTCTCCTACACAACAGCTCTCCTACACAACAACAGCTCTCTTACACAACAGCAGCTCTCTTACACAACAACAGCTCCCCTACACAACAACAGCTCTCCTACACAACAACAGCTCTCCTACACAACAACAGCTCTCCTACACAACAGCTCTCTTACACAACAACAGCTCTCCTACACAACAGCTCTCTTACACAACAGCAGCTCTCCTACACAACAGCAGCTCTCCTACACAACAGCTCTCCTACACAACAGCTCTCTTACACAACAACAGCTCTCCTACACAACAACAGCTCTCCTACACAACAACAGCTCTCCTACACAACAACAGCTCTCTTACACAACAACAGCTCCCCTACACAACAACAGCTCTCTTACACAACAGCAGCTCTCTTACACAACAGCAGCTCTCTTACACAACAGCTCTCCTACACAACAGCTCTCTTACACAACAACAGCTCTCCTACACAACAGCTCTCTTACACAACAGCTCTCCTACACAACAGCTCTCTTACACAACAACAGCTCTCCTACACAACAACAGCTCTCCTACACAACAGCTCTCCTACACAACAGCTCTCCTACACAACAGCTCTCTTACACAACAACAGCTCTCCTACACAACAGCTCTCCTACACAACAGCTCTCTTACACAACAACAGCTCACTTACACAACAACAGCTCTCCTACACAACAACAGCTCTCTTACACAACAGCTCTCCTACACAACAACAGCTCTCCTACACAACAGCTCTCCTACACAACAACAGCTCTCCTACACAACAACAGCTCTCCTACACAACAACAGCTCTCCTACACAACAGCTCTCCTACACAACAGCTCTCTTACACAACAGCAGCTCTCTTACACAACAGCAGCTCTCCTACACAACAGCTCTCCTACACAACAACAGCTCTCCTACACAACAGCTCTCTTACACAACAGCTCTCTTACACAACAGCTCTCCTACACAACAGCTCTCTTACACAACAACAGCTCTCCTACACAACAGCTCTCTTACACAACAACAGCTCTCCTACACAACAACAGCTCTCCTACACAACAGCTCTCCTACACAACAACAGCTCTCCTACACAACAAAGCTCTCCTACACAACAGCTCTCCTCTCCTACACAACAGCTCTATACATACATTTATATATATATATATATATATATATATATATATATATATATATATATAATCATAGTATAACTAGTGTACTGAGTTCATTCGCAAGCATGACGGGAAAATTTAACTTTTTATTAACAATATTTCCCGCATCTTCATGGTGCAGTTCACTGGATGACCACCAGAGTCCGCCAACAACCACCCGTGAGCCCAGTGACGCAAACCACTGAGCTAAACAACATAAAGACATGTCAAACACTAGCTCACAGTCTTTACACGTTCAAATTGTGTCGATATCATTCTTTTTGTTGTTAAATCAATAAACAAACTTGCTTGGTTACGACCAAATCAAATATCCTTAAACAACGACCCAGTAAGCAGGAACTTCTCCAGAAGGTGTGGAGCTATCTGCAGGCTGGCTCCTAATCAAAATAAAGTACAGTATGTACATTAAATGCACTGAACACATTACATGAAACATGTTTAATATGTGTGCATGTAATGAATAAATGGTACATCTCACCCTGTATTTTGCTTTTGACTGCTTGGACAGAAACAAATCGTGGTCTCCTTCAAATCTCTCATATAGTTTTGTACTTCAGGTTTTTCTGATACATGCCTGAAAATGATGTTGTTTTGTGTTGATGTGTTGTTTTATGATATATAACAAGCTCATATCAATGTTAAATAGTGATACAAACCTTAAAAGTGAGAATGTACGGATGGCTCTCTGAGTTAAATGAAACTTCCTTATCATCGTCAGGAAGGTGTCAGCTTCACTGACAGAGCTGCTGGATTTGAGTCTGGTGCTCTCACTGACATGGGCAGAACATTAAAAATCAACAACAATACAGTGCTCTGCATCACAACCTCATACACTACCAAACTATTCTTACAGTGAACTCAATAATGTGAAATGTTTAATATGAATAAGAAAATTGACAATTTTGTACATGCACAGTACAAGATGTCACAAAGAAGTGGACAGATGATTTTGGAGGGTTTTCTCAGCTCTTTCAAATAACACAAGTCTCAGTTAAGCCTAATTAGTTTTCCATGTTAACTGTACACACATGGTTAGTTCTAGCTTTGTTTTATTTGCATGTATCATTGTTTGTATTCCTACTGTCTGTTATACTATCAGAACAGATCCAGCCAGCGCTGGAGAACATCACAGTTTTCCAAACGTTTTCGCCATTGAGGATTAAACGTGTGCTCAGTTTAAAGAGAGTGTGGCTCTCATTCATAGCTAACCCTGCTGCTCTCTCTCTCTCTCGCTCAAAGGTCTCTCTTGAGACGCAGCCACCTGTTCCTGTAGATCTTCAGCAGGTTGTGTCTGTTTTCTTGACTGATCCCTTGACCAATCAGAAGATCCAAACCAGGATCTTCTCAGCATTTTCATCAAAGTCATGGGCCCTTTTGCAGGAGGCTCCAAACCTAGTCATCCTGCAGGAAGTGCTGACAGATGTGCAGGTTTGTGCAGGACATCTTATACTTGCAGCTTCCATGTTCTCCATTTCCCTTGTGGTAATGGGAGAAACCCTGGAGACAAGATAGTCACATACTATATCATATAAGAAACAGAACAATATGTAAGAATTTACATAAATAGACACAAAATGGCCACCTATATATACACATGTGGCAGACCCTTTCATCAGTGAGTTATGTGACAGTGCATTCAGTTATACATTTAACCTGGATCTGTGTCTGTTGGGAATCAATCCCGTAGGCTTTGTGCTGTTTATTCAGTGTCTAATTTTCCTACAGCCTGAGATAACTTGTATGTGTATATTGAATAGATTACTGACCTCTGGAAGTAATGAGGGGTCATTCCGGAGAAGTTGAAAAAGCTCTTGGCTCGTAAGCCATTAAAGATGTGTTTTCAGGAGAACAGAATCATTAAGTTCTTTGTCTTGCCTGTATTCTCAGCGCTCTTCTCAATACTCAATCGACACGAGAAATATCACTTTTATTGTAGAACGTGTTAAATGTGGCACACAGTGAAAATATAGTACAAGTCAAAACAACTATGAAAATCATGCTGTTTCTAGAGATCCTGCTTTACAATCCCTGTTCAAAAATATCTAAATCTAGAAATTATTTTAAAAAACCAACACAAAGATTAACTAATGTCATTTATTTACCATATAAATAGTTTAATGAAAGGGATTTCTTCATTATTTCTTTGTTTACTGTACTCTTTCCATTCTGACAATAACCGGTCACCTGTAAGGCGGACGGGATTTTAAAATGGTATAAAAATAATTAAAATGTTCTTCTCTGACTAGTGGCGTTGAGGTAAGAACGTCAAAACCTCAAACAGAGAAGAAGAGCGCAGCTGAGCAGAAGGTAGATCTTGCAGGGCTTTGGGATCCCAAAATGACGAAGATCATGTGACCAATCCCTCCTGGGTCATTGTCATTGGCGTGAGCACTAACCTCGGTTGCGTCCCAATTGCAAGTGCTGGTGACTATGGCGGGTACTACTGTCCCTGCCACGGGTCGCATTATGATGCCTCAGGAAGTATCAGGAAAGGACCTGCACCCCTCAACCTGGAGGTGCCATATTAGGAGTTTCGCATGAGGATACTGTTATTGTTGGATAAATGATGGACATTTCCTCTGTATGCTTTTATGTGTCTTGCTGTAGGCTTAATATATACATATTTTAAAGCAACCAACAACTTGTTTTAAGAGCACCACAATAATTTTAATCATCGGATAAATTAAAGGCAGAATTCAATAACAGGATAATTATGAATGTTCTTAACTACAAAAGTGCAGAATTGATAAATAGCTACACCACAAATGCCCTGAAATTAAACCACACATGATGTTGTGAGATTCAAGTGTACCATATAAAACAACATTACTGAAACATCCAACCAACAACCCGTGTGATAGCTGATTATGTCACCGAACTGTTAGTGAGAAAATATGAGTGTCAGTCTATGTAGTGCACCTCAGCTTGAAGCTCCTTATGAATATAGCTGAGAGCAGCTGTCACCTGCTGCTGGAGTGTGGCATTTCCATTACAAGGGCAGCAGCTGTGCAACATCAGTCCATGTTATTGAACCTAAGATGGCTACAATGTCCTCATACAGTCGCTGTTGCTGGTCTGGGGTCAGTTCCATGATAACCTGAGGGAGAGGTTTGAACTGTCCGCTTGTCATCCAACATCCAAGCAGTCCACCAACAGCACCCCCTGAAACGACAGTGTACAATATCACTATAATAAAGCGTGTATTCGCTTTATTGCCCACCAGCATCCCTCCACTGCGTCACTGTCGTTTTCATTTGCTGACGTGCGGACAGCTCGCGACACACTTCTTATGACGTCATCTCTGAAATATTTCAGTATTGAGAGACACGTCATCACATAAACAATAGTCTGTATGAGAATACGAGTGTGCCTCATGTGATTATAAGACAGACGTATAATATGTACAGAATAAAATGTATTCACATATGTGTTCATACGTGTCTTCTATGTGTGCATGTATATGTGGATACATATAAATCACTTAATGCATTTACAACACCTTTTCTCAAGCGACACATTAATCAATTATGAGTTGTCCTCTTACGTTGCAACTGCACCTTTAGATTCCCTATCAGCAGAACTAAATCTAAATGACGTCATCAAACAGTTCGACATTTGCTGGCGTGCTGTTCTAACCTGGCGTCAGAACATGACGCAAGGCGCTGTCGTCATCTGCGTGTGACGCTGCTCAGTTTTCAAAATAAAAGACTCGCTTCACGCGTGTGGTGGTTCGGGTATTTAACCACGTCTCCTCTATTCACCTGTGTAACACTCCACTACTGTCGGGCTTAAACAGAGACGTACACGAGCTTTACAGCGTCGTCTTTTTGTATTGTACAGACCACGCTGGACGCGGACAAACTCGCTGCGCTTAAGTTAGTTTTTTATTTTGTGAAAAATGCCATTGTAATCTCCGTTTTTATCACATACTCATGCCAGACCACCTTCGAACAGCATGAATAGGTTTCTTTGCACAGTACAAAGCGAACTTTTTTTAAAAAAGTTATTAACTGAGCAAGTAATCCGGTTACAGAACTAAAACCCTTTATCTGTATGATTTACTCTGCTGCCCTCTGCCGTCTAATACGTGAGTTGCATGTGTATGTGCCGCCTGTACTTGTGAGAACCAAGTTGTTGTTGAAATAACACATTTAAAAACTTTTTGGAGTAGTCCTTACTATTTGATAGACTCATAAATCATTCAAATCATCTATTTTATCTCCGCCCAAATCTCAATCTAGAGGAGGTTTGTTTCAGCTACTGTATATTAATACTGTGTGTCTGGGTGCAGATCTTTGATTTTACTCTGAAGAGAGCATGAACGTTCTCAGGTCTTGTGGCTGAAGGTCTGTATGATCATGCCTGTAAGATCACTGTACTACCAGTTCACACAGTTTAGTCCCAGTGAAACATTGAGTAGCTGGTTCAGACATGTTTGCATTGATAAACTTTGAGTCACTGGAAAGAGTTCCACTGGAAAGAGTTCCAGTGACTTTGACTCACTCTTTCCAGTGACTCAAAGTTCATCAATGCAACAAACACCTGGTGCTGTGATAAAGCATCTCTCAGACACTTGAAATGTTTCTCCATGTGCTGCTGACTTCACAGCATAGCGAAACATTATGCGAGACATTTACATGAAATATTATGTGTGCAGTGTCAAAAAGAGAGTCCATACCAGTTGGAAAACGGACTGAGTCCATCCAGTCCATGTTCAGGTATATTGAGTGTACAACACAATGTTGAAGGAATATTATGACGTTTACAGAAATGAAATCATGTCTATAACACTCTCTTGACCAGAATCATCTGACAGGGACATTAGCATCAAGTTCATGCTTTGGAATTTCCTCATTTCTGTGTCAGCAGACACTTTTATCCAGAGCATCTTACAGCACATTATGTGCTACACCAGTTGAGCTGCAAGTAATACCATATATCAGTACATATGCACCCCTGGGAAATGTTTTAGGTACAAGAGTGAATGAGCAGTTATGTCTCAGATGAATGAAGGACACTACAGTAACTATAGCAGCTAACTGGACTGCTGTTGTTTCCCTTCATCCCACTTCAAATGAAATGCTGTGAGCCTTATAGGAGTAAAGACTGTTACAATCTTAGAACAGTTACCAAGCACATCTGGAGATTAGGTTCCAGACGTGGGTTAGGGAAAGAAGAAAATTTCAACAACGATTCCAAATAAACCCTCAGATGTCGTTATTGTCATTGTTATTGTCATTAAGCAAATATAATGTCTTTTAAATTCAGTGTTGCATCAGCAAACACACTGGACACTGTCGTGTAAAATAGACACTTCAGTTTCAGCTTTAATTTCAGGACAGAAGGACTGATCCAGGACATCTTTAAGAACTCCAGAAAAGTACAAACCGTGACTAATCTACAATGTTAACCTGGGTTTTCATTCATGTGGCCCAACTGACATGAATGAAACAATATCTTCTGTTCTGCTGTTTTAAAGAATGGCAGCCAACAGCATCAGACATATGAAAAGCAACATTCAGAAACATGTCCACAGTAATTCATGCAGCCCATAAAACAGCGATCAGTTCTCAGAGAGAAGACCAGTGCACCAGAGCCTTCATCACTCTGTTTAATACAAGACTACTAGAAAATCACCTTCCTTGTACTTGGCTGGAGCTGTGTTTGTCCCTCTCTGTGTGCCCTGCTGTGTTCTCCTCCACACTGCTGCTTATCTGAGCTCTGACTAGGCACACACATGCTGACGCTCCAGCGATGTGCTTTGGCAGGTTTGGACCCAGCACCCACTGGCCCTTGTCTGGAAGGTACACTTGAGTTCCCTCAGAAAAATCCATGGCCTCCCAAGTGTAACCTCCCAGAACATAGATCTTTCCATTCAGGACTGCCACCCCCGCCTCACTGTTGGGGTACAACAGAGGGGCAATTCTGGTCCACTGATCAGTCTGTGGGTCGAAGGCTTCCACCCCCAACACATCAAACCGTTCCATGCTGTCCTGATGGTCATCACTGCCTCCGATGACATAGATCTTCTGCTCCAGAGAGGCCATGCAGTGCCAGCCACGGGCCAACACCATCGCCTGTCGCTCTATCCATGTCTCCCCTGTGTTTGGGTCGTAACTTAACATGTCGCGTCTGTACGGGCCAATCTGGTAATCGTGGCCTCCTGAGATGTAGACAATACCCTTGTGAATGGTACCGGCATGACCATATGTGAATCTGTTGAAGGAGAAAAGAGAAAGATTTAGAGTTTTTAAGATCCTGAAATCTTCATTTTAATCTCAGGAGAGATCAGTGATTTTAAAGGGTTTGTTCATTCAACATATTTCATGAGAAATACCTTTATTTGTGACATACAAGAACACAGAACAGATATCCACACAATCTGGTGCAGCCTAAAGCTGATGATAGGAGATGATAACAGACCAGCAGATGAAAGCACATGACCTGGGTAATCCAGCTACATATGTCCAGCAGTCTTCTGCAGGATGGTAAACTTCTACAGAGGACAAAGCACCGTTCTCATTGCGTCCACCAACAGCTATAAGACAGTCTCCCATTGTTCCCAGATAGAAATCCACTCGACGCTGGTTCATATGGGCCCCCTGCATAATGAATGGTCACCTGGATTAAACTCTGTCACCAATTCTCTGCCAGTCTCATGCTCAGCAAAAATTACACAATGCATGAGTATACATTTCTGCCTGAATACTACAATTACCACAGTTTAATTTTGTAAGGGTGGTCATGTGTGTATTACCTGTTTAATATTATCAAGTAGATTTTGCACTTTCAGAATCTGTGTAGGTTTCCACACAACTTTGTAACAGAATTTGTGTCAAACCCCATGGGGTTACTCAACTCTTCTTAAATATCACAGTGTTGTTAAACTATCAGAAGTGAAGAGAAATACCTTAACCCACAGCTTGTTTCGAGGGTCATATCGGTACAGCAGGTTGCTTGCAGAATCTCCCCCATTGTCCCGTGAGGAGCTTCCCCCTGCGGTGAAGATGAACCCCCCCAGAACTGTCACGCAGTGGTGACTCCTCTGAGCTGGCAGCTCCGTCTCTACAACCCACTTTCCTGCTTCTTCATCCAGCCAGCAGACCTCAGAGCTCAGCTCCTCCCCCCGCTCAGACACCTCCCCTCCCACTAACAAAAGACGCTCCACGCCCCCCCGAAGACCTGTGCGTGTCGACTGCAGCACAGGCTGAGCACTGAGTCGTGCATGGTAGCCCAGCGCCTCCTCCACTAATGCATCACAGCTTGCGTCTGGATGCAGCAGGGAACTTACAGCTGGCAACACGCTCCCTAAAAGTTCTTCAGGTGGGATGAGTGGAAAGCGAATGTTGGAGAGGAGCTGCTGGGTGAAGGCAAGACGTTCAGGGTTTCGGTTTAGCCACTGCACAGCAACATTCAGAAGTGCTTGCTCGTTCTCGTGCTGCACATGCTCAGAAGACAGGTAACCACAAAGCTTGGGCAGCCGTACGTCTTGAAGAAACTCAGGTGTGACAGAGAGTGTGGCAAAATGCTCCAGAATGAAGCGGTCTATGAAGGCGTCCAGCCTATCCAGGCTGTAGAGGGCAGCAAGCTCCTGCAGATACAGATAGTTGTCCTCACGTACCTCTTTCTCCATGTACTGACAACAGAAATCCACAGCGCGCCACACCTGCAGCATGTGAGCGGTTTCCAGGACGTAGTCGATGTTTGCACCATCCAGAGGTAACTCCCCGCTGTATAGGAAGTCCACTACTGCTTTAACACCAACATACGAGGCCCCCACCAGCTCGACCTCAGCTTCGTGTTTTTCTCGCATTCCCAGGGTGAACATAGCTTGGAAGTATGGACTGGACACCGCGAGCAAAGCCCGATGTGCCGGAACCTGCTGGTTGTCAGCAACCAGAACAACATCACACAGCTGGCCGTGCTGCCTTTGTTCATTCAAACCTTGAAGCAGGTAGTTAGCCTGCTCAGCCCAGCGATAAACCTGTTGCACAGAACACAGTCAGACACGTACAACTGTAAGTGTTGAATCACTGCGGTATAAAAATGAAATTACTCTTGTTATTATTGCAGTTGTTAGGTGAGAGCGAGTACAATGTACATATTAAACAATGAGTTACAGTATAGGGTCCATGCATACCTTTGACGATTCACTTATTCTGTGTGCGCGTAAAGGGCGACTGTGTTTCCCGCTGTCCATTATATCATCTGCAACACCACACAAACACATGCGTGCATCACCGTCACTCACATACAGACAAACGACTGTAAAGCACGACTGTAAAGCACGACTGTAAAGCACGACTGTAAAGCACGACTGTAAAGCGAACAAACAGCAGAAAGACATGCAGTGAAGTGACACTGTGATGAAGATTACAGAGGAAGAGAATCTACACACGACTGCGCTTCTCGTGTCTAACTGAGTCAGTCATGTCTGCGCAGCTGTTACGTCTGCATGTCTCACCGCACAGTAAAGTCATGAATTACCATTTCTCCATTCTTCCTCCGTGTGCACTTTAATCACTATTAACGCGTTATTTGGGTCGCGTCAGAATGAAGCTGTAGTTAGGATGCTGTCACATCCGGGCAGCGTCTGCGCATTATTTCAAAATAAAAGTCACAGTTTCTGCTCCTACTACCCTGAAGACTCCCAGAGTGCACCCTTAATAATACACACTATCTAGTAATAATAGACAGATTCTTAACACATCACGTAGGCTGAGTGTGTTAATACAGTAACTCATCTTACCTCACTCTGTATGCATTAAAATGATGTGTAATTCCGTAAAAATGTAATACTTAATGAACATATACTAAAATGTGGGGTATAAAATCATGAGGTGAAAGTATATGACATGATGCTGTTTCTGAAGTTCACTTTCGTTCAGCTCACATGCATATTTGAGTAAATTCATCAATACCTGTCAAAGGTGAACTGCTAAATAAATGTTATAGAAATTATCAAAAAACTATATATAATATATACAGTACAACTATATATATATATATATATATATATATAAAAGATGAAAGAAAATGATATTTTAAAACAGTATATATATATATATATATATTATATAAACTGTTTTAAAATATCATTTTCTTTCATCTTTTCATTTTCAGTTGAAATATTGTAATTTGTGTGTGCTTCGTGATATTCGCCCATTATTATTTTAATCGCCTGCCATCAAAATATTTGAGTAAAGCCGCATGATTCTCTTGGTGAACGTCAGGACAGATCCAGATGGCAGAGTAAGTGCTGAAAGACATGAAACCGAACTGGTGCAGGTTTTCAGCACAATATCCGTTCACTTACCACTTTAAGTGGCAATAGCAAATGAATGGAGATGTCATGCATGAATGGACTTCCCGCTGCTGCTCCTGCTCGCACTCACTTTGGATCTGAAGTATCTCACAATCCTCCTGGATTTGTTCTCTTCACATTCTTTAACGTCGTCGAAATGGCAACGCGAATCAAGCGTATCATGTAGTCGGAGACGACCGCTCAGACTCAAGCTGCTGAGCGCGGAGCATCCGGCCGTGCCTGCAGTCTGATCCAGCAAGAAACCTGCAGAAACCTGCAGCGTTTCACTGTTTCTGTGGCTGTACGGCAACATGTAGGCACGAACCCTGAACTTCAAAACCCAGTAAACTGCCTTCACAGTGTGCACATCAAAATCGCTACCGAGATGCCCAGAAATGCTGTGAGGCTGATAGGCTGCTTAGCAGGTTTGAAGACACAACCACAGTAGCTTTCTGATAAAGTCTGCTGTCGCTTTTGCTGTTTAAAGGGCTGCTGTCAAGTATGACGGATCTCCCACTGCACCAGCGGTCACGGGTCCGTACATTTGATAACAGTAAAGAACTGATGGTCAGTTCTCATTCACTCTGTCATAATGAAGAGATGTGGGCATGGGTGAGCGCTCACTAACAGATGAACACTTCAGGAAGTGTTGTAACATCTTTAAAGCATAAAGTGTACTTACAAAGGCGTGTGCGTTTGTTTATTTTAAATATAAACAGAAGAAACTGATATGTGGAATAGGTACCCATAGGACTGTAGCATAAAGCCATAAGTACAGGAATTTGCTGTTTTGGTACTTTCCTGTGTTCTTGAGCAGACTCTGTAATGTATGTAAGCCTTACAGTCACCAACCATGCTTTAAAACAGACCTGAAAATACAGCTTGTAAATACACAGAAAGGGTCTTTTTAGTGGCAATGCTAGTGGCATTCTGAGTTACTTCCTTTGTTCTGTGGTTAATGTGGTGAGTGATGCAGTAATATGATTGTACTTCATTGGCATTTGTTCAGTGGATGTTATTAACATACCAAGAGATATCTAACAGATTTTTATATAAACATTTTATATATTTATTTTTGCTGTATCATCATAAACTGGAGCAGTTTTGGGGCAGTTGTGACCTACTGGTTAGAGAGTTGGACATGTAACCAGAAGGTCACTATTTCGATTCTCAATACCGACAGGAAACAACTGAGGTGCCCTTGAGCAAGACACCTTACCCCGATTGCTCCCCAGGTGCTGCAGTGCTGCCCACTGCTCCAGGTGTGTGCACTACTCACTGCTTCAGTGTGTGTACTGACTGAATGGGTTAAATTCTGAGTATGGGTCACTATATGCGACCAGCACGTTACTTCACTCTTCACTAAACCGTCGCTCTGAAAAAAGAAAATGTATGAAGTTAGCACAAATACACACACTATCCAGAAGTGAGGCCTTCAGAAATGTGACACAAGGGAAAAAAGTTTGTCAATGTTAATTAGTCTCACAGACCAGGACAGCTTTGTACTGTCAACATATATGTGTGAACAAGTAACATTTGTACACGATCACGAGAGAGTTGCGTACATTACATAATACATTCACTAGTAGCCTTAAACAATTTCACGTAAAACTGTTTTAACTGGTAGTTATGTGAAGCAGTGTGAGAGCAGAACAAACAATGTTCTCTTAACATCTCATAGGAGAAGCTAAATTAATTGAGGGTTCATACAAACTTTTCCTGACATGGTCTTGATACAAAGGCACATCTTGTGCTTCTTTGAAAGTGTTGCCAAGGGAAACGTGAAATTTGCGTATATACAAATGCCTGTATTTACATCTACAGGCCCAAAGGGTAGAGGAAGTCCAAAGACAATGATAAGCTTTTACTGAGATATTTCGATATTTGAGCTGTTTCTCAGCGCCGCTCGTGAAATTCCTTCACAGCACACAATTCATGCCTTCTGTATCTCACATCTTCGATTTAGTCCTTGAATCTTTTTTCTACAATGTGGATCTCAGTAGATGATGGTGATCTCAATAAGATGATGATCTGAACATCTTGTAACAGTTAATACTGTCCCTCTCTGCAGCTCATTTGCTGTGCTTAATTTCATGAACATTTTTAAACTAACACGTCCAATGTCGACAACGTCGAACTTCCGGTGACGTTCATCACGCCCCGCCCTCACAACAATCTCATGCCCTTAAAAGGCGTTTTCATCGCCCGCGGAGAAAGATCCTTCCGCCCCGCGGCGGAACACGCAGTACTGCGGTACGTTCTCTCACACGTGACGCTGAGTCAGCCAATCAGAACGCATATTAATGTTTCTCCGCAACCATTGGTCCCTGGCCGTGACGTAAGTTTCGAAGGCGGAAACCGTGTTACGTGTGTTTACACTGTGGTGATGACGCTGCGTCGCTGGTCAGGTCTGATAGAAGATCCATTAGATCCTCACATGAACACATTCACACATCTCTAATCCCACCGACAGCCAGTGGTAGTTTGTGTCGAACAGCTGGTGGTTCTGAGGGGCGTTTGACAGAATTCACGGACCTGCCGCTGAGAAACAGGGAAGGTTTTATCCCCAGACACGCTGAAGGTGAGCACATGATATAAAACATCCACCAGCTCTCTGTTATGATTCTTTACTAGTTCAAAATATTTACGTTTGCACTTTAAGTATTACAGTCAGGAAGCATCTCATGTGCTTAAGAAGCTTGCAGAAAGCAAGACTGGTATTATATTTATAGGATAATATAATAACAATTTTCTTATGTAAAAACTAGTATATTAATATAATACTTACGTAAAAGCCAATAGTTCCACGGCAGCTTTAGAATTGCATGTACTTATGAAAGGGACACACACGATATTGCAATATGTTTAGGTAAGAAGCTGCTCATGCTATGGACATACATAAACATGTTACTGCTGGTGAACATACGCAAGTCTGTCACAGCTTTACTCTTGGCACTGGATGTCTGTGGCAACACTTACAGTCTGCATAACTTCAGTGTTATTTTATTTTTTGCAGTTGACAATGAGGTATGATCTCAGAATCGATGATAAAGTGTTTCCAGGCATGCGCATTGTCGATCCTGGAGTGCCGCTGCCCCAGGCGGTGGGCTGAGTGGAGAGCAGCTGGTGATATTCTGGCAGATGTTCTTCAGTAACAGCAGAGGAACGAGCGCCTCTGTGTTGAGAAAGCTGCTACCACAACTGAGCAGATCAGAGGTGCAAATATCACCAGAATCTGTCTGTACAGATGGTTCATAAATAGGCCTAAAAAGTTTACACAGATGCATGACAGACTCACAAACGCATTTCCTAATAATTTAACAAAAGAGAATCACAATGTATTTTAAGCTAAATCCTTATGACCAGTTTTGCTTGCTGATGTACTGGTAAGTATTAAGATGGTGATTTTAATGCTTACTGAATCATTTTTAGAAGACGATGTGCACACTTGTCATCAGCAGTGCACACTCGAGCCCACAGGGGGCATCTGTGAGCTTGGCAGCTAGAGCGCACAGGCAATGGTCTTCAAGGGACAAAGTTGCTGGCAGAGCAGTTGACCTCTGAAATAAATTCTTCAGGTTTGTATCAGTATGAATGTAAAATGAATGGTGTTCACATTCAAATTGAACTTGTCCTTATTTTCTATGTAGATCTGAATGTGACATTCCATGTCTGGAAGACTGGTTGTTCCGGATCCCAAAAATGGCCATGTACTTCTAATTGGTGAGGGGCTGCCTTCTCACCCTGCTGTGACTCTAATGCCCCAGTGTCCTGGAGCAAATTCTGCTGCCTCTGCTGATGCTCCTAGAGGCTGTTATTCTCAACCAGCTTACAGGGGAAGGCTTTACCCGACTAGTGGCTAACTGCAAAGGTCAGTGTCCCACTATCGTGTTGATGAAGGACACTAAGGGCCACACCTTTGATTCTCAAAGATGGGTTAGGGTTATGTTTCCTCTTCTCTGTATTCCCTGTCACATGAGTGTTCATCTGAACAGGCTGTAACAATCATTACCTGTAGCTGAACCAGGGCCAGACTGTGCCTAATGGCTCGGTGAGCTCAATGTTATACTCTATTCAAAACTTTCTAAGCTGCTGATACACAACTGCTGTACAAATAGAACATAACTCAACAACTGTTGCTAGTGTTTCCTACATAATTAACTGTCTGGTTTAGGGTATGGGTGGCTAGCACCCCTATTTTGGGTTGTGGTTGTACTGCAATTTTGGCCATGGCCACAGCAGAGCCTGACCATGCTGCACCACATACAGCAGCCCTCAGATCTCAGGAAAAGACTGGGGGAAACTGGCAGCTGGGGTTGTGGGGTGTTGGGCAGACACCAAAAGAACAGAAGCAGGTCAGTAATTAGAGTGTAATTCAGTAAAATGTTAATAATTAATTTCGGTAATCATGTAATATTATGATGTTTTTATATCTTATATCTTGGGGTGACTTTCAGGATGAGAACAAAAGTGTTTAGATGTGGATCCTGAAGTTCAGGCCATGATGGAAATGACAGACCCCGCACAGCCAGAGCCTGAGAGAAGCTGACGAAGGACACTGAGGAAGGCAAAAAGAGAACGATAGATGTTGGTCAATGACTACAAACTAGCACTGTTCATTTGTTTAGTGTAGGTTTTATATGTTAATATGCAAAATGTAGGAGCTGGTTTCCTGCCTTTTGCGAAATATTAAAATGTGCACACAGAGATGTTCTGTTGACACTGAGCGAAACTGGAGACTACATTTCATTTCAAATATCTGCAGCTTTATTATGCCTGTATTTTATGTTTGATACATATTAAGCTGGTGACTGTTAACTTAAGGGCAGTCATTAAATTCTTATGTAATGGAAAATAAAAAAGACTTTCTTTTGAACTGTTGGTTCTGAATTAACTCCTCAGATGGAGGAGAAATGTTATTCCTCACACGTCCCTTACACAGAACTAGTAAAACTCTGTTTTTTAAAGAGTTGTTCAGTGTTAATAACCCGAGAGCCTCTGTACTTTCATCACGCTGTCCCAATGCAAATGAACTAGCCGGTGATGTTAGATATGAAAAGCAGGAGTACACCGAGTGTAAACGAGATATTTACACTTGAATTTCCTTTTGGTAAAGAAATGTCATTTCTCCATCATTGTGTGGCGGCCAGCGCAGGTTTTCATTCGCATTACTAGAGCTCGCTTGTCTGCGTCGCTCATGTGTTATCGCGTCACACGGCGTGACGTCACAGCGACGTCGTGCGCTTGGATCAGAACCGTCACAGAATAAAGCTTCTCTCGGTGAAATGTGACGCTTTCCACACGTTTTACATCCGCTCAAGGGAACGCGGGCTCGGGCAGTGCGCTGCACCGGATCGCCCTCTCTTCCCTGGGGATTTTGCATAGATAATTTTGCTTCCGGATTTTTTGGTTCTCATAATGTACTGTTCACTTCCTTGTGTTTAGCGAATAGAGGAACCAACCACACTGTGACTAGATTATCCGAGACATCTTTCCCAATTTAATCACGTTTTTATTTTTTAACATGAACATTAGTTGGTTTACAGCAGTTGATTTTTGAAGTGACTATTGATCTAATTCTTTAAAGTTGGGTAAGTGTTTTTATTATAATGTTTAGATGATGTGAGTTTCATAATAGCTGCGTAAATATTTGAGCTTGTCCGGTTAATGCGTGTTTTCACTGATTATACATGAAAACGTCTGAAACTTTCTTCATCCTCACTGTGTGAATACCGTTATCTGAACTGCATGTGCTGCCATTGTGGAAGTCATGTAAACGTAAGATGCAGTATGCATTGTTGTGTGCTCTTTCTAAAAGGATTTTGTAAGAGCAGGTGTATCTCCCACCATAATCTTAACACTTACCTGAATAATAAAGACAAACCTCGTGACATACCTTCACTGTGTCTTATCTCTGTTAACTGTGAAGTGTACGGTGATTTTTGTTAGATAACAGTGTTGGTGAGAGTTTGTTTCAGGGAAAGAGTTTTCTCGCTCAAACTGTGTGTGTGTGGGGGGGATGTACAAAGGTTTCTGGATGGAAAGCGCATTGAGTTTTGTGGGTTAATGTGTAACATATAAAGAGTGACTTGTTTTAGCTCTCTGGGACAGCTTCTTCAGACCCAGCTACTTTGCAATGCAAATATTGTCTTCTATAGGGAACGAGACATGAAACATTTTGTTTTGCTTGCCATGGTTCAACAGTTTGGAAAACTGACATGTCTCTTAAAACAATGAAAGGTGTTCTGTTTAATCACAGATAACTGCTGGTTCTCTTTGGGTAATTCTGTCAGCTGACATACGTCATTGAGAACCTCCAGTACCACTGCTGTCATGTCTTCTTCACGAGTTACCATATAATCCATGCTGTAACTTAGCATGATCTTTCATAAAACTGTCCCTTGTGTTTGGACATTTAAAATACATGTATTTCTCACTACATTTATATATTTTTATAAGAATTTATAATTACATATATATATATATATATATATATTAACAAAACAAAAAACAAACAAACTTGCTAATCAAGTATCCACATATGCATGATAATTCTATGCACACTGTACCTTTGGCATTAAGTGACTTGTGTATTTGTCAGTGTGTGGTCAAAAGCAGCGATGGCAGGTCGAAGTCAGCAGGGAGAAATGACTGACTACAAGAGGAATCTGATAAAGCGAGACTTGGAGATGGGGATTGTGATGACAGTGTACAGACAGAAGATGGAGAGACTTACAGTACAAGTCATCATGGAGACCAGACAGGTGGCTTGGACGCGCACAGCCGACAAAACAGAAGGAGTGTGTGAGTGTTGAATCTAAACAGTCTAACAGTGATTGTGTTATTGACGACTTGCATTTTATTTATGCATTCAGGAAATATTAGAGAAAGTAACCTACAGCGCATTTAAGTTACATGTTTTATCTGTATGTGCTTTCCCTGGCAATCAAACCCATGATCTTGGCATTTCTCTACCAGCTGAGCTACAGGAACCTAACAGTTAATGGTTAAAATGAGTACTTCCATGTGTTTCAGATATGTGGCTGTACAGTGTATAAACAGCTGTGCATCCTGATGATATTTCTCTAGTGTTACCAGTGAAGTGTGTCACACTCAAAATCTTTCTTACTGTCTAAACTGCCTCTTTATCTTTTTGGTTTCCACACACTTCCTTAAAGCCAATTCACACAGACCACGCTCTGTGTGAACGGTCACCTAATCTCTGTTGTACTCCTCTTTTACATGATTCATATTGTATTTTTGACTGGGCACACTGTGTTTGATGGAGTCATACTGTCTGTTGTGTGTTTACATGTCTTGGTTTCTTTTCGCAGTGGACATTTTTGAGATTCGAGAAGTACGACCGGGAAAAAACTCCAAAGATTTTGATCGATTTAAGGACAACAAAGATAGGAATCCAGACCCAAACACATGTTTTATCATATTCTACGGCACTCAGTTTGTTCTAAACACTCTCAGTCTGGGGGGTATGTACCACCCCCCCATACCTGTTACATATTCAGTGTGTGTAAAAGCACTCACATCATTTTGTTTTCATTCAACTATATCCACTAGTAGAATGATGAGTGAAAACACTTGCTCTTTACACTACAGTTACAGACAGTATACAGACAGAAGAATATCATATGGACTCAATGTATAGAATAAACAATACAGAAATACACACAGTGCAGACTGTAAGACATGACTAAAAGCTGTATTGTCTGTGCTTATGTTGGTTCACAGCTGATTCAGTGGAGGATGCAGAAAAATGGCTGATAGGACTCGAGTTACTCAGACAGGAGACACTGGCAGCTAACACACCAGAGATTATAGAGAGGTACACACACACACTCCTCATCTGTACTGTATCTGTAAACCATAACCCACATCATACAGTGTGTTTGTTTTACCAATGTCTCTCTCCTGTAGTTGGCTGCGGAAACAGATGTACTCTGTTGACCAGACAAAGAAAAACAGGTTCTCTATCATTTGCACTCACATCTACAGTCACAGACCTAACAAAGTTCATTGTAGTTCCTGTCTCACCCTGTTACTGCTCTCTCATGCTGTCTCACCCTGTTACTGCTCTCTCATGCTGTCTCTCAAAGTATCACCTTGAAGGAGCTCAAGTCTCTTTTGCCCCAGATGAACTTAAAACTTCCAGGTGGACGTTTTCTGAAGGACAAATGTGTGGTATGAATGATGCATTGTGTGTCATGAATGATACTTTTGGCATACAGAAAACACTTTGTGTTTTTAAGTGTTAATCCAGAGCAGTTTTGAGAAACATATTTAGGTAATGGCTTCACATAATATAATAAAGTCTGAACATCTACATTTCAGGCCGTGGGAGCAAAAAAAGATGTTCTGGATTTTGAGCAGTTTCACAAATTCTACAATCTTTTGATATTTGAAAACCAGAAGATGGTGAGTGCTGTTTTGTTTTTCTGGTTCAATAACATTTTGATTTGGATTTGGTTTGTTTAAACATATAAGGAGTTCTTTGTGCTAATATCTTTCTAATCGTGTTATCTTTTCATTAGATACTCGATGAGTTCAGAAAGGAGTCCTGTGCATTCATCATGGGGTGAGAAACTGTTCTGAGTTTTGGCTTAATAAATGTTAGAAAAAGGTACCACTTTATAATAAGGTTCTGTTTGTTAACATTAACTACATTAGTTAACATGAACTAATAATAATCAACACTTTTACAACATTTACTTATCATAGATAATGTTCATTTCAAAATTTACCAAAACATGTTGTAAATCTAAACTTTGTTAACATTAGTTAATGCACAACGAACAAGAATAACTGCAGTTGTATTAACTAACATTAACAAACATTAATAGGTGTGGTAAAAACATTTCTTATTGTTAGTTCATGTTACTTATTACATGTTATGTGCCTTAACTAATGTTACTGAATGGGACCTTATTGTAATGTGTCACCAAAAACTGGTGTCAACTGGTGATGTCACAGGTCTGTCCTGGTTGTGGACAATAGAGAAAAACTAAGTGCAAATAATGAAATGCAACTACCCAGCTAATTCTGCATAATTAGGAAAACACAATGACTCGGCTTATGAACATTTAAAAGAGTAGAAAATGCTTCCCATATATTTAGTTGTTTAAGCCAATGACATTTGGTGTAAGCTAACCAACATGGACGGGTTGTGTGACACGTCCTAAACCTCAAAACCCTGAACAAAACTACAGGTATGAAAGTGAAATGAGGTTTGTGCCGACCACACATGTAGAATGTAGAGACCTGTAGCTTCCTGAGATGTGTTGTGAGGGTCGAGCTGTTGTTCAGTGATGTGACAGTGTTGTGTGTATTTCTCTGCAGTAACTCCGATCAGCCTGTTCAGCTCCTCGATTTTCAAAGATTCCTTTTATATCAGCAGCGAGTAAGACTGATACCGTTCTACTTACAGTTCCTGTCCATCTGTTTCATCATCCAGACATCTTTAGACCAATTACCCCCCCACCCACCAATCCAGATTTCATTCAGACATTCTGTTCTGTACCTGTATTACGTAGGAGACGTGGGCCAACAATCTGAACCAGGTACGAGAGCTGATGACCATCTTCATTGATGATACCATGAGGAAGACCAACGATCCTGCATTTACTGTTGAAGAGGTACAGAAAACTGTTTATGTTCATTTATATTTACAAGTGACACATTTACATATTTTACAGTTAACTCTGTCTTTTTCTGTCTGTCTGTCTGTCTAGTTCCTCTGTTTTCTGTTTTCTAAAGAAAACTCAATCTGGGATGAAAAATTCTCAGAGATCTGTCCACTGGATATGAACAACCCTCTGTCTCACTACTGGATCAACTCTTCACATAATACGTTAGTACTGCTGTTCTTCATGCTTGCTCATGACACCCATGTAGCTCCTCCTTCTGATGATGGACTTCCTGTGTTACTTCATGTGGTTCACTTTTTCAGTTATTTGACTGGAGATCAACTGCGCAGTGAGTCGTCACCTGAAGCTTACGTGCGATGTCTGAGGTTGGGCTGCCGCTGCATTGAGTGTTAGTGAACCGTCCCAGTTTCTGAGAAATATTCGTTGATGTTCTGTGAAACTAATAAGCCATTACAGTGAAATGCATTGACAATGCAGTGATGCAATGCAATGTTTAAAGTAATAAGCATTTATAATAATGATAACAATAATGGCTAATAATGACTTTTTGTCTATCCAGTGGACTGCTGGAATGGTCCAGATGAACCCATCATATATCACGGTCGGACTATGACCTCCAAGATAAAGTTCAGAGATGTGGTGAAGGCCATCAATGATCATGCTTTTTCAACCTCAGAGTCAGTCTACATCAACACACACACTCACACATTCATAATAAATGAGTGAAGCTTACGCAATCTCTGAAGAAATCTGACTTTTTTTCAAGGCAATTATGCACATTCACCCTCTGAAATACTGATCTGAAAAACTATCAGTCCCATTACAGTACTGTATATATCAGTATTTCTGATATATTACTGTAATTTTTATTTTTCATTTGAACTCATTCCAGTGATATGAACCTGAGGAAAAGTGAGCTTAATTGTCATGAAAATAATGTCTCAGAGCAAAAAATCGTACAGCTTGTAAAATAGGCTTAATTTCCATAGGCTTAAATTATAAAATATAACTTTATTCCTTTATTTTGTGATGACGTTTTTTATGAAATTAACTCAAATGTTACCATCTGTTTCTTCACTTATTCGCTTTCTAAATATTGTACAGTGTACTGTACAATATTACTGTGTATATGTATATAAACGTATATATTTTACGAGATATATTAATATAACACATGTACTTATGCTGGTACAGTTTTAGTGTGTCTGGAAATGCACAGGACTGCAGTAATGTGGTGTTTATAAACATGGCCAATGTTGGCAGGTACCCTGTTCTGCTGTCCATAGAGGAACACTGTGATGTCAGGCAACAGAAAATGATGGCCCAGCTATTAAAAAATGTTTTTGGAGACAGGCTCTTGACTGAGCCACTGGAACCAGAGGCAGAGCAGCTACCCTCACCAACCCAGCTAAAGGGCAAAATCATCATCAAGGTACAGAAGCCCAACTGGACAAACCTGCAGAGCTGTTCAGCATGACACAGTGTCATATGATCTGCTTTGTTTCTTTTCCATACAGCACAAAAGACTGAATATTGATGACACCTTTGCCAAAAAGGATCTGCGTAAAGGGGATAAACAGGGAGAACTTTTCATCTGGGACCCCATAGACGAGGTGCTGAAGCTGAACACCTTTAAACATCATGTGCTTGTGCTCTTGATTGTCATCATCAGTTCTTTATGAATGTGTCTCTGTTCAGAAGTGGTACAGGCACTACTGTGTGATCGAGAATAAGATGCTGTATTATGCTGAAGAAAATGAACTGGAGGAAGACACAGCAAAGGTGAATCACTGAGAGTCCGAGCGAGCGGGTCAATAAAGAATCTCAAGTGTTTAACTGTGTGTATGTGACTCCTCAGTCATCACAGAGCAGTTCAGATCTGCATCAGTCAGAGTCCTGGTTTCATGGCAGGATGTCAGAGGGCAGGCAGACAGCCGAGAGACTGCTGCAGGAGTACTGCGCTGAATCGGGGGGAGTTGATGGAACGTTTCTGGTGCGAGAGAGCGATACGTTCGTCAATGATTGCACTCTCTCGTTCTGGTAACATGAACATGTTCTACACCTTGAGGAATATAATATTTTTAATGTGTTTTCAAGCCATTTTATATACATTTTATATTATAGATTTTCTCATTTTTAAATTACTTAATTAACGTAACAATTAAAAAGATTAGGATTATATAAAATATATAAGACCTGGATCTTTCTGAATGTCTGATATACCATGTTATACAGTAATAATACTTTCATAAATGAGAAAGTAAGCTTTTTCTGTTATTTATATTTAATAAATGGTATAGTGTTCAAATGTTACTGCCGATCAGGAACCAGCTATATGTGACTATTGGTTCTCAAATTTAGTTTCATAAATGCAGTTTGTTCTCTTTTTAGGCGCAGTGGACGAGTTCAGCACTGCAGAATTCGCTCCTGTGTAGAAGGAGGTCAGATGGTTTATTTCCTGACAGATAACCTGCATTTCCCCAGCGTGTATGCGCTCATCCAGCATTACAGAGAAAATCTGCTCCGCTGTCAGGACTTCAACCTGCGCCTCACTGAATTTGTGCCTCGACCAGACCACCACCTGCATGAAGGGTTTGTTGACACTTGTTTCTACTTGAACAGCAACATAGTGTTCACCACATCCCGGCCAGCAGGGCTGTAGAAGAGCACGTGGTCAAACTCACAGCTTCTGTGCTAGCGCTCACAAACAACTGCAGGCACTGCGCAGACATGAAGTTGTGATTTTCTCTTCTTTAGGTGGTTTTACAGTAACTTGAGTCGAGGTGAGGCAGAGGACTATCTGTTAAGAATCCCTCGAGATGGCGCATTCCTCATCAGACAGAGAGAAGATTCCGACTCATATGCCATCACCTTCAGGTTCTGCTCTTCATCTTGCTTATCCTCATAAGTGGTTTTCACTGAGCTTGTCTGTCGATATTATCAAACTGCCCCACCGTGAGCATAATAAAGATCCACTGGTGGAAGGTCCAGCTTAGGCTGGTGGGTGTTTGTTGGTTTAGGCTTTTCAAACAGCCACCATGCTCTAAAAAACAGCTTGACAATTGTGTACAAACAGCTGGTTGCTGATCTAGGATGATGTAAGATGTGTTTTCTGTGCTGAAATGCAGAGGTGAAGGGATGGTGAAGCACTGCAGGATACACAGAGAGGGTTCTCTGTACGTGCTGGGCACCTCCAGTGAATTTGAGAGTCTGCTGGAGCTGGTTGAGTATTTCCGGAAGAAGCCGCTTTATCGGAAGATTAAGCTGCGATACCCTGTAACCCCTGAACTAGTGGAGCGCTTCAGTGCGGTAAGAAAAGTGGTCATTGGAAAAGAATGCTTCATAGTTTTAATAGTAAATGTCAATGAAATGGTAAGAAAACTATTATCCAGCCTTGATGCACCAGAAAAGAGTAAACAAAAACTTATTTCTCTGATTTTGACCATTAGAGAAAGAGCTCTCAGAAGAAGTGCTTGATGAAATAGCAGAAATAGTGTCCTTCACACAGCTTGAAACCTGCTCAGCAGTCAGAAACAGAGGCCAGTGATTTAGGCCCTTTTTGCTGGTCAAAGTTGCAAACAAAGAATTTTTGTGCACCACTTTCATGGTTACACTTGAATGCTGTCACTACTGGTAGCAGTCTTGAGCTCTTGTCCAATCAAATGTTTAGGATTAAGCTACATAAGTAGAACACACACAACAGTGTCTATATGAAAACAATGTTTAATGTAGATGATAAGTAAAACTGGTCTGATTATTCTAATGGATCATTCAGTCGGTCTAAAATCAAATTACAGACTGATAGATTACTCAAGAATCAATGAGTAACAGTATTGAGAGACGCAAGTATGGGAGAATTTAAGTGGCTTTAGCGTGAATTTGACCAATCAGATAAAGTGACACTATCATTTTTAACAAATAATTTGGAAATTATGCTTTTCTTTACAAATGTTTTAAAAATCTGTGTAATGAGGAACGAGGACTATATTTTGTTAACTAAAAAATTTGATTTGTCTTTTCAGATACAAATATCTGCTTCACTTTATGGTTCTAAACAGTATGTGGAGGCCAATGAGATCGAGCCGTCTCTGGTGAGCACTTGAAATAAGAGGTCATCTCCTGTGGGCTGGAGAGGAAGTGCTGGCTATCTCTTCCTCTCACATAGGAAACCGATCTCTAAAGAGGAAATGAACCTTGACTAAAACAGCAATGTCATGTTCATGCCACATACGCTGCACTGTTCGTGTGTGTGTGGAACATAATTCACAAATTCCGTTTAAAGAGAAGTTCTTTCACGAAACTAAAGCTCAGACCTTGTGTCTGTAACTGATGTTGATGTGTTGTTGTACTGCAGCCCCAGAGCACTGTGATGGCTATCTATGACTACAGAGCCATGCGGCCAGATGAACTCAGCTTTTACAAAGGGGCATTGATCCATAATGTGACTAAAGAGGCCAATGGATGGTGAGATTCTGTCAACTTTATATTGTTGATTATCCTTTACACTTCACAGTCTGGAACTAATCTGAGGGTACTGTGGTGTAAGTGTGGTACTGAAGGTATGACCATGATTCTTTGATAAATACTGATATGGATGATAACTATGAAATGATATGGAATGATAACTATGAAATGTACAGTACAGTACTCCTTTTTTATAAAGAATAACTTAGTATTAACATGGTACGTGTAAATCATGGTATTGGCACATGGTGCTTTATTAGTAGAGAGCAGCAGCTTTGTAGTGCATATCAGAGCATTATATTGACATCATTATATATAATAGAGTGACGCTCCTCACAGAACTGCAGCGTAATCTGAATAAATCTGTTGATGTCATTCTTGTCAGAGTCACACCAACACTTCGTTCCTGCTGTCTGTCTGCTGTCTGTTTCAGGTGGAAAGGAGACTATGGTGGAAAACTGCAGCACTATTTTCCTTCAAATTTCGTAGAGGAAGTTGCTAATTCTTCAACTCAGACCAGCTACCAGGTCAAACATATTCTCTTTTATAGACTGTAAATGTCTGACAAACATTGCTCTTCATAGATACGTGTTCTGAACCTAGAGAGCTGCGGAGCAAGCAGCACTTTAAAGCATCAGTTTGTTAATAAAAGGCAGATAACCTGCTGTATGTTCTGGTAACATTCTGAGGCAGCATTCCCTGTGAAACAATCTCAGCATGCACTGCAACAATGTTGATTATAATGAAGCTTTTATTTCATTTAGTACTAATAATGTATTGATAAAAATGAAATCACTCATTTATGAGTTTCAATGATGGGTGGGATTCTGCCTGAGAAAGCAGCCGCCCGTAGACATAGGGCAGAGAAGTAACTCAGATGTTTTGGAATAGAATGTCCGTTTTTTTTTTTTTTTTACAGAATTTTGCTTTCTTATATTTTGTGTTTTTGTTAACAAACAGAGTATACAGACTCTGGAAACATGAGATGTTTTAAAGAATAGATTTTTTCTTTCAGACTGAAGAGGAAAATCCATTAGGTGACTTATGTAAAGGGGTGGTGGACATCTCAAAGTGTACTGTAGGTAAGACGATTTATCATCAGTTATTCACTTGTACAGGTTCTTTTGGTAGTTATCAGTGATGTTTTGTAATCAGTAATTCATCTCATTGGTTTTCAGTTCGATCAGCCAAATACGGCAAGCCTGTGGTGGTGACGCTGCAGTACAAGGAAAATAAAGAGGATATGTTGCCATTCGATTTAGCCACTGAGACGACTGAGGAGCTGTACGAATGGTATCAGGTGGCCTGGGACATCACACAGAGAGAGGAAAACCGAGCTTTTGAGGTCTGACGTCCATGTTCACATTATGTTCTAAATAAAGCATGTAGCTCTGTTCCTAAATCTGTGAAGTGCACACACAGCACTCCACACAGGACACACACACACACACACACACAGCACTCACACACACACACACACACACACACACACACACACACACACACAGGACACACACACACACACAGCACTCCACACAGGACACACACACACAAACACACACACACACAGCACTCCACACAGGACACACACACACACACACACAGCACTCCACACAGGACACACACACACAGCACTCCACACAGCACTCCACACAGGACACACACACACACACACACACACACACACACACACAACACACAAAAACAAAAACAACAAAACTAAAGGACACACACACACACACACAGCACTCCACACAGGACACACACACACACACACACAGCACTCCACACAGGACACACACACACACACAGCACTCCACACAGGACACACACACACACAGCACTCCACACAGGACACACACACACACACACACACAAACACACACACACACAGCACTCCACACAGGACACACACACACACACACACACACACAGCACTCCACACAGGACACACACACACACACACACACACACACCACTCCACACAGGACACACACACACACACACACACACACACAGACAGCACTCCACACAGGACACACACACAGCACTCCACACAGGACACACACACAGCACTCCACACAGGACACACACACACAGTAGAACATTCAGTTTAAATGCTGGGCTTAAAAAGGCTAGAAAGGACAGTCAACCTTCCTACACCTACAGTTATCACATGAATGACTATGATGAAAACTAAAGATGGAGTTTATGAATGTTTACAGTGAATTCCTATTGCAGAAAATTAAACAGAAGGAGGTGGAGACCAGAGATGAGGTGGCCAGTGAAATGTCTGAATTAGTCATTTATTGCCAGCCTCGCAGCAAAGATAAGGACCGCTTTGGTACAGGCACTTAATTAAATATGCATTTTAACAATTAAATATTACGTATTTCACAGATTAACTGTAGAAGGAAAAGTTTTTCCATGTAATTCTGTGCCATTTCATTCTTCCTATTACAGACAATTACACCTACAAAGAGGTCCGATCCTTCGTAGAAAATAAGACACCTGTCAGAAGCAAGTCAGCTCAGCTTATGCTGTATAACCGTAAGGCACTGAGTCGCATCTATCCTAAGGTTCAACGTGTAGATTCCTCCAACTACGACCCGTATCCTCTGTGGATCTGCGGATGCCACATGGTGGCACTCAACTTCCAAAATGCTGGTAAAATGCGCACACAAATTGCTCTGGAACACAGAAATGTTCGACCCCTAAATCAATAAATACAGTACAAATAGCTCTTTAAATGAATGAATAGCACTGTGCTTGGTAAGTGAATGTATGTTTATGCTGGACCACAGATAAGTACACGCAGCTGAACAGCGCCCTCTTCAGTCTGAATGGAGGCACAGGATACGTGCTCCAGCCGGAGCTCATGCGTTCAGACAATTATGACCCTTATCAAGAGAAGAAGAATGTCAGATATACTATCACTATTAGGGTAAGACGTGATCCACATTTAAATTTAATCAGAGCTTGAAACAAATGCTGATTATTTTCCAAAGCTAAAATCAGATTCAAACACACTTTGATTGTTCAGTGTCCAGCTCAACAATCTACTTAACCTTCTGATAGCATTTGACAATGCTTATCATTTTTAAAAACTAGCAACTTTATATCTGTTAATACTAAAGAATTGATGATGGTAACAATCAGCAGGTTTGCATCTTATATTTTAAAAGGAAGAGATTCCTGATGATTTTCTGTTCAGGTGATAGCAGCGCGGCATCTACCCAAACCTGGTCGAAGCATCACCAGCCCCTTTGTGGAGATTGAAGTGTGCGGTCACACAGATGACAGCAAATTCAAGACTTGCGTTTGCCGTAAGAAGGAAAACAAGATGAAATCATAGGCTTATTTTATTTTAGAATATTTTAGCAATTACGAATCAAATTTTAACCACGTAAATATCTCAACCGTTAGAAATATATACCTTTGGAAACAAAGGTTGTTCGTTAATAACATCTGCAAATATCAACTTATATAGTTATAATTGATAATTGAATATATTTTCATATACTTCATATTTCTACTGGAATACATAAATATTTATCATTATAATAGTTTTAGAAACCTGAAACCGTTTACACACCTGACACACAATACATATAACAGTTTTGACTCCAAAGCCCAGAATAGATGTTTTTGATTTAAATGTATATAATGCTGTAGTATTGCTACAATGTGAGCAGTGCCTGATGTCCACAGATGATAATGGGCTGAACCCTGTATGGCCCGGACCAAACAATCAGCCCTCAGAGGCAGTTACAATCAACATTTATGAACCAGAACTAACCATTCTGCGCTTTGTGGTCTTTGAGGAGGACATGTTCTCAGACCCCAATTTCCTAGCCCAGGCTACATTCCCTGTAAAGGGAATTCGCTCAGGTAAGTCAGTCAAGTTCTTCACTGAATGAGGGATTTCTGAGATCGGATACAAACAAGTGAGCATGTCGATGTCACAGGGTATCGGTCTGTCCCTCTAAGGAATGGCTTCAGTGAAAACCTGGAGCTCGCGTCTCTCCTGGTGTATGTTGATATACAACAGGTGGAGGTAAGAAACATTTGAACCTCATTTAACTTTCAAAGCAGGCACTTTTGTAGGACCCTCTTTATTTTGTTATTTTGCTTTAGTAAAGTAACATTATTTGAATAAATAACATGTTTACTTAGTACAACTATTAGAGTATGTTAGAAAGTCACATCCCATCTGCCTTTTTCCAGAAAGCACAAGAGGAACTCTACTCCTCTTCAAAGCAATTGCAAAAGAAGCACGCAGAGTTAGGCAATGATTTCTCCCTATATGACACTCACTCCAACCTGCAGCGTGCCACAGCACCTCATCGGCGTGACGACCATGCAGAGTTTGTCATGTACTCTGACAAAAAGTGAGTGTACAAACTTATGTCCGTGAATTTATAGACACATCATGCTCTTTGTGACAACAGTCATATCTGTATATCTTTCTTTCTACAGGTTTAATAAACAGCAAAAAGTAAACAACAGCAAGTTCTACTCATGAGGAAAACAGGGTGTTGATAGAGAACAGCGTGTCTAGGTCCCTTCCTTCCTGGTTCTACTGTTTTTAAAGGCTCTGTTCCTCTCAGTTCCACTGCTTTATGACTGCTGGTCCTCTAACAAGCAACAGAGATGGGAAGTTGCAGTCATCTCAGATGTGTGCTCCCTCAGATTTATTGTGATTAAGTCAGCTGTGAATTCTTTGTTCATTACTTCAAACATTTCTGCCATTTACCCACCTCACCCACATGTTGAAATGACACAAGTGTGAATAAATGATGGAATTTTTATTTTGGGGTGAATTGTCTCTTTAAATTGGGTGAATACTGGATAAAGGATTCTTCTGTTAACTGTCTTAATCAGATTGTATTGTTTTTCACTGTAATAAACTCTTATTGTCCTACACATTAAAATACCACAAGCTAGACATTATTAATTCTTTACTTGTTTTAATAGCTATATAGGATAAAAGTAATACTCTACAGACTTCAGTGAAAATGTCTTATCAAAATCAAGAACCTGGCTTGCAGCAGTCTATAATGACAGAAGCATTTTGATTTGCTCATGTCACTCATACATTGCTCCAAAGATTAAGACAAGCACAAGCACACAAAGTGCCATTCTTCCATTAGCAAATACAGATTTTAATAGTTGTTCTGCAGTTTGAAATGTCTTTATTATACATCTTCTGCTTACTCAATTCAAAGTAGATCTTGTTGTATCAGGCTTTGGTTCCTATGATAAAATATCCTAATCTCTGTCATGGAAACATTTACTGATTGGTTAAAACCACATCATCATTCTTACTCCTGTGGGATCCTGTAGCCACTATTCAAGAGACGCTGCTTGGAGACCATCCACAACTGCTCTAATGATTATAAATGTACCACCAAATGTGAACAAAACAGTGTGATAGGGCCACTGAGATCCTATTATTTATTTAACATGTTCAGTATTTGGGAGCATATACAGAACTGCCCTTAACCATTAAGACACCTCAGTGTTATCTTGTATACAATGTTACCTTTAAAGATCTGCAAGATCCCACTATTGAGAACAAATATCACTCATATACAAATCTGGCAGGAACAATTACCCAGAACAAATAGCTCAGACATGGACACAAAGTGACACAGTACACGTATCATGGGAACAAGTAACTTGACATTAAAATTGTACTGTGTAATTTCAGTGACACCAGCTGCACTAAAACCTATTTGCAATTTGTTTGTTTCAGTAGCCTCAAGCGCTGCTACTACACAATAGAAGATGAGAGAGTATTTACTAGTGCTTCTGTAAAAGTGTTGTGTTTAATAAATACTACTAGGTTGCAGGGCTCACAGTTTCACAGCAGCAGGAAAGATTTTTCTGGCGAGAACACCCTTCAGTGAACCCAAATAGTGGATTATTCCACTGAGATCTGAATCTCCTCATCACAACACTGGCTGTCACCCTGATGAATGTCTGTACTAGTAGTGCACATACATTTATTAAAACACTCAAATAAAAAGAAAAGGATAAGAGCCTGGAACCTTTGCCTTCTCCATCAGGTCTCTGTATTTCTTTTTTTATATAATCTTTGTTGTGTTGTTTTTCTGTATTTGTTTTCTGGTGATGGAGATGGTCATTTCAGGTTCAGTGTTAAACTATATTACCAGTGGCCATGAAGTAATGAAAATACACAAAAAACAACTGAAACGCGGAGATGTCGACAAAAGAATGAGTGTACAGGCTGAAATGCTTTAAAGTAAAACCTGTAGAAAATTAAGTTTGGCTTCATTAGCCAAGAAGAAGTTCTGTTAACAGTTATATCCGTGGCCGACTGTCAGTAAATGGTGTTTAAGAAGTCTCTCTTTCAGATAACATGATTCCAGGAGGACAATGACTCCAGGTCAGTTATTCTGGACAGCACAGCACTTACCGTGTGTGTCCAGCTTTAACCTTCATCCCTCACGTCCTCCAGACTGCTGAATGAGGTCATTTCTCACGATCTTTATATTCACATTCAGCCAAATGTCTGCTCGTGAAAACAAGACCAGCCACTAAATCCTGAAGTGATCTGAAATAAAAGGCCGGTGACAGATGTTCACTAATGGTGTAGTGTGACTTCAACACACTCACCACTGAACTGTCTCCGTCCTGCCTCACATCTTGTTCTTTAAAGGTTTATAAAACCTCGACCATGCACGAGTAAAGAGAATCGGACCCGAGTCCGACCTCGAGTCCTTCCGTTTAATTCGCGCGCGGCGCCGGACAGAAACGTCGGAGCGGAGCGGCCTTCACTTTTATTTGTGGCTTCACTTTTATTTGTGGCTTCACTTTTATTTGTGACTGCACTTTTATTTGTGGCTTCACTTTTATTTGTGGCTTCACTTTTATTTGTGACTGCACTTTTATTTGTGGCTTCACTTTTATTTGTGGCTTCACTTTTATTTGTGGCTTCACTTTTATTTGTGACTGCACTTTTATTTGTGGCTTCACTTTTATTTGTGACTGCACTTTTATTTGTGACTGCACTTTTATTTGTGGCTTCACTTTTATTTGTGGCTTCACTTTTATTTGTGACTTCACTTTTATTTGTGGCTTCACTTTTATTTGTGACTTCACTTTTATTTGTGACTGCACTTTTATTTGTGACTGCACTTTTATTTGTGGCTTCACTTTTATTTGTGGCTTCACTTTTATTTGTGACTGCACTTTTATTTGTGGCTTCACTTTTATTTGTGACTTCACTTTTATTTGTGGCTTCACTTTTATTTGTGGCTTCACTTTTATTTGTGGCTTCACTTTTATTTGTGACTTCACTTTTATTTGTGGCTTCACTTTTATTTGTGGCTTCACTTTTATTTGTGGCTTCACTTTTATTTGTGGCTTCACTTTTATTTGTGACTGCACTTTTATTTGTGGCTTCACTTTTATTTGTGGCTTCACTTTTATTTGTGGCTTCACTTTTATTTGTGACTGCACTTTTATTTGTGGCTTCACTTTTATTTGTGACTGCACTTTTATTTGTGACTGCACTTTTATTTGTGACTTCACTTTTATTTGTGACTGCACTTTTATTTGTGACTGCACTTTTATTTGTGGCTTCACTTTTATTTGTGACTGCACTTTTATTTGTGACTGCACTTTTATTTGTGACTGCACTTTTATTTGTGACTGCACTTTTATTTGTGACTGAACTTTTATTTGTGACTGCACTTTTATTTGTGGCTTCACTTTTATTTGTGGCTGCACTTTTATTTGTGACTGCACTTTTATTTGTGACTGCACTTTTATTTGTGGCTTCACTTTTATTTGTGGCTTCACTTTTATTTGTGGCTTCACTTTTATTTGTGACTGCACTTTTATTTGTGGCTTCACTTTTATTTGTGACCGCACTTTTATTTGTGACTGCACTTTTATTTGTGGCTTTACACTTTTATTTGTGACTGCACTTTTTGCTTTTTTTTTTTTTTTTTTTTTTTTTTTTTTTTTTTTTTTTTTCCCCCCCCCCCCCCCCCCCCCCCCCCCCCTCTCCCCCCCCCCCCCCTTCTCCCCCCCCCCCCCCCTCCCCCCCCCCCCCCCCTTTCCCCCCCCCCCCCCCTTTCCCCCCCCCCCCTTTTTTTTTCCCCCCCTTTTTTTTTTTTCCCCCCTTTTTTTTTTCCCCCCCCCTTTTTTTTTTTCCTCCCTTTTTTTTTCCCCCCCCCTTTTTTTTTTTTTTTTTTTTTTTTTTTTTTTTTTTTTTTTTTTTTTTTTTGTCACTTTTTATTTGTGACTGCACTTTTATTTGTGGCTTCACTTTTATTTGTGACTGCACTTTTATTTGTGGCTTCACTTTTATTTGTGACTGCACTTTTATTTGTGACTTCACTTTTATTTGTGGCTTCACTTTTATTTGTGACTGCACTTTTATTTGTGACTGCACTTTTATTTGTGACTGCACTTTTATTTGTGACTGCACTTTCTGTCATTCATATGACATCCATCTTCATTTTAAGTACATGCTGTTTGTTTGGTGAGGTTGAGATGTTTTCTGGTGTTTTTGCCCAGGCCACAGCAGTCACAATGGCGTCAGGTTTTTAAAGTACTGATTTGCTTTTTTCTGGGACTGTCATGTTAGTTCATGTGACTTTGTTTTAATGTTTCATGCCTTGCATGTCAGGACATATAAAATAAAACGACTTTCTTGTCTGTATGAGTGAATGTACAGAAAAATCTGAAAAAAAAAAAGCTTTGCAATCTTTCTATTTGAAACATGTTCATAGACAGTTTATTTTGATTGAAACTGGTTTACATATTAGGCTTATTTTCCTGTCAAAAGTGTGTTTTTATTACAGCAGCCACAGAGAAGCAGCAACCCAGCTGTAGATAAATGCAGATAAAGGCCTGCAGAACCCTCAGGAGTCATGGGAAATGTAGTTCTTTGTGTATGTACAGGAGAACATCATATTAAGACTCAGTCTCAGTTCAACATCGCAGAAAGCTTTTTAAAAATAAATGGCAGAAAATAATGACAATAATATGCTCGTAAAGATACACTGGAAATACAAACAGCACAGTGAGCTCCACAGGTTATAACAAACAAATCAGAGGTATGGAGGAAACAGACACAAAACTTTCACTTTTTTAGAATGTTTTCTGAACAAAAAATGTCATTTACCATTTTTAGCAAAATAAGGGTTAGGAGGGCGAACCCAGCCCCCCAAATTCCTTTCCTCCCACAAACAAACATTGGTCTGCTATTAGGATCAGAGACTGCAGATCATCAGTAAGAAGTGGCACAGTTTCCACTCACAAACACACCTGGTGTTACAGGCTGAATATGATCAGTTATCTGTGCACAAACCCACACGCGCACACACACAAACTCATCTCTTACCTTTAGAAACCCATTGATCACAATGGTAAGAGACTGACTTGAGAGTGATTTTACCCATTTAAGTCGTTATGATAACAATATAAAACGATGGATGAAACAAGTCAAACAATAATTATAGTTAAAAGCAAAGTCTATCTAGTTCTTAAGTGGGAGTAAAGACACACCCTTTTTGTAAACATGGATCAGAATAAAAATTTCTAAAGAAAATCTCTCAATTTATAATCGTCGCTTAAACTGACGGTTTCATTTCTGAATGTTTCTCATGAGATGCACAATATTTCTGTATAGTTTCCTTCATTACAGGTGTCTCTATTAGTCAAGATATTGGAAATATATTAGATAAGATAACTACAACTTATTGTAGTTGTATCACAAAAGCAAGAAAAGCGGGAAAACAAAACATAAGATTAAACTGCATAACAAGCCATAATAGCACAGATCTTGGCTCGATATTTCATTATTATATAAATAACATTTATTAACTGTAAAGGCAGGACACTGGTGGTGGTCTTCTAATGACCAACTCAAGTCAACCAAAGCAAGTTTACAGATCATATTAAAGCGTAAGAATCGCTTTAAAAGTCAATAATGCATCTATGTACAACTCATCTGACTTTCCTAGGTTGTTGCTAGGTGTTGCAATCTTTACAGAAAAATGTTTTAGGCACCATCTTGGTTCAGTTTGATTGACAGAAGTAGAAAAAGGAGACTTTGAAAAAAGGACCAAAAAAACCAAAATAAACAGAGTAGTCCCAGACTACTGTCTTCCTGGACAATGAGCTCTTAAATATGGGTGTAAAATTACACTGTACAATGGGACTAAAAATAAAGAAGACAAAAAATAAACAAAGAACAAAAAGTCCTTTATCATTGTAGGGCAAGCCCTTCTGAAATGTCTGCTTTACAAATGTCAAAAGGGGATACATTGTTTTTTTACACATATATGAAAGCAGGGTGTGGAAAAATATGCTTTTTCAACTTGATATAAATGGTTTTCAGGGTGATAGAGATGAATGTGAGCACTAGTACAGACATGTTTTACAACAGAGATTTCAGGTAAGATGCAAAATGACTTAGTGTGAACGAAGCACACACATAACCAGAACAGAATAATAATCATTTTGTGGAACCTTTGGCTTCCACACAGGATGTGATATTAAAACCGTATTGGAATGTGGCTCTAAACTTTCAGGCCTTCACCAGACGCTGGTACCACAGGCTCCATGACAGTGTTATCCGGAAGAAAGGACAAGAAAGAAAATCCAGAGTGAAGGAAGATGAAATGCAAGCTAGTTACAGCTGACATACACATGGAATGACAAAGGACATGGCTTCTCCGAGGGTGAGATAAAGGCATGGAAAACCAAGTTCTTTATGATGTCATCAGAAACAAGGTTCCTGTGCTGTCTGATGATGTCACAAGATCATCAGTGCTCTTGCATTACGATGTCGCTGCAAACAGCATCCTTGTATATGGATAAGTTACTAAATGATTACTGAGCGCTTATGATATTATCAGAAAATCCTTGTGTTTGAATGATTCAAACACAAGTTCATATAAATGCAGTCTTATTCTGTGTTCTGAGGATGTGTCAGTGATTTCCTGTTTATAAATCTCCTCGAGTCTTGATGATAATGCTGGATGTGTTACCATGCCTCAGTGTAGCGAACATCCACTTCCTTTAGGTTGGGTAGTTTGGCCTGTGGGTTGGACAAAGAGGACATTTAGATATCACGATGCTTAATGCAATTTACACAAACAGCACATGTTCCTGGATTTACATCCTTTATTGTTCTTGGAACAACATTCCTATCAGCCAGTCACACCTCTCTGATTCCACTCTGAGTCAGTGCTATTAATGATTGATAGGAATGCTGTTCCAGGAAAACAAACATTCATTTAGAAACACTGTGTAAATCAAGTTGTGCTTATGGGTGATAAAAGCCTCAAAATGCTTGACTAAGTAGAACCTAAACAAAGACTACAACATGAGAAGAACTGAAGGTGTATTGCCACTAGCGTTACCAACAGAATAGCAAAAACTGGTTGGACAAATAGACTGCGCTGCCATTTGCCGGACAAAGCAGATAGTCCCCACCCCAAACTCAAATTACACACTTCTCCTTTATATTTAAATCCATACAGTGTCTCTCTTACCTTCAGGTCCTCATAGGTGTCTGCAGAGAGTTTAGTACTGTTCATATTCAAACTGCACAGACTTTTCATAGCTGCAAGAAGAAACTATATGTTAACTGCAGTACATTAAGTTTACTACATATTACCTAAATCACAATTAACAAAGACAATTAACAATTATTTGTTTGTTAAGCAATTAACTCCCTAATACAGCAAACATACTTATGCATTGTTATTGACCACCACACTAGAAAACAAATCATATCAAATTTTAGCAGCAACTGTTTCTTTAACTGTTCAGAATGTATGAAGCCAGAACACAGATGAGTGGAGGTCACAGTGTGTGTAAATCTGTTCTCACAGCTGAGGGACAGCAGGCCTGCATCTGTGACGGGAGTCTCACACAAGTTCAGAACCTGCAGACAGGCCAGGTGTTCTGACAGCAGACGGAGACCAGCATCCCCAAACTGAGAAACAACACAAACAACCCATGAAACATTTTTCAGCATGAAAAAGACAACACTGAGCAAGAACATGTACTAATGTGCCTAATGGTTAGAAACAATAAATAAATAAAAGAACAGAAAGAAAGTTATTAACAAGCTTAAATTTACAATAAATACAGGTTGTATACAGAGAAATGATGTAGACTGATTCCAAACACACACAGCTGCCTGTTCATGGACACACTTAATAAACAGTGACAATATAATAAACATTCTTTGGAAGTGTGCAATGGGCAGACGTAAAAAGAGAGAGGCGTGACCTGGGTGGACCAGAGATTGAGCTGTTTGAGGGACGGCAGCTTGATGAGCTGTTCTGCACAGACACTGGTGACATTAGTGAAGGCCAGGCTGAGGTTCTCCAGGTTCCCAAAGGAACCAGAGCTGAGCAGACGAGCCAAGTCAGCATCCTGAAGAGAATGATAAACACCCGCGATAAAGAAACACATTCAACACCCAAAGACGCTCAAGAATCCATCTTGCTAAGAAACAAGAAGAAAAAATCAGAGTGGGTGTAATTATATACACACACGACAATTCTGTACACAAACACACACTTACTGTAGACTTAGAGGGCAGAGTGAGGCGGGTAGGTCCTCCTTTTCTTTGCTAGGAAAGAAGGAAAGAAAACCAGTGAGATCTTATACTAGTCATCCTGCAATCTTTACTTCAAACAGCAGGGGGCGCTTGGCAGTGCATTCAGTGCTCAATTGACAGGAGGTCTGTAAATGGGTCAGTTCTGTGGAAACTGGAGCACTGCGCTTGTCCGGTGACGATACAGTCATGACTGTGCAGAATGGGCTATGGAGGTCTGTGTACACTGTGAAAACGTCCCTGTGTGGATTAGTGAAATTCATGCACTCACCAGTTCTTTAAGCTCCCTCTGTCTGTCACACAGATGCTCGTACATCCGCAGGCCGACCTGCGTACTCTCCAGGGTGGAGATGATCTGTAGCTGAGTGTCCTTGTTCTCGACTATGTTATACTCCAGCATAAGACAGAGGATCTGCTCCACACGCACATGCACGCACGCACGCACACACACAGCATGACTGCCACATTCTACGTATTTCACAACAGAGTTTTTAAACTGCAGTGAGATGTCCTGTTGTCTACACTGTAAATCTGCCCACTTAGAAGTGTGTAATTGCTTGGAATTACTAATTGTCTCCTAGCCATTTTTGAGTGAAACATGCATGGGACTACCCTGGTTCATGCAACAATCTTCACTTGGGAGGGTGTAAATGATGCCTAATGATGTTGCCGTGGCAGGCAGCTGTGCCAGTTTTGGAACACAGCCACAGTCAGTCTTATGTACCTCCACCATGGTCCTGTTCCCCCGAAGGGCCAAGAGCATGCAGGGCCCGAGTTTATTTTCAGCCAGTGACAAGAGAAACTTCTTGGTCTTGTAGCAGGAGCCCATAAGAATGTGAACCTGTGGGGATGAAAGACATCAGATCAAAAAAAGTAGAAAAGTAGATATAGTGGCAGGACAAACACATCGCTAAAGCAAGAAAGACATCTCATATTTTATGAACACTGTCCTACCATGCTGGCAAACAACTCTCCGTCATCGTCACAGGCCACGCCCCCCGGACTGTACAGCTGGAACCAGCCGTCTTTTCCAGAGCGCACACTGAGCAAACAGGAGTGGACCTGTGAGAGACACACATACACACACATTCACACAATGGCTACGGCTAACAAACCAGTGTTTACTGACTCACAATATTAAACAAGCATTCAAGTTCAAATGTAAATCAAACACGTTCTGTAAAGTACTGTTTCCTTGGCTCACCTCTTGTCTGGGGTCTTCAGCAAACCTCTGAATGACATATTTTAACTCTCTGTTCAAAAAATTTAAAACAGGATGTTAAATGACACCAAACACGGAAGCTTACAACACTTATCTGTTTAACATTTAACTAGGGCAAGATTGTTACTGACTGATGTTTGAATCATGAAGGTTTATTTAAAGGTAAAGTTCATCCATAAATGTCATTCACATGTCCTTACAAACCCATTTGACTTTCTTTATACTGTGTGAAGAATAACTGCTCTTTTTTTCCCATATGCTGACAATAAACAGGGACTGAGGCTTTCAATGCTAAAGCACCATAAAAGTAGCATAAAGAATATGACACGTGCAGTGTACTGCAGATTATCTGAAGTTCTCTGACTGCACGTTCAGACTCGTCCTTACACAGCCATCAGGAGTTTGACACTTTCATCATGTTTGTTTTTTATTTTGAAATTTCAGTGCCAATCCTTCATTACATAGAAAAGATGCCCAAACATTCCTCAGAATTCTACAGAAGTATCCTACAGGTTTGAAATGACAGAAGCATCAGTAAATGGATTTTAATTTCTTTAACTTGTTTAGAATTGAGCACATTTCTTTTGTCTTATTTAAGACTCTCTCTATTGTTGTGTTCTGTATAAAGGAACAGCCTGATGGAAAACTTACTTTGTGAATTTGGCATGTGCGAGAGCCCTAGAGAGGAGACAAAACAAACACAAAATAAAGTGGCATCATTTGTACAAGAATTAAACAAGCTGCTTTGTTAACCTGTATGTAGGCTTGCTTGCCTCAACACGCATGATGTTACAGTTTCAAATCAAAAGCGTGGTGTGCATGCCTGTGAGGATTTCATCAAGCATGTGTGTCACGCACTCTGGGATGCATCTGCCTGTTGTTAACGGGTTCTAATGGAGACTGGAAGCTCTGTGTGGTGTACAAGTGGAGGTGCGGTTGCTGCACCTGTGGCAACCGCAGGGCTCTGGAGGTCACTTGTAATGACGGCCCGTCCTGCAGGGCCAATTACAGGAGCCCCAGAGGACCTGAGGCACCTCTCTGAATACCCACAATCCCACTGCAGAGCCCTGCTGCTGCCCACCCACGTCAGACTCTCCTGCACCCCACCCCCCACTGCATGCGCACACACACCCTGATTACACTGCATTACAACAGAGACAGAGAGAGTTGAAGCAGGCCAGAGAGAGTCACAACTGACAGTGACACGGACAGTGTAATCAGTCAGAAAAAGAGTTGAGTATAATATATTGATTTTCAAATGATTGCAATTTTCATTTGAATGTCATTATTCAGATCATGACTCATACCCCTCATTAAACATTTAATATATTCTATATGATGCATTATAATTGCATATATTTTATTAACAGCCTGTTGATATTGTAACTAAAACAAAATCCCAAATGAATCAATGTTGAATCTAATCAAAAATCAGATCAGGCTGAACATAAAAAAGGAATCCTAAATCATATTGAATTCATATCCAAAGTGAATTGAAACCAGAATATAATCAAGTTAGGAAACCAGTTTTAATCTGGAAGCCCAGAGGTAGAGGCTCTTACTCTTTTGGGAAGGGGATGGGCTGAAGCAGGCTGGCCAGGGCTGGTCTCCAGTCATCATAGTCTGATCTGTGGAGAGATACATTGTAAAGAACAGTGAGAAGAACCTTCATGTAAGACACTGAACGGCTGATGAAACCTGCCTGACCTGCTGGAATGTGCAGAACTGGTTGGTAAGCAAGAGCATCAGGTGGAGGTTATAAAGGCTAAAAACACTTTCAACTGGTCTAATGAAGAAACAAAGTGGCACAGGCTGGAGACAAGATGATAGAAAGAATGGTTGATTCCATTTCCTTTTATACAAACCCTCACTGGTGTAATGAGAGATTGTATAATATAATGATAAATGCTACCTAAGCATCAATGAACATAAAACCCTGTTGATCTTTGGCTGTGTAATGGAGTTAAACTCTGTCGTGGGAAGATTTGGTAAGCATTTGTACCTAGTACAAATCTCCAGTGAGTTTGATAAGATCAGTACCCACTTAAAAACATGACTGAAAATTTAGTAAGGGGTACAGTTCTGCAGCAAACAGATAGTCCTGCCACAAACAAAAACCATTGGTTTAGCCAGTGTTGTTATCCTGGGCTGGACAGCATACTCAGACATGTCTCACTTAGTAACTGCATATTAAGAGGAGATAATAGAATGCATAGTTGATACAAAAAGTACATACTTCATCTGTAGATGAGAAACACTGGTAGGCTACATAGTAAATAACCAGGACAGAAAATGTGCACAGACGTAAAGTAATTAACAGAACAACAGAGAAAGGTCCATGAACTCACAGCATCTTGAGGATGAGAGCGTAACAGCCCAGCACTCTGTCAGCATGTGCAGGCAGCTGAATGGACAATGCGCTGAGGGCGGGGCTGACCAGCAGACAATCAATCAGGTTGGGCTCACTGTCGCTCTCTGTGGGGACCTTGCACAGCATGTTTGCAGTATTGTTGTTGTGTTCCAACTCCACAAGGATCTCACTGGAGTTGACGATGGAAGGTGGAGGTGAGAGGGGCAGGGCTGGAGGCAGAGGTGGAGTGGGTGGCTCGGGCCGCAGCAGACGCAGGGGCATGGGTGGTTTCCTCTCGCTCTGCTGCTGACAACCATTTCGGATCTCCTTCAGACTGGGAGAATTGTCCCGACTGACAGAGAGAGAGCAAGACAGAGAGAGAGAGAGTGAGAGATAAATTTGCACACTGCCACACACAAAAACAACTTGCAGTTAATTTTGGCAAATTTGCAACAAACAATAATGCCACAAATGGGTGTCAGCTGTTGGCCGGTGGTGAACCTGCAGAAAATGTCTGACAGGATGGAAGCTGGTCACTACCAGCAAACAGCATATATCTGCCACTGCTGCTAAACAGGCAAAATGATGGTCACAGCATTTACAGTTTTATAAACAGATTACTCATGTCATTTACTGTATTTCAAATCCAATTGTTATGGAAGAAACTTGTAAGGCAAACACTAACTTTAAATGAATCATAAAATGGCTGATTCCCTGCAACATATTTCACCCAGACTCAAGGCTGTTTACATTAAGGTGCTACAGAGTCACCACCTTGTTTGTTCAACAACTAACTGGAGAGAGAATGAGAAAAGGTGAGGGAATGAGGGAGTGAGATCTGACTCTCCTGAGTGGATGAGAATCATGGAAACATTTCAAATAGTCCCTCATTTCTCTCAGGTGAGATCTCCATGGCCCAACAGGCATGTCACTGTTGTTTGTGTTCCAAGTGTTTGGAAATAAAGGCTTGACTATTTTAAGAAAAGTTAAGACCCAGCACTAGGCTAGAGCACCTTGGAGTCTGCAGCACATTTAATTCAAGGAAAAATTTTGTGATGGGGTCTCAGAAGTACATACATCTCATGGGGAAACACTGAAGACGTACCTGTTGATGACTTCTTCATAGCATGAGTAGATGGCAGCCAGGCACACGGCCACAAGATTGGGCAGCACCCGAGGATGAGGGCAATGTCCGGTGGGGCCGTGCATGCTGAAATCATAACATGTCAGAGGTCAGGTCTGTAGCCTCCAAACACACAGAATGACAGCCAAAGGAAAACACAGCAGCAACAGGAAGTACCTGTCTGGTGCTAAACAGACCATTAAAATGACATGACACAGTCTGACAGATAAAAGGTTAGATAACTTTACATGGAGCTTACTTGGAGATAACTTTACATGAAATTGCTACTTGAGGCAACAAACTCACAACCAATTATAACGTGAGGACAGGTTCTCTCTGTTCACACTGGTGACACTGTGCAGTTCAATAGTGTACAGTTACATGCACACTTCATTCTTCCATGATCCCCCTGATGCTGCTCCAGAGAACAAACTTTCCCTTGGAACCTGAGGGATGTTTCTTAACATTCACAAATTAACCTCTCCTTAATAAGCAGAATTCAGTGTGAAAGTACAGGGAACAGGCAGAAAAATACACCAAATGACCTACTAAACGTAGTCAGTTGGTTTACCTTGAAAACCTTTAACGCTTGGACAGTGTGTTTGTACAAGTGGAAAAACGTTCCTCACCTGTAAACAAACTTTTTGACCACTTCCATGCCAGCATTCAGTTCATTCAGAGCCAAAATATACTCCTGAGTAAAGAGACGGAGTCTGGGGCATTTCCCAAAGTCCTGGAGTGAACAGAGAGGAGCGAGCAGCAATCAGTAAACAACAGCAGCAGCGTGAAGTGAAGAGTGTGTCTGGAGAAGCATGAACACACACCATATTGTGTTTGAGTATTCTCTGAACCACTGGAGTAAAGACTTCAATTACCACCATCGAGCGAGGACGCTCCCGACAGTGCTGCATAAACAACAACACACTGATCAATACACACATTAATTCCTCTTACAGTGGCACCGCCATTATACAGTGATGTGTCTTATGACAGTATCATGAAGCTACTTCAACTAAAATCGTAAATCACATTGTGAGTCATTTTATATCACGGTTACAATGTATCAAGACCTTATGTATTGAATAAGCATGTTGTAATATTACTATTTTGATTTCCTATTTATATGCAGTGAATATTTTATAGAAGGTTTTAATTTTCAACTTTTTGTCTCATCCATAAAAAAATAAAAAAAACAAAATGAATGAAACAGACCAGATTTATTTAACACTTTTCTGTTGAAGAACAGGCAGAAGCATGTTCACCTTGCAGAAGAATTCACAGAGATCAGGAGGCGGGTGATTATTCTCCAGCAGAGGTGCGATGGCCTACAGACACATTCAAACCATCAGTCACCTTGCAAACACACATGCCCAGTCTTGTTGCTTCTCATCCACATTTTTAATTAACGTATAACACAGCTGTGCATGCATGTCCTGCTTCCACGGTCTTCTGCTACATGTTCAACTCAGTTTTATTGTAGAATGTGTCTCACTGAGCTCTAACACACGTTATGTAACCCTGCCTTTGTTAGCAATAGGGCTTCATGCACTCTTGTGTAACACATGCAACTTCATCTTTCTGAAAGCTATTGACACACACACACTCACTCACCACAATGATGCTCTCGTGTTCCTGCGCACTGAGGTTCATGTTCTGGAAGGAAGTGACACAAATGCAATGATGACATGTACATAAGTCAGCAAAGACTCAACAAGCAGCTTTTAAGATGTTAATGCTTTTCCTGGGAAACCCTGTGACTCAGGATACAAATTCCTGAGCAGAGCTCCTCAAGAGATAAAAGTATTACAACCTTCTGTGAGCTGAAACACTCAGTATGGGTGGGAAAGGTAAAACATTAGCTTCATCCACGATTCAACAGGCAGATGCAACAAAAGGTAATCACCTGTAAGGCAAGGGGATCTTTCTTGTGTAGCAGCTAAAAGCTGCATGATGCGAGCATGTGCGTGATGCAAGACAGTGATGCGTGAGCACGTGTGTGATATGCAAGCGTGTGTGTAATGTACCTCAGCCAGCAGGGTGGAGATGATCTGCAGTGGGGTCTGATGGATGGAGTCATCCTGCAGAGGTGAGCTCAGGGCCATGTCCACCAGAGATCTAATCTCCTTCAGAACAACATCCCACCGGCTCGGGTTGTTCAGAACCTTACGATACTTGTACATCTTTTTCTAGGAGTAAGTCAGCAGCAGACAGATCGCCTTGATTACACACACTCCTGTTTTTACCATGATGAAACCAGCACAGGTTCAGTGTCATAATGCAGCAGCAGTTTAATGTATGTGCAGAAACTACATTATGGTACATTATTTCTGTGAACATACACAGATATGAGTCGTAGGAATGTAAGTCAGGGATTTTCAGATTTCAAATTCAGTTTATATAAAATGATATATACAAGGGAGGATTTAGACACTTGAAAATGGTCATTGTATTGCATATCAAAGCATATAAGTACCTTATTTCCACAACGCTAAGGAACCTTTGTAATCTTAACCAAAACTGACAGATTATTATAAAAATATTATAAAAAGTTAATTAGTTAATTCTGAGAAACAAATCTATAATCTATAATTTTTGGTTTATAGATGCCACTTGGTTTTTTATTTTGTTAAAGGGCTAGTTCACCCAAGTGAAAATCCTGTCAATAATTACTCCACCGTACGTTATTCTAATCTATGACTTGTTTTTAACATTTGTGTTGCACAGAAGTCAATCTTATGAGTCTGGAACAACATTAGGGTGACTAATGATGACAGAATGTTGATTTTTCGGGTGAATCATTGCTTTAATTCAGTGACGATCACTTTAAACTGTGACACTTTTTGAAGCCATTCGATGTACAGCCCTGTTAAAGCTACTCTCACATTAATGAAGAACACAAAATGTCTTTAGACTGAAGCCTCTTTACCTTCCACTGTACAGAGTGAAACCACTGGTCCCGCAGGTAGCTGTTTGCAGCCTGTAAGAACAGACAATCATTTAAAAACGGACTCAAATGAGAAGATAATCTCAACATGAATGTAACGAAACACTGAAGATAATGATGTTACCTGCAGAAGGACTGTCCCTCCAGGAAAGCTCAGCTGGACACAGTATTTGGGGGCATTGTCCCAGGAAAACAGCTGCAGGTCCTCTATGGTGCTATAAGACAAAGGGGTCTCCATATAACCTGTGGGCTGCAGAAACACGAAGGTTCATATTTGCGTTGAACACTCAGGAACAGATAATCACAGCTATTACGAGCCCTTCACACGACTCAAAACCCAACACAGAGAGTCCAACACCGCTTTAATCTCGCACACAATGTCTTGATATATACAGACTGATAATCATTGGTTGTTTTGATTATGCGTGTAAAGATTACCGTTTAGGTTAATGTGCTTATGATACATTTCTCAACGCATTGTGAATAACTCATGTACATGTACAAATGAGAGTTTCTCATTGACTGAAAATGAAAGATTTCTCTGCACTTTTCACTGAAGCTCTACTGACTCTGATAGCTGCGTTATTTGCATTATTTGTTACATGGTCTGTCAGAGTTTATTTCTCAATTCCACTCCTGACTGAAGTGCTGGTGATCGAATGACCTCGAATGTCAACAGGCTGTTCCCTCTCTCCCTCCCTCTGCAGCTCCTCCTTTATTAGCCACCCTCCCTCCTCTTCAGCCCAGCAACAGGCTCTTCCATTAATAGCCTCGCTCTGTCTGTTTGCATTTGTGCTGCTCTCCCTCTCCACTTAAAGCAAACCACAGTTCCTGCATTTGTATCACTCAGCTCAACAGAGCAAACAAGTTATTTCTTTCACTCAGTCTGTCCGGCTCTGCACCTTTCACACTCTCAGACAAACTTGCTGTGTGTCTCCATATAACAGAATGAAACAGGCCTGTATTTGATTAACCTGCGCTGCTCACAGGGAACACTGACTGGCCGATACTCTCTGCTGATACTCGCTGTGTCTTCTTCTAAAGGGTGAGGAGTGTCTATTCTATGATGTCTCATTGTTAAACTAATCAGTCACATGTGTGCTGTCTGCACTCTGCTACTGGCCTTTGAACACATGCTGCTCAAGGGCTGAGAGTGTGTAAAACACAGATAAACCCCTGAAGGCTGTCTGTCAGAAAGTCAAGGGTTCACAGACAGCAAGTGAAAACCTCTTTAAAAGGTTGTCATAGCTACATCCTATATGACCATATGAGAACTTGTGCTGAGGTTTATGTTCATTGTGCTTATCTGTTTTACTCACTGTCCCCCCTCTCTCTCTCTCTCTCTCTCTCTCTCTCCCGCTCTCTTTCTCTCCGTCTCTCCCTCGCGCTCTCTCCGTCTCTCTCTCTCCGTCTCTTTCTCTCCGTCTCTCCCTCGCGCTCTCTCCGTCTCTCTCTCTCCGTCTCTCTCTCTCCGTCTCTCTCTCTCCGTCGCTCTCCGTCTCTCCCTCGCTCTCTCTCTCTCTCTCCGTCTCTCCCTCGCTCTCTCTCTCTCCGTCTCTCCCTCGCTCTCTCTCTCTCCGTCTCTCCCTCGCTCTCTCTCTCTCTCTCTCCGTCTCTCCCTCGCTCTCTCTCTCTCTCTCTCTCTCCGTCTCTCCCTCGCTCTCTCTCTCTCTCTCTCTCTCCGTCTCTCCCTCTCTCTCTCTCTCTCTCTCTCTCTCTCTCTCTCTCTCTCTCTCCTCTCCTCGCTCTCTCTCCGTCTCTCCCTCGCTCTCTCTCTCTCTCTCCGTCTCTCCCTCGCTCTCTCTCTCTCTCTCTCCGTCTCTCCCTCGCTCTCTCCGTCTCTCCCTCGCTCTCTCCGTCTCTCCCTCGCTCTCTCCGTCTCCGTCTCTCCCTCGCTCTCTGTCTCTGTCTCTCTCTCTGTCTCTCAGCCTCTTATTGAGGCTGTTTTTCATGGTGCAGTGCTTTCTTAAGGAGGAGTTGAATAGCTCTCTTCTCACATTGCTATGTTGCCATGGAAACAAATAGGTTAAATAGAGACATATGTTTTTTGTTACCAAGGAGATCCAGATGGAAAATGATGAGGAGACAAACATCAATGTGTTTAGGTGACATCTCTATAACTGACAAAATATACTCGTGCATGCGCGCGAGAGAGAGAGAGAGAGAGAGAGAGAGAGACAGAGAGAGACAGAGAGAGAGAGAGAGACAGAGACAGAGAAAGAGACAGAGAAAGAGAGAGAGAGAGAGAGAGACAGAGAGAGAGCGTGAGAGAGACAGAGAGAGACAGAGAAGAGAAGAGGGAGAGGAGAGAGAGAGAGAGAGAGGAGGGTGAGAGAAAGAGAGAGACAGAGAAAGAGAGAGAGAGGGACAGAGACAGAGACAGAGAAAGAGAGAGAGAGAGAGAGAGAGAGACAGAGAGAGAGCGTGAGAGAGAGAGAGAGAGAGAGAGAGAGAGAGAGAGAGAGAGAGAAGAGAGCAAGCTGTGGTGCATCTACCAAACCAGGAGGAACTTCAAGCTTACCAAAAACAAACAACCGTGAAAGAAGCAGTTCTAACTGTACCTGCTTAACAGATGTGGGTTTTAACAGCTGATGAAATACTTTTAATGATTCAAGCAAAGGAACCATCATTCTGACCAATTACATTCACAATGACAGAGGTAAAACAGGTTTTTAACATGAACTTTTAACAATTTGCTGCGTCAGGACTTATTTTTATGACAATGCAAATTAATCAATTAGTTCTAAATCATTTTATTTAAACTGGCACTTTGAACAGATTCACAGAAATGTATTTAATAAAAAATGAGTTTAAATCTAAAAATCAAAATCTATTAAAAAATAATGTACTTCTAAGACAAGGATGGATTATGAAATTATAAATATAGGCCAATTAATCAGCCAGCTTTATTAGAGTCTCCAAACCTCAAACCTGGAAATGAAATAAAATACCACTGGCTGCAACAAAAGCTGAGCCCTCATAAAAGCATAACATTTTCTATGTTTGTCCATAACTGCACGAAAAAGCACATGCAAATTTTGTGTAGACAGTCCAGAAACTGACCGCATGGGTATGCAAAATTTTCAACAATACACTCTCTCCCAAAATAAACACCACTCAGGTTATGCTTCACCCTCAACAGGCAACCAGAAAATTACATACCAGACAAGCCAGAAATAAGGATATCTCTGTAAAGGCATCTTTACCACAGTTTTGAATAATAGTGTACTTGGTCATTTACAAAGAAATAAACCAGCAGAAGCAACAGAGGAACTCAGTTACTGTACAGTCTGGCAACATGCTCATTACACAATACTAAATTCCTCAAAAACATCTGCATTCAATGTTCTGTATATCTGTTCAAATATGTTGGATGCACATAAACAAATTTAACAAGCAGGCATGTGCATCCAGATATGTGATCTGCACATACACTTCTGTGTAGGTCAAACCAAAAATGCATCATTTGTGAAATCTAGTTCAAAGAAGTTTGATGGAAATAACTCTCGTGCGTGAAGTACAATGCAGCCAAAATACAGTGAGATATTCATTTTTAAAGTGGATTTCTAAGTACAGCGTTAAAACACCAACGCACTGTTATGTAAACAACACACTTGAGATGATGTGATTATATTTTTCTGATCATAAATCACAGGTTAAATTTCAGACTGTCCCGACACCCCACAGCACCTCATCAACATCACTCACTCAAAAATACAAACGCATTCTGTCTACAGCCTTAATGCCACAACAGTACAACACAAAACAGCCCGTATATGTGAAACCCTGCCAGTTTTTGAAAAGTTTCCTAACAGATTTTTGTTTTACTGAAACCATCAGCTCCTATATGTGAATCACACTGCACATTTGAAGGGTAGCTGAGGATCTCAGTCACAGCACTGTTCAAAATTCAATAACTCTTTCAGACTAAAGTGTACTGTCCAGAGCTCTGCTTGTTAACACCGGCCCTCGAGCCCATCAGAACATCTCTAACACACAATGCACCCATGTGCTCTGTATTCAACCCTGTATCACAGAATAACAAAACACAGCAGCTGAAGTCAGTGGTGCAGCCCTCACCTTACTGTGTAATGTTGAGACATGTTATGATCTACATGAACTGTTTTCTCATCTGCTACTTGAATGAACTCGACCTGACACAAACTTGTACAGTGTTGGTTGACATTCACACAAATGTGCCTTTAAGGTCCAGACTTCTGATGTCCTCTTAACAAAAGAGTGATGCTACATGTTTATAATATACTGCTGTTACACAAATATGAGCTCTGACAGCTCAGAGATGCTCACATCTTTCACACCTTCTAGTTAGATCACTTTCCACAAAATAGAAGATCACAATGTATGGACAGATTTCATCTTCAGCTTCAAGTCTTAACCAGAACATTCAAGTCCAAAATTGATATTCTTCATATATACAATAAGGACTTTTTAATACAGACCTCCTGCTGAAGCACAACGTTAAAACACTCAACAGAATCACAAACAGGTCTTTATCAAAAGACAACATTAGCCACAGAATACCAGCTCCGTTAGCTACGGTCAGCTGGACGTGGCTCACTGGCTAAACATCTATTAGAAACCCTTTAACTACAAGAAGATTCAACCTGAACGGTAACACAGCCAAAGTGCAAAACAATGAATTCACACACGCTATACAAACTTTAACTCGACTGCTACTCATTTCAATACTTAAACCATTCCAAGACAGCAACATAGGAGAAACACAGGGACAGTTGTGACTGTTTACAGTTACAACTGGTTAGTGAGTTGGGCTTATAATCAGAAGGTTGCTGGTTCGATTCCAGTGCTGGCAGGTAACAACTAAAGTGCCCTTGAGCAAGGCACCTAACCCCCAATTGCTCCCCTGGCGCAGTAGTGTGCTGTCCACTGCTCCAGTGTGTGTTCACTCCTCACCAGTGATGGTTAAATGCAGGTCACAATGCAGGTATGGGCTACCATATCTGACAAATGTGTCACTTTCAAACAAAAACATGCGATCTAAATTTGGCTAATCGCAGATAACCTCACAAATCCCGAGACTTCTTTAATCTCTGAGGCTGGACTTCATCCGACAGTCAGACTGCTGTCAAACAAGCAATCTAATTCATTTTAAAATGTTCATTACAGGAAGACGTTAACAAGGAATTTGATCATATAAGAACGATGAAATATAGCTGTAGAAATGAAAGCTTTAATTTAATCAGCCAGCTGATGATGCAGTAATGAGTCTTTCAGCATGTCAACAGTAGGTCAGCTGCACAGTGAATTACTGATCTGACACATTTAACTTTCACAATGAGTCTATGGCTGTTCATTTTCATATATTCTGCCTTTATAAAAATAACCACTATCAAGTTGATGCTTTAGGCCTCTGGAAGTCTCACGAGTGGATAATTCCACTGTGAGTGTGATGCTGATTTTCCATAGAAAGCAGCAGTTGAGACACATGTATTAATGTTTGTGAATATCTGACATGTATCTAAATGTGTCAAAGTTTTAAATTGAATAACATGAAAAACGAGAGCTCATAAATACTCCAACATCAAACAGATGTGGAACATCAAATATCCAGTTCCCCATCTCCACTGAGACTTCAGCTGCGCGCCTGCCTCTTCTTACACAAATGTCATGAGATTATGTGTTATAAATCTGGATCATGCCCCTGCAAAAGGATCGCATAATTGTGGTAACTCGGCTGACCTAAACATAAGCCTTCATTTTTGCAGATAAAAAGAAATAGGCCCAAAACACTCAGCAGGGTCACACAGCTCCCTGCAGGCACAGTTTTCTCTGTTTATGATTCAGACTGCAGTACAGTTCTGGATTTGGCAGTAATTGTACTGTGACAGTTTGTGACTTTAAGGAGGAGAGAGTTGTTTTAATGAACTGTTTAATGAACAGAACAATTAAATCAACACAGCCTTTAAAAATGACATGAACATAAGCAGAGGCATCTGCAACAACTCCATCATTAACTCGCACAAATCATAATACAACGACACTGTTAACAGGTTATTATGACGCGAACAGGGTTATTATGTTAATAGGTTATGACGAAACAGGGCCGCTGTTTCGAAATCCGCAATACAGACACATTTTGTCTCAAATACGGGCAGCCGGAGCTTGTACGTGACGGATCCGTGCCGAGCGCGTCTTACCGTGGCCGACACCAGACTGCCGTCCGTCAGCGTGAGGTGGTGCGGCTCCCACCGCCGTAAAAACTTGTAGGTGATCTTACTGAGGAAGGTCCGCGGGTGCTTGACCACGCACAGCTGGATGTCTCCTTCCTGCAGCAGTTTGTATCTCATGCCGCTGCTGTGGAGAACGCTTCTCTTGCTGCACGGCCCCGCTTTATGGTTATTATTTCCCTCCGGCGGAGGCTGGTGCGCGGACACGTCCTCCAGCAGAGGCTTACATTCCTCGGACGGATAAAACTGATTGTTGCGCAGTTCGTTTCCCCCACCGCTCCCGTTAAAATCCATGTTTAACCGAAGCGAAAGTCGACGGCGTGGGACCGGCTCAGGTGGATGTCTTCTGATTTCGAGGCCGGATAATGGTCGTCCCAGTGTTGGGCATATATCGGCTCAAGCGATCCACAGTGATTCGACCTTAATGCTTTTAATACGAGTGCTATAGAAAAGAAAAGCACAAGTACAGGTGCAAACTGACGCCATTAAATAAGCCGTCGTTGTGTGTCAAGATGAGCAAGGCTTGCGTTTCCTTATTATAAATCCCCAAATAATGTCTTTACATACGCGTTATCAAGCGAGCTATTCAACGTGCCATTGCCGTATCCATCCCGCCTCTCCCCAGCGCATATTAATCCTGACTTTATTAATCCTGACTTTATTAATCCTGACTTGAAGCACCACATATAAAACAAGAAGCAGATACACAATCCACACGCGCTGGGCTCGTTCTTCAGAGGCTCGCAGTCATCGTTCCCTTTTCTGTCTTTTGCTCCCGTCTCGGTGGAGGAACCGAGCGCTTCTGTACGCATGCGTCGAGTGGTCCCGGCGCGGTCACGTGACAGCGAAGTGACGTCAATGGGGAGGTGAAAGGATGCGCGCCCGCCCCGCGTCTCTTGGTTACGCTGTTGTGATGTTGTTTGACAGAGAGCGCGAACTTCCCCTCTCACACCAAACGATCAAGGGTGAGAGTGCACCATCATCTTATACATCGTCATCTTATACACCGTCATCTTATACACCGTCATCTTATACACCGTCATCTTATACACCGTCATCTTATACACCGTCATCTTATACACCGTCATCTTATACACTGTCATCTTATACACTGTCATCTTATACATCGTCATCTTATACATCGTCATCTTATACACTGTCATCTTATACATCGTCATCTTATACATCGTCATCTTATACACTGTCATCTTATACACTGTCATCTTATACACTGTCATCTTATACATCGTCATCTTATACATCGTCATCTTATACACTGTCATCTTATACACTGTCATCTTATACACTGTCATCTTATACACTGTCATCTTATAGATCGTCATCTTATAGACCGTCATCTTATAGACCGTCATCTTATACACTGTCATCTTATACATCGTCATCTTATACATCATCATCTTATACACTGTCATCTTATACACTGTCATCTTATACACTGTCATCTTATACATCGTCATCTTATACACTGTCATCTTATACACTGTCATCTTATACACCGTCATCTTATACACCGTCATCTTATACATCACCATCTTATACACCGTCTTCATCTTATACATCACCATCTTTATACACTGCATCTTATACACGTCATCTTTATACACCGTCATCTTATACACCACTTATCATCTTATACACCACCATCTTATACACCGTCATCTTATACACCGTCATCTTATACACGTCATCTTATACACGCTACGCTTAGTAAACTTATAATAAAGTCATTAATGTCATCTTATACACCGTCATCTTATACACTGTCATCTTATACATCGTCATCTTATACACTGTCATCTTATACACTGTCATCTTATACACTGTCATCTTATACACCGTCATCTTATACACCGTCATCTTATACACCGTCATCTTATACACTGTCATCTTATACACCATCTTATACATCGTCATCTTATACACCGTCATCTTATACACTGTCATCTTATACACCGTCATCTTATACACCGTCATTTAAACACCATCTTATACACTGTCATCTTATACACTGTCATCTTATACACCGTCATCTTATACACTGTCATCTTATACACTGTCATCTTATACACTGTCATCTTATACATCGTCATCTTATACACTGTCATCTTATACACTGTCATCTTATACACTGTCATCTTATACACCGTCATCTTATACACGTCATCTTATACACTGTCATCTTATACACCATCTTATACATCACCATCTTATACACCACCATCTTATACACCGTCATCTTATACACCGTCATCTTATACACCGTCATCTTATACACCGTCATCTTATACACCGTCATCTTATACACCGTTATCTTATACACCGTCATCTTACACCGTCATCTTATACATCGTCATCTTATACACCGTCATCTTATACACCGTCATCGTACACCGTCATCTTATACATCGTCATCTTATACATCGTCATCTTATACACCGTCATCTTATACACCGTCATCTTATACACCGTCATCTTATACACCACCATCTTATACACCGTCATCTTATACACCGTCATCTTATACACCACCATCTTATACATCACCATCTTATACACCACCATCTTATACACCGTCATCTTATACACCACCATCTTATACACCACCATCTTATACACCGTCATCTTATACACCACCATCTTATACACCGTCATCTTATACACCGTCATCTTATACACCATTATCTTATACACCGTCATCTTACACCGTCATCTTATACATCGTCATCTTATACACCGCCATCTTATACACCGCCATCTTATACACCGTCATCTTATACACCGTCATCTTATACACCGCCATCTTATACACCGTCATCTTATAGACCGTCATCTTATACACCGTCATCTTATACACCGCCATGTTATGGGCTTCTTTGTTGCTGAAGATGAAGCATTGTGTTTGAGGGAGGTGTGCAGTCCTTCAATGTAACCTAAATGATATTAGCTGAACAGGAATTCAAAGACAGAGCATGGGCTAGTTGTCAATGAAAGTATGGTTTCATTACTATAGAATATGGTTTCATTACTGTACTACTATTACTATACTAAAGTATGGTTTCATTACTATACTATGGTATGAACCCATACTATACTTTCTGTAAAATAATAGCATACTTTCTATAAAGGCACATACATGACATCACCAAGAAAACCTATTGAACAGTTCCACTGTTACTGCCAGAAAATATATTATTTCTGGCAACATTTATAAGTTAAAATGAAATACTACAAAGATACATATCTTTTGCATCACATCTGTTTCAAAATTCAGTATAGATGAAAATATCAAACCATTGTTTTGGCAAATTATGCTATTTATTAAGAAGTAGTGACGTTCAGGTCCAGTGTAGTGACCTATACTCTGCATTTGTATTCATTCAGTCAGTACACACACTGGAGTTGTGAGTAGTGAACACACACCTGGAGCAGTGGGCAGCACTGCCACACCTGGGGAGCAATCGGGGATAAGGTGTCTTGCTCAGGGGCACCTCAGTTATTTTGTGCCGGTTTTAAGTATTGAACCAGTGACCTTCTGGGTACAAATGTCAATTTCTAACCATTAGGTTACAACCGGCCCATATTATAACTATAAATTATCATTCAGTAATTTTACAAAATGGCAATATATACAAACATTTTACACCCAAGACATCCTGACCCAGCATTCACAGAAAACACTTCAGAGAACACGGTTTCAACTATTTGGGTAAAATATATACCTTTATAATATTATTAAATCTGTATGCCACTGTGATTTATTGTGTAACCTAACATATATTATAAAAATACAATGACATTTAAAGTTATCATATATGCCTATATTCTTAGTTGCTAATTCTTACTATTCTGAACAAATGGAAAGGATTCATTTATAACATTTGCATATGTGAGTCATTTAACCTCACAACTTTGACTTGTTAAATTCAGCTGCTCTCAGTTCTTAACTAGCTGTGAACAGGATACATTGTTGCTAACTTAAATTGGAAGCATTTGGCTAGAGATTTGCATGAACAAAGGAAAATCAATAACTAGTATTAGAAAATTCCTAATCAAATAAAAGATTTCAAGACGCTGTTTAAAGTAAACACACATTCCCAGAGGAGAATTATACTGCTTTTAAATAATTTCATTTGATATAATTCTTTGGTATTAATAAGAGCAGTGCTACTCACCTGTTTAGATTTCTAAATTCAACCAGATTTACATTACTTCCCACCAGGCCATGACAAATTTGTAATTAGGATTAGGGTTAACACACTGTGTAATGTGACTCACCTTCCAACACCATCCAGAAATATGGAATGAAAATATCTAAGTCAGCACAAAACCATTTTTAACCAGAATAGCACCTTGCATAACATTTTATTAATCACAATGTTCTGGCAGACAAATGTATTTATGTGTTAACAGTGTTTATAGTAAAGTGAATGTGTTGACAGTTTTCATGAACATGTACTATGTGCAGTTTAACTAGAAATTACAATTTATTGTTTTTTTCTGCTATTTTATACAGTGGTAATCATGAAATGTTCAGTCTTTCAATGAGAACAGACTGCAGCAGCTGAGTGGTGCAGACCAAATACTAAAACCATCCACACTGACAGGAAAGCCAGTTTAAAGGTCATTCATGAAATACTCTCACCACACAGGGGTGCACATCTGGATTTAGTTGAGTATGAACTGTGAACTTAAACTCAGCAGGCATGATATTAAACTCACAGGTTCCTCCAACAAGAAAACATTACCACATCATTAACTGACACTACCAGAGACAGTACATTAACTTCCCCGTTATGTTTAACAGCATTAGCATGACTGGGCTCTTAACAGAATTGTTTTGATAAATGTCAGATGGGACTTTTAACAAACAAACAAACAAGATTTTAAACATTTCTCTGAATGGTGAAATATATTTCTCATCAAAGCTCTACAGGCTGGAAATATCACAAATAAAACATGACTGATGTGAGGGCCTTCAATAAACTGAACACATGAAAACATAAGGGACTACATCTGCACCATAACAGACTAAACAGCAAAGGCAGAATTTGAGATTACTGTAAGGAATTAGAAAACATCAGCTCTGGTGCTGGCACCTATTTAATGGTTTCAGCTCTTGAACTCTCTCTCTTTGACACACTGGCGGAGCGAGACAGAAAGTGAGGACAGTGTTTGATTTATGAGGACTAATAAGCTCAAAGATGTGAATAAATGAAATATTTCATATCAACATTTGTTTTGATATGACTTGTTTCCATTTTTTTTAGTGACTGATGGACATGACTGAACCTGACTTGATGTGCGCTAATTGTGGTTTGCTAATCTTTCAATTTACACCAACAGTTTTTATTTAAACCAACATTTTAATTGAAACTCGAGACTACATTTTGTGACATGTTGTATGGTGATGTTTTTGGCTCTTCTTTATTGTTTCATTTAAAATATTGTTTAATCAAGTTCTGAATTATTTTAGGAAAGTTCAAAAGATGTTTTCCTACAAACAATTTAATGTTTTTATGTAAAGCACTTACCTTACACTGAAACATGTTGGTATTCAGATTTAGAATAGGGATTTACAAGATATCATAGATTTAACAGTAAGCTTAATCTTCTTTTAATTTTGGAGTATATGATTTGTGATATATTACTGAAAGATTTTTTCCTCAGCAGTATAAACAGTGGTTAACAAATAAACAAATTTAAATAAATAAATTTGAATACATTTTACTTAAATAAATTTGTCTTTTTTTCTTGCAGAGAACAACAGACTTCTCAGAATTAAAAGACTGTGAATTATGATAATGTAACTTAATCATTGTCACTTTAACCATCTTAATAAAGAAGAACTTAAAGTGATTTACATTTCTAATAATTCAACCTGCTAGACTTTGGCAGCATGAGATTTTGTGGCCACACATATGATAAGCCTAAAGATGTAACCACTAACTTTCTAGTTACAGGAACAGGTAAACAGTTTAACAGTTTGTCTCAAAGGAGGATTCCAGGAAAGAGAGCTGAGGGTGTTATGAAACAACTTTAATTCAACAACAAATTCAGGTCTGTCACAATGGTATTAGGTTGGCACTTGGGGTAGTGCAGTTCAGTTCTACAGTTGGTTGTTATTGTGGCTTTAGAAAGTTTTCAGCAATTTTTTACAGAAAAAGGGAAAACAGCAGAACACAGTCACTGTATTAGAACCTTAATTCCTTTAATTATTCATTATCTTTTAAAAAAGCATCACATCAAATCAAAACATGCAAGTCATCACAGAGAAAATCTTGCTGCTCCTGAAGAGTGTCTATATTTTCAGCATTCTGTGGAAAATAACATTGGATCAATGTAATGTATTTTACTGCAGTATTCCAGAGTAAAATGTGTGTACATTTTTTATTCCATATCAAACAATCCCTTGAACCAGCAGAAAGCAAGTAAAAAATACCTCTACTAGGAGGCCTCTCCCTCTTTGACCTTGATCTCTCCTTCAATCTCTTCCACTCCTGCCTGAGTCATCAGATCTGAAATATTCCTCTCCAGATCATCGATGCGTGTGCTCATTTCATCAAGTGAGGCTTGTTAAGGAACACAGTACAGGAATACTGCACAATCCACACAGACATATCAGGACATCGAGGAAGTGGTGCTTTTCTTAGCTTTTAAATGAGTGGTTATGGCAGAATATTATATAGGCCACAGGGTAGTGTATGATGTTGGTAATCTTGTGGTTTTGGAACTAGGCTGGAAACACAAATGCTGCGATTTCAAATGTAGGTTGAGTAATCTTCAGTTTTTCCTTCACAGTTATTCAAGGGTTAAACAAATGACAGGCAACCCCATCAGCTGATGTTAGCCCTCTAATCAGCCTGCTGTGGTTCTGAAGGTGAGGCACCACCCCTGAGATCAGTGCTATCTCCTCAATAACAACAGCACGAGGGAGGATATTTCTCCCGATGATCTGGTCTGACATGGTCTGAAACTTGTCCTGCATCTGCTGGAGCAAAGTCTGCACCTGTTTGAGATAACGCGAACTTTACAGTTCTACAACACCACACAAAACAAACAATAAAAAACGACTCCTGATGTTAATCTTGTGTATATACAAAGATTCAGCTTGATGGACGCAATGCATGAACACTAAACTGTTTTTTGCGTAATCCCATATGTTAAGAATGAACCACATAAACTAATAAACAGGCCTAGCATTAGCTTAGCAAAGCACACATCTGTCATTTTTTTGCCGACCTACCACTGCTGTTAGATCTTGCACCGATTTGGGGTCTGTCTCTGCCATACTTTTATAAAGAAACAGAGCTGTACAATTACAAATGATGTTTATTGTAAAAGGCCGTATCTCTCCAGCTGTTTTGCTTTTCAGCGATCAGCTGTTGGCGAAATCACGGACATGTATCGCGAGACTTCGAAGTTTGGGGCTTTCTTGTGCTTGCAGAAGTACGCAAATCTGCCTCTCCCGTGAGCCGGCGGGATACTTCTCATGCTAACTCTGATTTAACACATTTATGTATGGACAGTTTTTGCGGACAATTTTCAAAAGAAATTGCAAATTGCATTTGGTGTTTTAAGGGGTTACCTCAGTGCTGAAGGGAAGAGCATTTGCATAGGTTGGGAACATTGTTTAAAAATTCATGCATATTATTTTGATCAGCAGGCATGACGCTGGACTAGTGCTGACTAGCTCTTGCTGCTCTGTTTGTAAGTGCCCTGTGATGGACAGGTCCTGAAATATAGAAATTGATCGATTTTAGACTGTTTATTTCTACAGCACATTTAAAAACACCAAAGGTTGACCTAAGTGCTTTAAAACAAAACATGTAATGTGTGGTAAACCCAGAACTATAGTTTGTAAATGGATAAATGTAGGTATGCACTATTTAAGAGTGCGAGTTAAAAACATGGTCTAACAGGACAAAATAGTTCATAATACTCCAAAGGTAGTATTGCAACAATTTCCTCAATTTTATTGAGTTAAACAGGCACAATAATTTACAGTGCCATATAATAAAGATATAAGAAAGATTTATATCTTTGTGGAAGCACTTTATATACAGACAGACAGGAAGGTAGATGACTAAAAACATAGATATACTTTATACAACTAGTAATTCACATACATGAATCTACTTCGACCCAGAAGACCAAGAAGGGCAGCATTTGAACACCTGTTATCTTCTCTATTCTTCCTTTCAGATGGAGCTCAAGAAAATGGGATTCCTGTTCATTAATAATGAAGAGTATGCATAATACATCACCTTTATATGCATCAGCAAAATACATACCCCAAACATCTAACATTTGAAATAATACCCACTGTCCCACCTCTGCACTTCACTACAAATGTAGCACCACAATCCTCAATCATCTGTGCTAAGTGGTGCTACTGGATTAAAAAGTGGCCTCTCTCGCCTTAGATGCAGCTTTCCAGAGCTCCTCTCAAAGTCTTTCTTGGTGCCATTGAGGACTTGCAGACTGCCTGTTCTAATATCATAGCCAGAAGAACGCAGTTTCTGAATGCGATATTGAACTATCTGGGTCGTCAATTCCAACACTGTGGGCGTCTCTATGATCTGCTCTATACTAACTCCAGCAGCGAAGAGACCCTTGAACCGCTCATCTAGTACAGGCACAGAATAGTATAACAAGGCTGGACACAGAAGTACAATCTGCCTGAGCTCTGGTTCTGTGCATCCCAGCATTTCCTGTGAGTAGCTTAGAGTGAGTTTCATACTTTCTGGGTTCAGTTCTGTCACAAACCCCTTCAGTTTGGACAACAGCTGCAAGAGCTCATTGCTGGTAAAGCCACTGGCACGCAGGAAGAGTAAGTTACTGTGCAAGGTTTCTGGGACCTTTAGAAGCACATGAGGATTCTGAGTGATCAGCTTCTGAAGCCAGATCTTCAGATTGTCTTCTCTCCCACCTAAATCCAGAAAGGTCTTCTGCAGCATCTGGACCATCTCCTCATTTTGCTTTACAGATCGGCTGAAGCTCTGAGGAGCAGTGGCCATGAGCTTACTAATAATGCGTTTGTGAAGATGCAGCTTTTGGAAATACTGAATATTTGCTTTCTGGTTATCATGATCAGAGGATGACGTAAAAAAGGAGGCAGGAAATTTTTCAATGATTTCCACCAAATCCTTCTGGTTGGCACACACTGACATCCACAACTTTCTCTGCGCCTCCATTTGCTCTGGCTTACAGAGGATGGCCTCTGGGTGGAGCTCCAAAACACGAGCAATGACATACCCACTTGCCCCCATATCCCTCAGCAGGGCAGCAGCCTCACACACATACACAGGGCTCTGTCTCAACACCCAACCCTTCAGCTTCCGCACTTTAACAATGTCCACAGACAAGTTGCACAGGGTGTCCACAGCGACTGTGTTTTCTTCCTGAGTGAAGGATGAGCAGGGCTTTATGAGAAGTGAAGGCAGAACTTCAGCTCTGTGACACAGCTGACACAGTGATGCTGGGGCCAGACGTAACATGTCTGCAAAGCACACGTCTACGGAGGGGCTGTTGGTTAACTGTGTATTCCAAATTCAATGTGTCTAAAACAAATGGCAAAAAAATTTAATCTAGTTCCAGTATAAAGTGGTTTAATGTTTATCGTAACGGTTTATTAATTAATATATATGCTACATGCAGAATCTATTGACTTTAATGAGTTACTCAAACTGAATTGAAATGAGATGTTCAGTCATTGCTTTCTTTTCTTTACATTTAGATTACTAGAAGGTCATTAAATAGAAGGTTACATTTAAATAAAGGCTAAATTTAAAATCTTAAAACAATAATGGTGAACTCAGATCAAAGCTGTGCATTATGTAGCTAATACTCAACATTATAAATAAATATTTCTATTGGGTTGATAGATCAATACCTGTACAATGACAGCAGGCAACATCTTCACAAGCAAAGATATCAAGGGGGCATCCTATTCAGTGACCGTCCCTACGATCTGCTCCATCGCCTCGAAAACAGGGTCCCTCCTTCTGATTGCGCCATCCGTGCGAGACAGAGCACACTGCCGCCACCTTCAGCACTGGAGGAAAACTGACACCTGCCATTCATGAAAAGATATTTATATATAGACTTTGTAGCTCATTTGAACTTAGCTTAGGAAATATAAATTAGGCACTAAACTAATATATTACATATGTGCATCTGGCAGACATTTTTACAATACATTCAAGCTATACAATGTAAACATTCATGAAAGTGTTTCAAATCTACTATTTAATATTATTATAAGGAATATTACTATTTTAGCAACAACCAATATATTTAGTAGTTCTGTAATCAGCAGTTTGAACAGTAGTGAGTTACAGCTGAAGTTTAATCATGGTGCTGGATCACTGTGTCCTGCCTTTACAATCTGTCCACCTACAATGAGCTTCCATTTATACTTAGACAGCCCCACAGACTGTTCGGTAGCTAAGACAATGAATGTCTCATTGTCTCAGGATCATAACTTACCTTTCACATGCAGATGAGATACAAATCACAAAAAATATCTGCTTCAAAGGCAGGGTGGGCGATTCTTGCCAGAAATGTTTTTGTTATGCTGATTGAAAGTTACTTCACATTCTTATAGCAATAACTTAGTTTATTCACTTATTCACTGAGTTCGTTTATCTGAAGTCTTTCCTCTGCTCCTCTGAAGACCAAGTTCTTTGTAATGGTTTTTAATTGTTTAAGAAAGCTCATGTTGTCTAATGGGTGATGTCCTCAGATGCTCTGCTTCAAAGCTTGATAAAGCATCTAAGCGCATGTAGCTTTTGCTTCTGCCTGACACATTTTTAGCATTTAAATTCAGAGATAACTTTGCTGTCTATGGAGACATTATCCTGAGTGTTCAGCATTGTTCTGTTTGCATTTGTATTTCAGTTCCAAACATAAAAACGCATTAGTGTAAGACATATATGGAGGGAAAGTGCCATTTTCTCCAGTGCTGAGGCAGGTTTCATTCTCTCCCTCTACACACTGTCACCACTAATTCATGCCTGCAGGCTGAAACTCACAGCCCACGTGGTTTGGATGGGGCCCATCATTTTAAGAGAGTGCAAGGTCTTCTCATAATCAAAGGACCAGTTAGAGAAACTAATCTTTCATCAAAGCTTGTGGCATGAGGCATATCTGTTCGATCACAGATCACAGACTTTACAGCATTTACGTCATACTGGTACCTCAACTGAACATCCTTCACCTTCTCAATACAGAAGAGCTGAAGTCAATGATCAGAGTTTAAGTCTCACTGCCTGCTTTCACAACGACACTACACAATGATATCTGCCGTCACATTCCTGTTTGTTTTTTCTTCTGATGTCAAATTTTTGTCAGTTACAGACAAAGGTTTTCAGACAAACGTTAAATGCGTGCCTTGTTCATAGAGATAATTAAATGAAAGGTTGCCAGCATCAGAAGAGATGACTTTATTTAAATCCTTTGAATTCACATTATACAATTGTAACCCTTGTCTGAAAATAATAAGACCCGACTACGCCCGACTAAGTTTTGTCTACCCAGGAAAATAAAACGAATGAATAAACCAAGTGGAATTACAAAAATATAAAGAACCCAGCTGGTTCGAATGGATCAAAAAAAGAGATGTGACTTCAAAAATAAATGTATTTTACACAGATATTCTAAAATATTTTAAAAAGTAAATCTCTTACCAATTTACCAATTCACAATTTAAGTAAAAGTCCACAATTAATGAAAAACCATAATAATTCAACCTCAAAAGAAGGGACGAAAGAAAAACACACAACAAATCAGTGCACAGAATTTCTTAAAGCAAGGGACAAACCAAAACTAAAAAATACACGCTCCCTTCCGTTAAGTTTCAAGATCACTGATCAGGTGTGCACGTGTGGGCATACACCAGCAAAAAGACTTAAAAAAAAAACAACCTAAAATACACTGAATAGTATTCCATTCTATCTTTTTGGTAAAGACTAAAATGTTAACAACAAATACTTGACAGAAGTAAATACTCTTTTGTATTTTGCCACCTTGTGTGGTTCTTTGTTGGCCCATAAAACAAAGATTCACATTAAACACTTAAAGCAAAACAGAAGAACAAAAGAACTAACATGACAGGAAGAAAACAATAAGGAACAGAAACTCTCACATGGAAATAGAAAACTGATGTAACTGTAGTCATGAAAACAAGAGCGAGCTTCTCTTTTGATGCTGATTGTCAATTTCACACACAAACCTTTCCTTAAAACCAGCATTCAAATTTCTGGCTCTCAGTTTTGGAGCTCTTTATCTTTTTCAGTTTTATGGTTTCTCTATTTTGTAAGGGCCAGAGAGTGATGGCTGGAGTTGGAGAGGGCACACTGTGGATCAGTGTGGACCCCAGAGGCACAGAATAAGTCATCTCACAAACAACCAGATATCTGAAGCGTCAGCAGCAGCCCACAGCCTTTATCCAACATCTGATTTAGCCACGAGTATGAGACAGAGGTGACGGCGCTTTTCTTGAGATCAGGGCTCCTTCCTCCAGCCCAGGCAACTCCACCCTCTCTTGCCCCTCATGACACCAAAGCTGGTCCTGTAGCTCATTGCAAAGGTTGTGTGTTCAGTTCCCAGGGAGCACAAGTTTTGACAAAATGTATAACTTGAATGCACTGTAAGTCAAAGCTGCTAAATGTAAGGACTGTTACTTTTCTCATCGAAGTTTGGGAAGAATCAATCATATCCAAATGCGATTAGTGGATCATAGTTTCATTTAATCGTTTTTTAGAGGATACACGGGAATTTTACCATTAGTTGTAAAATTTACTTTGAATTTTAATGATACTTTTTGGTGCCAAAACGTCTTCAACAACCGCCCCTAGATTACAATGCGCCTCAATAAGGCCGTCGAGCGCCCTCTGCAGGTGACACGGGCAATAACACGGACCTGCAGGCCTTTAAACATGGCGCGGGCGGTGTTGAGTCGTGAGATGAGCCGCCTGTAGGAGGGACTGGCGGGCGGTTTTCAGTTCAGGACCCTGGCCAGCGGCTCGAACCTGGACGAGCTGCGCACCGACAACGAGAAACTCAAATACCTGCGCCTCCACCGGACCCTGCGAGCCGAGCAGAACCAGAGGAGAGCACAAAGACCAGAACAAAACCGAAGAGCCACGGGAGAAGATCAGCTCAAAGGTGCTTGATTCACAGACAGATCTGACCTTTAATGACCTTTTTGCCATTGTGATACGCAGTTAAGATATGCATGATAGGATAGATAGACATATGTCTATATAATACAACCCCAAATCAGAAAAAGTTGGGACAGTATGGAAAACACAAATAAAGTAGTGATTTCTAAATTTACTTTGACTTGTATTTCATTGCAGACAATACAACAGCACATTATTTAATGTGTTCCTCATGATTTTTTTTGTTTTTTTTTCTTCAAAAAAAAAAAACAAAATTCCTATTTTGGTTATGGCAACACATTTCAAAAAAAGTTGGAACAGTAAAGCATTTACCACTTTGTAATGTTGCCATTCCTTTTCACAACACTTAGACGTTTAGGGACTGAAGACACCAAGTGAAGAAGCGTTTCAGGTGTAATTTTGTCCCATTCTTGCTGCAAACAAGTCTTAAGGTGGGCAACAGTACGGGGTCTTCGTTGTCGCATTTTGCGCTTCAAAATGCGCCACACATTCTCTATTGGAGACAGGTCAGGACTGCAGGCAGGCCAGTCAAGTACCTGTATCCTCTTCCTCCACAGCCAGGACTTTGTAATGTGTGCAGAATGTGGTTTTGCATTATCTTGTTGAAATATGCATAGACGTCCCTGGAAAAGATGTCTTCTTAAAGGCAGAATATTGTGCTCCAAAATCTCTATGTACTTTTCAGCATTAATGGTGCCATCACAGAAGTGCACGTTACCTTTACCAAGGGCACTGACACAACCCCATACCATGACAGACCCTGGCGTTTGGACTTGTTGCTGGTAACAGTCTGGATCTTCCTTTTCTTCTTTGGTCCAAACACACGGTGTCCATTTCTCCCAAAAAATACCTGAAATACTGATTCATCTGACCACAGTACACATTTCCACTGTGTGATGGTCCATCCCAGATGCCTCCGAGCCCAGAGAAGTCGACGGCGCTTCTGGACACTGTTAACATAGGGCTTCCTTTTGGCACAGTACAGTTTTAACTGGCATTTGTGGATGTAACTACATATTGTGGTACTTGACAAAGGTTTGCCAAAGTAGTCCTGAGCCCATGTGGTGATATTGCTTATAGATGAATGATTCTTGATGCAGTGCCACCTGCATCAAGAGGGATCGGAGAGCACGGTTGTTCAGCTTAGGCTTGCGCCCTTGTCCTTTACGCACTGAAATTCCTCCACATTCCTTGACTCTTTTAATTATGTTATGCACTGTTGAAGGTGAAATAAGCAAATGTCTTCCTATCTTTCTTTGAGGAACATTGTTTTTAAACATTTCAATAATTTTCTCACGTATTTGTTGGCAAACTGGTGATCCTCAGCCCATCTTTGCTCCTAAAGGACTAGACCTTTCTTGGATGCTGCTTTTGTACCAAATCATAATTACAATCACCTGTTGACATCACCTGTTTCAAATAACATCATTATTTAACCAATTTACCTGATTACTAGCCCTAAATTGCTCCTGTTCAACTTTTTTTGAAATGTGTTGTAAGAACCAATATAGGAATTTTGTTTTTTTGAAGAAAAAACAATAAAAATCATGAGGAACACATTAAATAATGTGCTGTTGTATTGTCTGCAATGAAACACAAGTCAAAGTAAATTTAGAAATCACTACTTTTTTTATTTGTGTTTTCCATACTGTCCCAACTTTTTCTGATTTGGGGTTGTAATATAATATATATAAATAATAAAGACTTATTGTCTTTTGTGATTTTCAGTCGAAAGAGACAATCAAGAGAAGAAGAAGGAGAAAGTGAAGGCAGAGGCAGCAGGAGAGGTCAGTTCGCTGTAGCCTCACCTCCAGTGGGCCTGTGGACACACGCTGTAGTGTCTGTCTGTAGTGTCTGTAGTGTCTGTCTGTCGTGTCTGTAGTGTCTGTCTGTCGTGTCTGTCTGTCGTGTCTGTAGTGTCTGTCTGTAGTGTCTGTCTGTCGTGTCTGTCTGTCGTGTCTGTCGTGTCTGTCTGTAGTGTCTGTCTGTAGTGTCTGTCTGTCGTGTCTGTCTGTCGTGTCTTTCTGTAGTGTCTGTAGTGTTTTGGGTTGCATCAGCAGCATTCCTGTTGCAGTATAAATACAGCTGATGTTTAATACTGAATCCTGTTCATTCTGTGCTCTCATACAGTTGGCCCTCTTAAATCTCTGAGCGTCTGGAGCTTTATTAACAGCTGAAGAAGGAGAATGATCATATTCTGGCTGAGCGAGCAGGAAGCCCATCACTGTTCAGCTGCCTGTTGGACAGACAGTTCAGGCTACAGCCTGGGTGAGAAGCCTGTACCAGCTGGCCTGTGACATCAGGTGAGGAGCTGTCGTCCCTCCTGCTGTTGTCACTGTAAAGTGATTGTAACCCCTGACTCCTGAAAACACAACCAGTAATTTTCCCAGTAAACCAGAATAAAGTTGAAGAATGAAGAATAAAGTTTTATGATCCTATTCTGATGTGCAGTCAAGGTCTCGTGGATAACTGTGACTACTGTGATTGCTTGAGTGAACGGAGAACTGTGGGATCTGGACAGACCTCTGGAAACAGGCTGCAGTCTGGAGCCGTTGTGCTTTGAGCACGAGGATGCTCAAGCTGTGAGTGCCACCAGCTGAAACACTTTCTACAGTTTAATCACAAAATAAAGTCGTAATAAAATGGGGCACTTGATGTGGCTGTCAAATCCACAGAGCCTGTAGGGTGTCCTGTCTGTTATTCTAGATTTTAGAAAGCACTCATTAGTCATGACCAACCTCAGTCAGATTACACTGTTACCACAATCTCCCATGATGGTGGAAGAGTATAAAATCAAACAGAGAACAATGGGCATCTACGCATCTTAAAATCTTTAATCTAACTGCACAGAGGAAATGGGAGTCCTAACAGATCTTGTGTTCTGTCCCAGGTCTATTGGCATTCCAGTGCTCATATCCTGGGTGAGGCCATGGAGCGGTTCTACGAAGGATGTTTCTGCTATGGACCGCCCATCGAAAACAGATTCTACTATGACATGTTCCTAGACGGGCAGAAGTGAGTGAAGATGTCTGCAGAGCTCTGCTGTAAAGTACGTGTGTCTGGTCCAGTCATGTTGATGGTGTCTATGCGGTTCTTCACAGAGGTGTGTCAAGCTCAAGTTCATTGATCTGGAGAACATCTGCAGAAACATTATGAAGGACAAACAGAAGTTTGAGAGGCTGGAGATCAGTAAGGAGACGCTGTTGGAGATGTTTAAGGTGAGATGTCAGTCATCCAAAGATCTAAAATATGAAGAATTTACCTGAACAGTCCATCCAGTACAAAACATTTGTTTTCATTTACTTTCTTGTAGTACAACAAGTTCAAATGTCGCATTCTGAATAAGGTGTCTACACTCACCACGACAGTGTACAGTAACACAAGAGCTTCACTCTTGTGCTACAGCTGACGTAATGCTCCATCCTCTGATAGATTTAGTCTCTCTCTCTTGTAAGTTTGGCCCTTTCATTGACCTGTGCAGAGGGCCTCTCCATGTACGACACACAGGCAAAATCAAAGCACTGAAGGTCTATAAGGTAACACATCAGATTTCTGTCATAGCTGATTTGATCATAATTTTTTTATTGTAAATCTAAAGCAAATGAAGATCCAGATGTTTAACAGACTGTTCAGCATGATGAAATATTAGCACAGCTACATACTGTGATCTTCAGTCCAGTAGAACAAATAATGAAATATTCATCCCACTCAAGTCTGTCTGACTGCCGCTCAGAATTCATCTACATACTGGGTTGTGCGGACATGAAGACGCTCCAGAGGATTTACAGAATCTCGTTTCCTGGCAGAATGCTGAAGAAATGGGAACGTTTCCAGGAGGAAGCCAGAAACAGAGACCACCACAAAATTGGAAAGGTTTGTGACAACTTTACTACTAATCATTAATGATTTATTTCCACAAGTACAAAATAAAGCTTGAAATACATATTTTTATAATGGTGATTTTACAGAATTCAGAATCCCAGTTTTTCATCTAAAAAGGACTTCTTGTGTGACTGCAATGACATGCAACTCTGCACTGACCATGAGAGAATGTTTCTCTTACCTTCTGTCAGGAGCAGGAGGTGTGACGATGTCCTGTTTTGACACAATTGCACCATTAAGCAAACTTCTGCTTTTAACACTTGCTTCTTGGATGCAGCTCTTTCATGTAACACTCTTTTGGTGTAGAATCTCACAGTAATCCTTTTCTCTCATGTAAACTTGGGGCAGATTGTCAGATTAGATGTTTCACCTTAACTTCCTGTGGAGCAACGTGTCTTTTCTTTTGTGTGATATTTCTCTCTCTCTCTCTCTCTTTGATGGCATCATTTGTAGGATCAGGAACTTTTCTTCTTCCATGCTTTGAGTCCAGGAAGCTGCGTTCAGGACACCTGAACGTATCTGATCACTACGAGTACCATGACGAGTCTTAAAAACCAACATGAAAAAACTGACAGACTGTGATCCTACCTGAAAACAATATCATGACAAAACGTTTTTGCCATATCGCTCATTCAATTAGCAAAGAAAATTAAGCCTAATTGTAGTAGCATTCATTTATTTATACATGATATTTATGCCTTATACACATTATTATGTGTCTCCCTGTGGGTGTGTCTGTGTAGGAGGAGTACTGCAGGCGAGGGTTTCAGGAAGTGGCCTCTCCAAACATCTATAACAGTAAACTGTGGGAGACGTCGGGTCACTGGCAGCACTTTAGTGAGAACATGTTCTCCTTCCCTGTGGAGCAGAATGTGTTTGCTCTCAAACCCATGAACTGCCCTGGACACTGGTAAACATCTGACCGGCAGACAGAACGCGCGTGACCGGCAGACGGAACGCACGTGACAGGCTCTCTCTGTCTCTTTCTGTCATACTCCTCACTCCATCTGTCTCTCCCTGTCTCTCTTCCTCTCTCTGGCTCTCCCTCATGTCCAGTCTGATGTTCAGTCATCGTCCATGCTCAGTCAAACGCTGTCCTGTCTCAATCATCCTGTTTATTTTGTCCATCTCAGATTGACATTAAGATTAAAGATGCCATCGGCCAATATCACCAGTGTGCCACTATTCAGCTGGACTTCCAGTTACCAATCTGCTTCAATCTGACCTTCGTGGGGTGAGTGCGGATCAGAGCTCAATGTAAAGTGTTTACATGTGTCAGTGTTTTTACTGCTGTCATCATTGGAGGAAAGATGGTGATAATAAAGCCAGACCAGTGATCATTTACAGAGCTGTTCTGGGTTCAGTGGAGAGAATGATGGCCATCCTCACAGAGGAAGGTCAAGTTCTGGCACACAACACTGAGGATGTGATGTCAGGGGGTCTTAAAAAGAGGGTATTAAAGAGGGTCTCTCTAAATCAGTTAGTTGAGTGATTTCTTTCCTGGTGTTCTTGTTGTTCAGCCTTGAGGACTTCTGTCTAAACACCTTTTTTACATGTGAACTGAGAAGAATTACGTTCCTGCTCACCTGTCAGCTGTTTAGGAAATGAGACACACCAATCATGAGACATTTTCATCTGTGTGACCAGAACAAGAGCTGTGATTTAGTTTCAATAAACACTTGGACTTTTAACTTGGTTTTTAGTTGTAAAAGTTAACATGCTTTCTAAGTACAATGAACTCTTTATGTCAAAGTGGTTACATTATTGATTTTATTTTTCATAAACTCTTTAAAGATATTTTAAAACATGTTGTGTTGTTACTGCACAACAAATCTCAGCATGAGCATGTTTAAATCTCTGTCTCACCCTGAATGAATACACCAAACAGGTACAGCATGCAGCATGTCTGGAGGAAAGACACCATTAAGATGGTTTTGGGACTTTCTCCTGCAGGTGTGTAAGTGCTTTGTTGTATCTGGTTTCATGGCTGATGCTGATCTTGATCCTTGGTCTTCTGAACAAGAAAATTCACAACGCTCAGCTGTCGCAGTACAATTTTATTCTGGGTAAGATATAAACACGGTGTCAGTAAAGCATGTTTTAATCCTGAATGAGTTTAACACCTGGCTGCTGCCGCTCTGTTGTGTTGGTGTTGGTTTCTCTTTCAGTGGTTGGTGAGAAGGAACTGTTGACTAACACAGTGAACGTGCACACAAGAGACAGCAAGGTCTACAGAAAGCTGGCAGTGGAGGAAGTGATGGCCATACTGACTTTACTGTCAGTAAAACAAAATTACACCTGAAACGCTTCACTTGGTGTCTTCAGTCCCTAAACGTCTAAGTGTTGTGAAAAGGAATGGCAACATTACAAAGTGGTAAATGCTTTACTGTTCCAACTTTTTTTGAAATGTGTTGCCATAACCAAAATAGGAATTTTGGGGGTTTTTTTTAAAGAAAAAAACAATAAAAATCATGAGTAACACATTAAATAATGTGCTGTTGTATTGTCTGCAATGAAATACAAGTCAAAGTAAATTTAGAAATCTTTTTTTTTTATGCGTTTCCATACTGTCCCAACCTTTTCTGATTTGGGGTTGTGTGTGTGTGTGTGTGGTATATATGGTTGATATATATATATATATATATATATATATATATATATAATAGATCTTTGTTACTGTTTTTGAAGTTATACACTGTACATTATGATTGTTTATTGGGTGTAAGTGGGGCTTTTATTATGAAGTTGATCTGCTGGGTGTTTGACGTCAGCGGAAGTCAGCAGGTCATCAGCGCAGCGTCAGGTTTGGGATCAGTTCGGGATGAAATGAGTTTTTGAACGCGGACGGAACATCATGCGGTCATATCTGATCACAGTGCTGCTGCTGCTGGACATTTACTCCCGATGTGTCGTCGGTAAGACTGCAGGTTCGGTTCTGATCTCGACACCGAATGTGCCGTAGTAACGCCGGGGCTGTTGTGAATATGACAGCACCACATGTAATTCAGTCACTAAAGCATGTTTCCGTTACATCTGCATGTTGTTTTATGAACTTTGTTCAGCTGAATAAGCTGTATTAATGTCAGTACTAAGGCGCACCTCAGTATGTTGACGTGAATTGTCGTGATCTGACGGATTGATGATTGGGTTGTCAGGGTATCTGAGCTCTCCTCATGTGGGTCAGGATCCGCCGTACACGGGTCAGCAGGGCCCGCTGATGAGCAGCCCGGTGGCCCTCACAGCATCTTCAGGTCAGGCTCAAGCTCTCACTGTCATGAGTCAACGTTGAGATGAAGAGACTAGGTTTGTGTCCGACTGTTGTGCGTCTGTGTTCAGTCTCATCAACAGTGGTCGGTGAGAACGACACCTCTCAGTGTCCCAGCAGCGGACTGTGCACAAAACTTGCTGCTGAATGCATCAGCTGCGCATATCATCATAACTGCAGCTACGGCCAGCCGACAAACTTCACCTGCAAAAGCAAAGCAAACGTTCATTGTGTGGTGAGATTTCTCTGTGACGAGCAACACTTTTGGTTCCGTTTAGTTTTGTGTGGGTTGTGAAATTATAACATGTCAAACTGACATTTCATATGGTAATTATCCTGCACATGCTTATAAAGAACAGCATGTACAAATATATTCAGATCATAAACCCATTCAGTTATTTCACTCAGTTAAAAACACTTGACCTTCATTTTCCTTAAAGTTCATTTTATTGTGAACCAACAAAATTATGAAAAATTTTAGGAAAATGTGCTGTTCAAGAAATCCAGAGTATTTGTGTTTCTGTGTGTTCCTCACGGGTCTGTTTCTCTCAGAGCGAGTCTGGTCAGCAGCAGCAGAACTTCAGTCTGACGGTGGCATGTCAGTTCTGCTGGCAGCTGGATCCATCTCAGTACCGCTGCTCCAGTTCTAGCAGCTGCATGACGGTCTCGTGTCCTCGCAGACGATATAATGCCACCTGTGAGGTTCTACAGCACGTCCACTGTCTGGGTATGTGAGATTGATGTTACTGCACCAGATTAATATTTGTTTTATATGAATGTGACACCACAGTTAAATCGGTAGTTAGTAATGAAATTTGTGTCACCATTTACTTTCATTCCAGATTATGTGACTGTGGTTCAGAGGGTGATGGTGTATTTTTGGATGAGCATTCTTGAATATTTTTTTCCATTTGTTTGACACAATTTCTGATGTATGTGTGTTACAGGGAAGAGAGTGTTTCAGAAGCGCTTGTTTTGTAACTGGACTGGAGGATATAAGTGGTCAACAGCTCTTGCCCTCAGGTGAGTATACTTGTAATTCTTGTGTTTGAATGTGATCACTGCAATTACAGGTGTGATGATTCTTTCCTTGTTGTATGGAAGTGAACCAGACGTACGTGAAAAGTTGAAATCCTTGTTAAAGGGGTCCTACTGTGTTTTCACCTTTTCAATGTTAGTTAGTGTGTAATGTTGCTGTTTTGAGCATAGAAAAGATCTGCTAGCCCTCAAGGTTCACTGCAAAGATTGTAAATGTAAATGTATCCAGCATAACTCATCTGTGAGTTCATCAAAATAGGAATGAAGAAGAGTCACTGTAGAGGGTTGCCATGCAGACAAAACACTAACCAATCAGAGCACATTCAATATTTCGCAATAGGGCAGGGTTTTATAGAACCAGGAACTCATTTGTACATTTTTGACAGACTGGGATAAAAGGTGCTGCAATAAGGTAGAATATGTGAACAAACATTGTGAAGTTTTTTGGAAATTGAAGCATGAAACCCTATTCTAGATCATCCAAAAAACAAAATCAAGACTGAGAAAAGGTATAGTACCTATAAAATACAAACCTCCCAAAATAATAACTAATTGTGATAAATCTTCAGATTACTTCAGTATAGAAAACTATGTGTGTGCTGCCGATTCTGTTAAAAAGTTGTGGAAGCTGCTTAATTGAGCTTTTCACTCACAGCGTTTTTAATTGTTTTAAAAGGATTTAATATTAATGAGAATGCTGAATGATATGTAATATAATCTGATTTAGGTTGTTTTAATGACAGGGTGTGGAGTAAGGGATGGTTTGGATATGGTGTAGTGTTTGAGGGTCAGGACTGATTAAAAGGCATCAGGTTACTCCAGAAAAGTCCATGCATTAATGTCATGTGACTTTCTATGTCCACATTATGTGAAAGTTACTTTGTGGCATTATATCAAACTTCTGCTCTGTGTAACTCATTTCTGCTATGGTTTGAGTCTACTGCACGTTTTTCACAGTTGTGTATCTCAAGCATGTCTTGTTTACATCTGTTGTTTACAGTTTCCTTTCTCATGTTTCCATGTTCCCACAGTATCACTCTGGGCGGGTTCGGTGCAGATCGGTTTTACCTTGGTCAGTGGAGAGAAGGTTTGGGAAAGCTCTTCAGCTTTGGTGGTTTGGGCATCTGGACCCTCATTGACGTTTTGTTGATCGGAGTAGGTTACGTGGGCCCGGCTGATGGATCTCTGTACATCTGAGGCCTTTAACAGGGTCGTGGGCTAGTTACTCTGAAACTGACTGACTCTCTCCTCCCAGATTTCCAACCTGATTAGCACGTGCTGCTGTCCAAACTCCCACAGCAGCAGATTCCCATCAGCTGTGAATGTGTTCATGACTGCACGTCACACACAGACAGACACACACACACACACACACACTTCTGCTTTGGGCTGAGGAAGATGATGATGAACACATTATTCTATGTTTTTTTTTACCTTCATCTCCATCAAGATTGTGTTCATCCATGTCTGTTTTCATGCTGTATGTATGTGTGTATATATGAGTGTATGTGTATGTATGATTATCTGTGTCTCGTGCTGCATATAAAATATAAAGTTGTTTAATTTGCCATAAAACTGATCAAATAAACTGTTCAGGTGATCTTTGGTGGACTAAGTTTTCTTGCAGCTTGAGTTAAATTTTTACTTGACTCTCTGGAATACCTGATAGTGATTGAGTTTATTTTCTGATGACTGGTTGATATGATCTGTCATTGTTTATTAAACAGCTGCTTACCAAATGAGTGAATGTGAAAGTAACTGTTGATGTGAGCAAAAAAAGTGTGAAGCAATACTGCATTCAGCATCATGATGTTCAGAAAAGCATCACACCTCACCACAATGAGCTTTCATGTCTTTATCACTATGGAACATGTTACATATTACTGGGAGTTGGGGTTTGTTCACAAACCTTAAGACTTTTCTTAGAGACTTGGAAATCACCACATTTTTCATGAGTGATTCTAGAATGAAAGATGCCACAGGGGCTGTTGTGGTCTACTGGTTAGAGAGTTTGACTTTTACCTAAAAGTTGCAGTTAGTAACAACTGAGGTGCCCTTGATCAAGGCACCTTATACCCGACTGCTCCCCAGGTTTCGCTATCCTGGCCACTGCTCCAGTTGTATAAACTAACTGGATGGATTAAATGTAGAGGACCAGGGGTGTAGCAGGCATTTTAAAAGTGGGGGGACAGATGTCGGGTATGTGACACTCGTGTTCATATAATAAATTCTAAATAGAATACCAAGTGGCAAAAATAGAGCACCCTACAATGTTATACAAGCAATTTTGGGAACATGCCATGATAGCTTACAGGAACCTATTTGTCAAATTTACTCAAATTTAAAAAAAATTTGGGGACATGTCCCCCCGTCCCCGTGGTTGCTACGCACATGCAGAGGACAAATTCTGAGTATGGGTCACCATATTTTTTAAATGATCTTGGAGTATCATAAATGGATCACAACAACATTTGAAGATCAAGCGTAATTCAGAAATGCCACTAAAATATTTGAGCAGGTCATACATTGTTTTCTGTGACTGGGATGGTCCTGTCACAAACATTTTACTGTGTTCTAATATCAACAAACATGATTCTCCACTGTGGTTTCCAGGCACATCTGTGTGTCAGAAAGTGAGTGTGAGAATGTGTACTGCTCTCATTCTCTGGTCTTTGGATCTGAACACACCTCAGGTACATACTAAACCTTCAACAGCACGTAGTGTTCCTCTTTTTAAACTTCCAGCACAGATCCAGATTAAACATACTAGCCACTGTTTTAAGAAATGTGGGTTCCAGTGCAGTGTGCTGTATTGTGGGCACATGACCTCATCTCCTTGCAAGTTTAATTCAGCATGTTGCATCAGAAATATGATCATTGTTCATGTTCAGTTCTGTGAAAATATTGAGTCAGAAGAGATGCTAAATCTAAATGCTGCAGCACTTGCATTCATGTGAGCGCAGCAAGGCAGTGTTGCGGGAGGAATGGGAAGATTCTAAAGGCTGGGGTTCCCCAGAATGCCATCACAAATGGACATTACATGCATAACTTGACAGTGTTGAACAGTATGCAGCGAGTATTGGAAATCTATAGGAAAAGCGGTTACGGCCCACATAATTAAGAAAAATGTTTAAAAGCTTTTCTTTGCACAATTCGAGAAAACACAGAAAAGCATGTATTTTTAAAAGACTCAAATTATAAGCTTCTTTTAAAGGCAAGTACTGAGATTTAGTTCTCTTCTACATGAACAATTTGTTTCCACTTTGACTGGAAGAAAAAGCAGACAAACCCCCATTCTAAAATGATCTGTAATTATTAGTTGAATATATGAATCATTCTGGGCTCATTATGCATACATAAATGCTGATAAAAGCATGCTCATTTAGTAAAATTAATGCAAATTATTGTTGAATACTGCAAGTCCATTTCCTAGATGCAAATTAAGCGCAGTCTGAGACCAAAAAGCATTTTTGAATACAGGCTCCACTTTGATATAATTTATCTGTCGTTTGAACCATGACTGCAGCAACTCATTTGTAGCTGCTAAAGGTAAATTTCTCCCCTCGTAACTGGATTAATGTACATTGGTTTGCAGCAATCTCAGCATCCCAAGCTTTCCTGTGGAGATCACATGGTTGCCAAGAAACGTTACAACAGCACACTGTCAAGTAAAATTATCTTGGAGGTAAATGGGGCCAAACGATTACCTTTCCCACAGATTAAACAATCTGGTTCCACACATGAAGTGACGACGATCATTTAGTGTAAAGGAGCAATGCAATCTGACCTCCTGTTGTTGGACTACACATTATTAGCCTCTATATACACAAATGCTTTATTCTCATTCTCTACAAATGTGAGCAAATTAAAATGCAAAAGAATCTACCAAAGGAAAGAGAATATTACATCTAAACAAATGAGCAATACGCCAAATAACTGCGGTTGTAGTGATTTATTTGTACAACAGGAAACAGACTGTGAATAGCCTCAATACAGCACAAGGCCAGTACAGGGCATGTTGTCCTCAGGACAGAAACCTCAAACACTCAACTGTCAGAGGAAGCAAAGACGACTGGAGTGAAAAACGGATGCCAGATAATCAGTAAATCACAAAAATGAAAAGCATATTTAAAGGCAGAAAATAACATTTAAAGCAAATAAAACAAATTTCATTAGGGATCAACAACTGGCCCTGTAAAGCAGGTCCAGAGCGTTCAGTTGCTTGAAACCAAGTAGGAAGGCATGTGATGTTACTGTTCACAACTATCACCCCCACATGCAGAAACCAGAAACACATTTACAAACATCTACACGAGTCAGACACACATCCTAATATTTGTGGGCACAAAAAGTTCTGATTCTTTCATTACAAGCTTCTCATAGCAAACAAAAACAATATGGGGGCGATTTAAAACTTAAATGCTTTCAAAACAGCTTTTCTGGTTGTAATACCATCAAGTCCAAAATTAGTCAATTACCATAAAACAATGAAAATATCTAGAGAAAAAGTATTACAAAGGACAGCCCAGTCCTACAGAGATGGTGCCAATTCAAACAGAAGCAAGAGTAGGAAGGTCTAGTGGGAAACATGTGGGGCAACAGTGGGTGTGGGAGGGGGTTAATTGGGACTTATGAGTTTACAAGTCAGGTTTGGGTGGATACAGTCTTGCCTCGGTCACCAACAAAGGGAGCAAAGTGAAACCCACGTGTTCCATCAGGCCCACGAGGGAGCCGCACCACACCTGGTGGAAGACCGTCTGCATTCTGGATCTTTCTGCCAAGCATGGGACTCCCCACAGGGCTGCTCTCCTGACTAGCCACCTGTTTCCTGCGCTGGACCCAGGGGCTACCCGATGGTGTCAGGCTGCTGTCTGAAGAATAGTCTGCCCAACGGTGTCCTGGTTCAGGACTCAAGCGGCCCTCGCTGACCAATGGAGACCTGCCAGAGTGGTGGGTTTTGCGCTGGGTGCTGGGACTGGCCCGTGGGCTGCTCCAGGGGCTGGAGCGTGGGGAAACAACTGGGCTGAGGTGGTTAGGTCCCGCACTAGTGGGGCTGAGCTTGTTGCAGGAGCGTGACTTGCGTGCCATGCACGGAGATGTGGGATTGCTTTCAGTTTCTGAAGAACTCGCGGCTGAGTCGTCACCATGATACTGCAGCTCCCGTACACGACTGTTCAGCGAGCGACTCTTCCGCAGACCGCCAGCACCCTCCTCTCGTGGCCGGTCTTTTGATACTTTTTTCTTGGGTGGCTTGGTACCAATCAAAACTACTTTCAGTCCCAATGGCCCCCTGCCGCCCCCCTCTCCTCCCACCTCCTCATGGGCTTTCATGGCAGCTTCCACCTCCTCAAACTCCACGATGGCGCACTCCTCCGTGCCCAGCTGAGAGTATCGGCCACTGAGCTTCTTCAGATCAGCTGGCAGGTCTTTTCCAGGTTTGAGCACCCGCACAGAGGCGATTGGGCCATAGTTTCCAAACGCCTTCAGTAGAAGCTCCATCAGCCGCTCCTGCTGAGTTGGACCTGTACCACCACATCCATTACTGCCCTCCCCCCCGAGAGCCACACCCAACTCTGGCCAGCGCTTCAGTTCACTTAGCAGCAGCATGCGACTTGGTAAAGACTCACTGGAGAAAACCGGGACCGCTGACCTGCGACGCACCTTGCGGCCCTCATCGTTTAGCTCCAGCAGACTGGAGTGTCGCAGGGCGTATGTGGTGGTTCTCCAGTCCCGGGTCAAATGCTTCACCTGAAGGACACAGAGACAGAAACTATTTAACCGTCCTCAGGTGTATCTCAGTTCATTTACAAATTTTGACATTATATACAAAATTGTTGTTGTTTTATTGATATAGTTGCATTTCAACTGTCCAGTAAACTATATTTATAATTTGAGTTTTGAAAAGGTGCTGATATTCATCAGTTTCAAATGAAAGATCAAACCCTGTCTGTGTCAGATGTTTTCATGTCATTTCAACCTACACGTATAAATATATATTTAACACGAATAAAAAAAACAAAACCACCCAGAAGTTCTATGTTTAATGTACAATGTCTTTAATATAATTTCAAACAAACATGATCTCAGATGAAGGAACAGTGGACACTTCTGTAGAAGACACAAAACGCTAGTTTCAGAGTGACTAGGGCACTTATTTCTACAAAAAAAAGAAACACTTTGACTTCTAATGGAACGCAAAGCAGACTTAAAACATACCAGGTGCAAACCATAACCTTTTTGTACGGTTTTGCAAGTCCAGGAAACATGTTCAGCTGCCTGAAACTCCAGTTCAGATTTGATGAAGTCTTGAATTAGCACTCGAGACATTCTGAAAGACTCTTACCTTTTTAAAGGAGGTGAGCAGCTTCACGCTGACGAAGCCGAGCTTGTTGCGCCGAACATGTTTGAGCAGGAAGGCATCGTGCTCCAGGTTCTCATCAGACAGATAATATTCAATCTGTGCCACCAGTTTCTGGATCAGTTCAGGGTCTGGAGGTTGCCAGCTCTCTTCTTCAAGTTCCCCTCCACTGGTACCAGCACCACTGCAAAAAAACCACAAGCATCATGTTCTACAATTCCGGTCAGGTCAGCAGCAGGTACCGAACGGACTGCCTGATCCTGCAGCAGAGAGCCCGTCTCACCCCTCCTGAAATCTCAGATTCCCCCACAATCCAACAGCCTGTGCGAAAACATGAGCATCACAGCTCTGCCCACAAACACCAACACACACAGCCAAGATCCTCCATCTGACCACAGCATGACTGCTGAACACATGCTGCGCTGCTGCAGTCGCAGCTCTCCAGAGAGAGAAAAATACATGGGGAGAGAAAGTCAAACATGCTTCCACTATGAGATTATTACCCACTGCCTGCTAAAATTAACCTTCAGAAATCTAATTAAATTGATGACTCCTCACCGCCCACTCCACACCCTTTACAAATGCACGGCTGCTCGGACAGTCTGATTCAGTGGGCATGCTGAATGCTCCTCAGGAGACAGACACTCAAACAGACGGGAAATCCTTCAAGCTCAAAAAGGAACCCGTCAGGATCCACCCACCACAGCTGTTGCACAACAGCAGCATCAGTGAGACTTTCTGATGCTTTATAACAATACACACGCCGCTCGTGGGCTGCACTTGCAACCACTCAGAGAAATTCAACTAAGTAGCTCATTCAATCAATAAATGGGAGAGAAGCTCAACAGGTCATCTGAGATAGTGACCTGGATGTGAACAGTGCAAATGAACATAGTTCAAAGCGCTTGGAACGAGTGTGTTGTCCACATTTGCTGCGGTCAGTGCATGTACAAACACTGACCAGGGAGATGAATCGATCTGTTTTCAGACATTTTGACTTCACCATCTCTGACTTCATGGCCAATGACTGTGTCCGCTTGACTAACAGGAGCTTGTATATAGTACAGTAATGTATATAGACATATTAGATAATGCACAATTATTTTTTTCTAATATTTTAGTGACTTGCTGTTTAGTTGTTTAATTTCAGTGTATTAGTGTTCTCAGCTGAATGCAACAAAATCCCCCTCCGTAATACTCAGACTAAACCACTGAAACCCCACGTGTGTCCAGCACAGATGTGGAGTCAGCAGAGCAACAGGTCTGATTCCATTCCTGCCCATCAAGTCAAGTCAAGTCAAGTTGAGCTTTATTGTCATTCCGCTATATGTGGGGACATACAGTGGAACGAAATGTCGTGCCTCACAGGACCACGGTGCTACATAAATACAGACATACAACAATGACGTGAAACAGTATAAATCTAAACACAAATCTAATGTGTTTAGTGTGTAATGTGTTAACGCTCTGCCCATCACTCATCAGCACACAACAGCAGAGAGACAAAGACACATTTAAAGGGTCACATATTGTCTTTGTTTCTAGCCTCAGATGGGTGCTGTGTGTGTGTGTGTGTGTGTGTGTGTGTGTGTGTGTGTGTTACGAAGGTTCCACACAATCCGAAATACTCATAAATCAGAAATCTAAACGTTAACAAGTTTCTGTGAGCGTCAGAGTTAATAAAATAACAGCCAGTATGACAACCATGAGTAACATTCATTAATAGAGCTTTAAAGGTCTGTGTGTGTGAGAGAGAAGGGGAAACTGAAGGACAACGAGTTGAACTTCTTTTGACATTTAAATGCGGTGAACATCATGAGAAAGTTGATACCTGGATTTCTCGTGCCTTTCGATCTCGTCCTCGCTGCCGCTGCCCGTGTTGAGCTCGATGGTGTTGGATGAAGGCTCCTCGTCGGGTTCCTCATCCTCCGCAGCCTGGATCGCGACAGTGATGGTCACATGGGCGCTCCTCTCCCGCAGGTGTGTGTCCACGGCTGGCGTGTCTGACAGCTGCTGCTGCTCCGCGATGACGCTCATGATCGCAGGCGTAAACTCGTCCTCTTCCGCGGGTCCAGGAGTCTCTGCGATGGGTGACGATCCGAGGGCGACGCTGCAAGACGGATACAAACTTCCCAAGCGTTTGTGAAGAGCAGACGGCGCCGTCAGGATGCGCTCCACGGCGGACCACAGTGTCCGAAATCTGCGCCACGGAGAGCGATCAGACGGCGGCGCGCAGCTGCCGGAGGAGGAAGAGGGGACGGTTTCGGGCTCGTCTTGAGCTGCTACTTCCTCATATGTAAGAGGCTTTGTGTGCTTGAATCGCGCTCTGGGATTGGGCCATGACGCCTCCCCAACCCACCAGCAAAACTGAAGCCAAGAGGGCGGCAGCAGAAACGCGACGCACCGCAGCAACGCGCTCAGAACGGCGGACATGACTGCGCTCGCGTTCCTCATTACTAGAGAGGCGTCGAGCGCCTCATCAATACATTTATATTGACCAACAGCGATCGCTTCACGTGAGGGCAATTAGTTCAAAAACTTGTCAATCACATAATAGACTTTACAGACGCGCGGATTTAGTGTTTGAGAAGGACGAAACAAAGCTTCTGTAATCAAACATGCTGTTTGTTTTATTATTATATAGCAGAAGAAAAATATGTACATTACACGTATATATTCAAATGAATACATATATGCATATATACCTATTGTCTATGCATATTTAGAATTTAGACATATTTTGTACATATATATGTTCAAAAACTACACGTCATAATTTATGTCTATACGTGTAATAAATCTGGGTTCTGTCTGTCCGAACCAATCTTGTTTACATGCAACGCGAGTGAATGTGTGACGTCATTCCCCGCGGCTGTGATTGATGTTCAGTGTGCAGCGCGCGGGCCCAGTCGTGAGTGACGTAATGCTGCTGTGAGACGTCACAGTCGTGTCTCGCATACTAATAATGAGCTCACCTTTGACAAACAAACGCTGCAGTCTGAGCAGCACTAAAGCACAGAGCCAGAAAAGCTGCTGTCTTTCCACCCGGCCTTTTATTGGTAGAGTACATAATGCTCATAAGTTGAGCATTATGTCTGCGTGGACCTGCTCTGGCAGTAATACACAGATTCGTCCATTCACAGAAAAGCATGGCCAGTGTACAAAACAGGATGTATTTCTGCACCAGTGCTTCTGTCTTTTTGGTGGTGGTGGTGCTGGGGAATATGCACAGACAGCGTTTAATTTATAGTCACTAACAAGCTGTCACTCATCTTTCTCGTGATCTCTAGCACCCCCTATGAACCAGGCCCATAATAATACTGAAAACGAGCAGTTTATGAAAGGAATACAAAACCCTGATATGGAGTAGATAAATATAGTAGAAATACATATAGACAAAATTACGCCTCAAAAAGTCTGTAAGATGATTTCTCTTCATGAGGTTTATTTTTATCCACTTCTTAGCTAGTTAGCTTAAAGCAAGCAAGCAAGCAGTAAAAGATGTGCACATGACAACTAGCCTAAAAACAAACTTCAGTCACATGAATAATTGTAAAAAAATAATATTTCACTAAATTTACATTATTCACTGCATGAATTTAGTCTGATTTGTCATTATTATTTTTACTAAAATAAAAATATCTTGGTGACTCTACTAATTCTATTTTTACTTCTTATGGGGGTCGCTTTTGCTTTATGGGGTCCCATATCCCCCAGCACCTCCTCAATTCGAGCACCATTCTGCAATCACCAGAGGGCACAGATTAGCTGTGGTCGTCTGTGGAGAACACATCTGTATTCAGTATCAGATACAGCCCATGTCAGCGGTGCTTTCTTTAGCTGTAATTGTTAGTATTCTTCTTCTGGGAGCCCTATAAACATTCTTTGATCAATCGATATGAAACTTGGTAAACTAAACAATATGACATATAATCAAATTTTATTTTATATTTTTCTATGTCATGGTATTCACTGGTTTATGCCAATTCTGTTGATATGTCAATTTTGATAATCTTTTATTCAATCAATCTTTTATTTTAAAGCATATAAAATAATTTTTCACTACTTCTTTTACAAATGTGGACCAATTTTGTCCAAAGTTGGCTCATTTAGTCTTTGGACAGAGCATCACACAAACAGAACTGTGATATTTGCTACTGTTTCGAATAATCGCCCTTCCAAAGCTGACTGTGGTTGTGTTTGTTGACTCTGCTCATGCTGTGTTAGCATACTAATGATTGTCCATTCTTACTCTTCAGCCATAAAGCTAATTACAAGTTAGTGACTAAGTTAGCTGAAGCTGAACCTGATAATCGGCTTTAACTGAGTGGTGGAATTTAAGCCACAGGCTTGAACCTTTCAGGTTTCAATCCCATGTGGCATAATCCCAATCGAAAGTAGGAATTGTGACCAGAGATGGTGCAAAAGTTGCTTCTGTTACAGACATTGTGCCATCCAGAGAATGATCTGAATTTAATAAATATAATGCATTGTGTTTTTATACCAAACCTTTGAGTTCATTCTTACCTATATTTATGAACAAATCTATTTTTCATGTACATTCTTCTATTTCTGACCATTTAGCTCTTCTAGGTCTGCACAGCTATTGGCTCTTGGCTTTGTGTTACTGCTTGTGGTTATATTTGTGAGGCTTTGGTTCTGATCTGCTGTACCTCTGTGGTCCATCATCAGGTTGTCTCCTCTGTTCATCTGCTGAGTAATTACTTTGTTGGATATATGCAATTTCCTCCTTCCCCCTCTTTTTGTTCAGCTGGAGTATTTATAGATGCTGAGCTCTGAGGAGCTGCCTACGCAGGTCAGTGTGAATTTATGCACTCACTAGGAAAACAATACACAATATCAAAGTCATAATTCAGAAGGGTGTTTATGAATGTGAATACAATTATTGTCTGTAACACTTCCATGGAACATTCAAATATTTTTTATGTTCTTTGTATAACAACATATGTTTGTATAATTTTTATTTTTACCCTCCACCCTTGTACCGTACTCAGACAGTTCCCAAACTGAGGTGACAATGGGGATACTCAAACATTTCTTAAATCAAAGACTAAAAATTCAATTCACACATAGACTTCATTAATTTAACATATTCAACAATGTCTTTAATAATTTTTACTTTTAATAAGACACTTTTAATAAAATATACTTTTATTCATTTAATAATAATCATTTAAATAAACATTTTAATAAACTAATAACCTTTAATTAAATATACTTTTAATAAAAGACTTGTGACATGTTTCATCCAGTATCATCCAGTGTGGAAAACAAGTTAATGAGCAGATACTAAATACAATTCAATGTGTGATATGTTAATTTTAACCCAGAAACACAATTAACTTTGTACACAACAGGAGAAACAACAGGAGAAAGCTTCACAAAGCTTTGAGCTGTAATGTCTTTAGTCAGTCAGGAGTCAGCTGAAGACCTGCTTGTAGAAATTTGGTGCGTTTAGAGCGCATGCGCAGGTTCGGTTCATTTCTACGGAGCCGCGCGTCCCCGCTTCAGGTGGATTGTGGGATTGACGCGCTCCAGGTCTGGTGCAGGGGACGCTAGCGTTGTGCTGTTTGTACACTGCGGGCTCGACATTATTCTGCTTGTGGGAAATACTTGAACTTGAATTGAATTGTAAGTCTTTAGGAAATGTTTGCGTCTCCTCAACGTCACCTCAGTTTGGGAACTGTTTCGGTACTAACTAATGTGGCGGTATTAGCATTAAACAGTAGTGCCATGATCACCATATTCACCAAAGGTATTTGTGAGGTATGCCATGGTATCGTGCCCAACAAATCATTGCACAAGCATGAAACTTTAGTCTTAGTCACTTTTTTGAATGAAACCCTTTGAGTCCATGAACGTCATCTTCGCTCCAGGATCACGTGGTTTTGTCCGCTCATATATCAGGTGACGGAGGAAAGCGCGCGACTGTGCTGTTGTTTGGTTGCTATGGACCCCGAGTGTCGCGCGCTTTCCAGCAAACGTGTGCTTGAATGTTGGTGGAAAATGCGACTTTCTGAAACTTAATAAAAGAAAGAAAGAAATGCGCTCATATAAACAGACGATCAACAAAAATAATGAAGCTGGAAGATTTCTGCCTCCTGCGGTGAGTTTTACTACAGTGTTACACTCCTCGCATTGCAAATGCAATAAAACGCTGCAATAATTTAATGGTAGCAGTCATTTTAATGTTAACAGTGTTACTGCAATATATAAATACCATATGAAGTTTCTAAAGAAAAAAGCATGTGCTGATTAGGAGTTTATATGTATTACATACTTTTGTGACAGGTTATATTGTCAGTTGTATTACACTAATTATGTCATTTATGATTTGACAGATTGTTCATTTACATTTCTTTTAACACAAGCGATATTTTGATGTAATGGATATTGTTTTTGTAACACCTCCATCTATCTTGACATCAGCATAACAATGAAATCTGTAGAATGACCCACAGATAAAGCTCTGAAGATTATTGGATGATTCCTGTTCAGATCTGCCAAACCCAACAGCTGCTGAGATCCGCAGGCACTCAGATCCGCAGGCACTCAGATCCGCAGGCACTCAGATCCGCAGGCACTCAGCGCAGGCACTCAGATCTGCAGCCGCAGATGGACAAAGACTGCACAGTTATTTGCGTGTGACTCATCAGACTCTGATTCTGCATTGTGACCATATGCTGTTGTATTCTCCTGTATTTGACGTGAACAGAATTACCATAGCAAATGCATTTTATTGATGTATTTATGTTTGGACATATAAATACCATGGCCCATAAAATGAAAACCTGCCTCATGGAGTAACCACAGTACTGTGTTTGTAAGGCTGAGTGATTTTGATTTGTTTTTGTTTTGCAGGTTAACAGCTATAAGCAGCATGTAGCAGCAGTGCAGTCATTTTTGCCTGACAGACTGACTCATAGAGCAGTGAGTACGAGCTCTGCAGCGCCCCCTGCTGCTGTTGTGTGTGTGGTATCGGCTTAAGCCTGTCAAAAACCTGTCATGAGTGTATTTTACCTCCAAAACAAAAAATATATCAATATAACAAGCAGAATGATTTTAAAACGTTTTATTTTGGATTAGAAAGATGAAGACTCTCTTTTGTAAGACTGTGTCTTTAATAATGTCAGGCCATTCATTTGTCAGCTTGATTTGAGGTTGTCAAAAGGACTGAGGAACGCTTTGAATGTGGAATCCATGAAGCCAAACCCATCTAAAACTGGTACAATTCACTTTAAACCTGTACTGTAAACACAGGGATGTATTGCCATGTGTAAAAATTACTTGCATATGTAAAACATCACAACAGTATAATGAATATTCATGTTAATTTCTGTATTATCTCTGTATTGGGTGTCATTTGAACAGACGGTCGTCTGAATATGAGGGTCAGTCACCTCCGCACTCCTGTACTGGCCTGTGAGAGCGAATGTACGAGTCCAGATCCTTGTCTTCTGTCTCTTCCTGTGGCGGTTCCTGTCGGAATGGTTTGGGATTTGGGGCCCCAGGCGTACAGGCTGCAGCCCCACAGGGTCACTCAAAGCACCGGGCATGCGTACTGTCAGAGTGAAGCTGTGACGCTGGGTAAGAGTTCCTGTGTGATGGTGAGAGAGTTTTCTTCCCAGGACAAAATACATTCAGGAAATATTCATTAATGTTCATATTTTCATATGTCCATAATGTTCATAGGTTTTAATGGTAAACATTAAACATGAATACTGTAAGTCTATTATACAGACAGATTACTTCAGATATTCATTAATGCTCATTATATTGTTTGTTTGTAAGGGGAGACAGGAAGATCGTGTGACAGTTCTGCTCCAGGTTTTTCCTCCAACTTCAGCTTGAATGGTTTGACCTCTAGCTCAGAGAGACTGGATTTAAACCGGTATCACATCATTTTCTCTTTAAATGTGACACTGCCTTTAAAAAATGGCCACTTAAATAACAGCCTCTATACATCACCCTCAAACTCTGGCATGAAACTCATGACCTCAGATAATGTGTCATGTTGAGATGTTGTTTTAGATTTATTGTTGTTTTAGACTTTCACCTGATGGGTGATAAAAAATTCCATAGATGTACACTGAGTCAGATCTGAGATCAGAACATCACAGAGACCTGAGGGTGGAGCTCTTTTAAGTTGGTCCAGTAAGCAACCACTTAAAACCACTTAGCAATTATGCACAAGACTCCTAGTAACTGCTTAGCAACACCCTACACCGTTGCATTGTGGTGGTGAATTTTTTCCCATAAAATGTAAAAATCAAACTGTTGATTTTTACTGTTGAGTAAAGGTTTTGCAACAAATCATTTATACAATTTTATTTTGTTAAAATAATTATTTTATAAATTGTAACTGATGGGGAAACACAGCTGACAAATGGAAGGAAAAATATTTCAGCTTGGGAATAATTTTTAATAAAAGTATCACACTTTGCTATATGTTACAGAACTGCACCAACAGGTGGCAGCAGAGTCTGTCAGGAAAGAATTTCCTGGGTTGGTTATGCTGATTAGTTGTTGATTGACAGCTGTGTGATCTCCTCAGGCGGGGTCTGATGGTGTTTCCTCATCTGAATGGAGGTGATAAACTGCGTCTCCTCAGTCTACAGCACAACTTAATTTCTCACCTGCAGCACCTGGCTCTCCTGCCACGCCTTGTGTTCCTTGATCTCTATGACAACCGTGTGACTGACATATCTGGCATCTCTTTGCTCACCTCTCTGCGTGTCCTTCTGCTTGGAAAGAACAGGTGTGTGTGGGCTACACACACACCCACACAGTGAACAGGATGTACAATCTAATCTAAAATCTAGGAATGGTTCTAAAACCAACATTACTTCAATGAACATTTGAAATCAAAACTTAATTGTGTATTTATATGGCATAAATCAGATGTTTGGTTGACTCTGGCTGTGAGGTGCTGAACTGACAGAACTGAACTGAATTTTGGGCTGAAATATGACCTGGAGATTTAAGATTTCACATCTTAACTTCTTTTGAGAGGTTCATCTGAACATTCCCCTTGAAGCCACCTGCCACTTTCTCTCTGTCTGTCTCTCTCTCTTTCCCTGTCCCTCCATCTCTTTCAAAATAGCTTTATTAGCATGAAAAAGTACATTTTGCATTGCCAAAGCATTATGATTTAAACAAAATAATTTACAACAAATGAACAATTGAAAGCACTTAAGCAAACAATATTGAAGGAAACATTTTAATAAAAAATAAAAATATATAGATAGAAATTATGTAATGGGTTGAACTAACAAATTAACTAATTATGATTTAACATTATGTACATTCATGTGGAATGGGGTTATGTGGTTTAAGTGTAACCAGATATTTATTGAATGTTAATGTTATTGTTCCATGGTCATGGTAAGTGTCACAGTGAGTTCATTACACAGCTGTGTGCTTTTGTCCCTAACTCTTCAGTGTAATATTTCTGTATCATTGGCAGGTTCTGTGCTGGTGTCTCTGTAGAGTCACACACAGTCAGTTCATGTGTGTTTTTTGTTTGTGCTGAAGATGTGATGTTGAGAATCTTTTCTCTAGAATCCAGCGGATCTGTGATCTGGACAATCTGACCAGACTTGATGTTCTGGACTTGCACAATAATCAGGTCAGTTTACGCCACTGAATTTACTCTCATAATGCACCTCTCTGGTGCTAATGACTTACTATTATAAGGATTGGGATGTTGTATTTTGATGTAATGCCCTGCTCAAAGTCACCAGAGGGGCTCATGGTTCAGATGGTAATCTGGTTTGTGAGCTCTAGCTGGCTGATGCTGAAACCGTTTCACTATTTTCTTGTGTATTCTGACAAACATTTATAAATGTTTCTTTTTCAATATTTGCTATAACAAATGTTGCACCAGGGACCACATGGATTTTGAAGGCTTCTTAAAATAGTGAAATAGATTTGATATTTCAGTAAGTGATTGTTAATGTGTCTATGTAAGACTGCCTGATAACAATGCTTAGCTGTTCTACGTGGCTTGGGCTATATTGCTGTAGTACACACTTCACCTGGAGTGTGACTCCTCAAACAATCACCAGTGTGTAATCTATATGCAGGGTCAGAAATGAATCAGGTCTCAGGCAAATATGCGTGTTTTTGAAATGTGAAAAATGTCCCTGTAATGAATATTGTGTTAATTACATTTTTAATTTGTCCAGTAGATTTTAATGAATTTTTCAGTTGTGTCAAGTATCATGGACATGTTTTAATACAGTTAAACAACAAGGTAAATGTTGTCTGTTAATAAAATGGTAAAGGTCATAGTCTCTCTCTCTCTCTCTCTCTCTAAGATCTCTCAGATGGAGAACATGTCTCATTTATCAAACCTCCGCCTGTTGAATCTCGCAGGAAACCGCATCACTCAGGTGGAGAACCTCCAGGGTCTGAAGTCACTGACGGACCTCAATCTCCAGCACAACCTTATCAGATCTGTGGTTAGGAAAGACTTGCTCTCCTTTACACACCTGGTTAATACCACAGTCGTGGCTGTGTGGTTGCTTGGGAGCTTGGGTTGTTGGGTGGTGCTTGAGGCCCAACTCTACATCACTTAGTTTTAGCGGTTTAGTTCTTTCTTTTACACTAACTATAAATAGTAATATTTATTAAACAGCACTAATGATTATGGTAACTGAGATTTGTACCCATCAGTGTTTTTTAACCAGGGGGCCAGGGCCCATTAGGAGCCTCAACAAACTTGCAAGGGGGCCTTAAGATGACTTGAAATTATTTAAAAGATGACAGAAAAAGCATTAGCATGAGATAAAATGACTAAAAATTGAGATATTTCTTGATGTTTGGTTACTTTTATAATGTATATACAGGTTTCTAGATATGCCAGTATTTTATTGGGTATAAATTGTCAGTGGGGGGGCTTCACGTATTGTTTACATTTAAATTATATTAAAAATATTTAAAAACTAATAATTATTTAACCAACATACTTTTTACATTATTTCTGGGAAAATAAACATATTTCAGTTAACACTGGTAAAACAAAACTTTGATTATACATAACTTCATGAATATTAAATCATTTTAATGTTATTGCAAAACATTGCGATATTCATATTGCCATATTTCAATGCACCCACAACCACACGGCAACATGCTAACAACCACCCTGAGCTATTTTGCAGCATAGCAACACCCTGGCAACCACCAGAATATGATATGAGCGTTATTACCAAATGTGTGTCAGCTTGAAGATGCCCAGAGAGCGTCGCTCAAGTCATACGGTTTTTATTTCTATAGAGCGTTTCACAAAACAAACACTTTTACATCAGCTTTACAAACATCATGTCTTAAATCTTCCAGGTAATAAACCGAAGGTGTCCATCTCAATAATTGCTTTATTAACACTCAAAACACCTTAGCAACCACATAGCAATGTTGCCGCAACAAGCTAATAATGTTAATTATACAATAACATTACTAGACATGCTAGCGTTGCTGCAGGAAATCTTGCAGAACAAACACGACTGACATGATCTTTATAGATCTTAAAATCTAGATGTGTGTGTCTGTGTTAACACTCTCTCTCGTTTAGACACCGCAGTGTGTGGAAGGCTGAGGTGTGATATCTCACTCTCTCTCCCCCCTCCCCTCAGTGTTTAGACACCGCAGTGTGTGGAGACTGAGGTGTGATATCTCACTCTCCCCCCCTCAGTGTTTAGACACCGCAGTGTGTGGAGGCTGAGGTGTGATATCTCTCTCTCCCCCCCCCCTCCCCTCAGTGTTTAGACACTGCAGTGTGTGGAGGCTGAGGTGTGATATCTCACTCTCTCCCCTCCCCCCTCCCCTCAGTGTTTAGACACCGCAGTGTGTGGAGGCTGAGGTGTGATATCTCACTCTCTCGCTCTTTTTTTGCAGGCGGGTATCGCGCATCTTCCGCGAGTGACGCGTGTGTTTCTCAGTGCTAACAGCATCAGCAGGTAACACCAGCAGCGTTTGTTTGAACACACTGCAGCATGACGCATGACACACATGGGCCGAAACGTTTAGCATGTTCGGTGTGGCTGATCGTGCATCTGTAACCATGGAAATGGAAATCAGAGCTTCATTGTGACTGTGTGTGTTCATGCGGTGTGGCAGGGCTCTAGGGCGGCGGGTTCAGGTTCAGGTTCACTACTGCTGTGTCATGCAGCAGAGCTTTAAGAATGGGCTGGAGGCAGTGGGTGGGCTCAACTAAAGGTCAGGGGTCCCAATTCATCTACTTATTCCCTTAAAGTATCTACTGTTTCTGTCACTGGGTCATACTAACACATAGCAGAAGCAAACTAGACCATGTTTATAAAACAAGGTTAGTCTTCAGTATTGGAAATCAGCAAGTCAACAGGAAATTACAGGATTTTGACATACTTTCTTGGTGTTTTTGTCTGATGTCACCAACAGGGTTGAATTCTGTCACATGGGCAGTTGTTTCATTTCAAGCTGTAGTCAAATAGTTATTACACATTACACACAGTTGAAAGGAGTCAGTCAGATCTGACTTCATTCAGTGAATGAAGAATGAGAATGTTGTGTTTGTGCAGTTTTGATGACCTGGCCTGCCTGTGGAGGTGTCGCTCTTTGAGTGAACTGAGTGTTGATGGGAATCCTGTAGCTCTAGAGTCATGCTACAGACAGACTGTACTGCGCTGCTGTCCGCCACACCTGCAGCTACTCGACATGAAGCGCGTCACAGTGAGTCTGACTCTATACTCTTATGTGCAGTTATACACAGTTACATAGAGTTATGGAGAGTTATGCAGTTATATTGACTTAAGTTTATGTAATGTTTGATAGTTACATATCGTTATAGAGGTTACTGACAGACCCCAGCAGACCTCCAAACTCAAACCCTATTAGACCTCCAAATTCAACACTCAAAAAACAGACCTTCAGTGTGAAGCTGAGTGTGTTTGCAAGAGCATTTAAACTTGTCTGTACTGGTCTTCACGGGTCCAATTGGATCCGAAAACCTGAGGTCTGACACGAGACCTGAGCAGGTTCGTTGGACACCTTCCTTGGGTCGGGTTCTATTATTAGTTGCCTCGTTTCTCCTACAATTTTAAATGTGATTTTTCCAAATGGACCCGATCAGACCCGATCCCTTTAACAGAGTGTCTATTTACAATAAACAGCCCTCATTGTTAGCAGAGGCTTTTTGTGTGTCTGGTTGTGATAGACAACAAAACAGAAGACTTCATACGCTGTATTGGTGTAGCGCGTAAGATGCGTGACGTCAACTTTTGACACAACCAACAGTTAACTTTCTTCGTTCGGGTCCAGTCGGGTTCAGGTAAGAAGTGATTTGCTTCGGGTATGGATTTTGGGACCCGAGAAGACCTCTACTCTGCTGTATATTTGAAGTGGTTTAATTCAGATTTGAAGCCCACATAAAAATCTGAAAAGCAGCAGGGCTTATTTTGTGTTGCATTCAACCATTTGTGACACATCACACACACCATACATACACGACACACCTGTTGCACATATACACACACCTAACACACACACCATATACATCACACACGCCTCACACACACATCGTACATACACCACACGCCTCACGCACACATCGTACATACACCACGCATCACACACACCACATCACACGCACACATCGTACATACACCACACACCTCACACAAATATATGCACACCTATAATTTTATATATATATATATATCTCACCTATATTATATAAATATGAGAAACATGGTTTATGGGGACATTTGCTGCATCCTCATAAACTAAATTTATGCCAACAGTTTTCTGTGAGGGTTAGGTTTTGGGGTAGGTTTAATGTAGGGGGATAGAATATAAAGTTTGTACTGTATAAAAACGATTGCGTCTATAGTCCTCACTTATGCCAACGTGTACATGAGTGTGTGTGTAGCTTCATTGTGAGTGTTGTGCATGTGTTCTGCAGGAGGAGGAAAGACGTATAGCGAGTTCTTCAGTACGATGGGAGGATGAGAAGAAAAAAGACACTCACAAACACACTGCACACAAGGTGTGCACAAACACACTCACATACTTTCTGTCGTTACCTGTAGTGCTCAGTGAGGTGTGTGAACTGTCTGTGTTCTCAGCTGCATCAGTGCAGAAGTGTAACGATTCTGAGGTCAGAGTCCTGATTTTTATACAGTGAGACTGATAGAGCCTCATTTGTATGCTTCATTCATCTGATCTTATAACTATTAAATGCTTATTGGGTGATGATAACACTGGAATTTGTTGATTGTCTGAAGCTGTTGATAAACTCCTTTAACTGTTAATGTGATTAAAGTTTCAGATTATCAGTCAGTTATACAGTATATCCTATGTAAAGAGATTCAGAAAGATTCAATCACAACAGTTTACCTATATACAGTTTACAGTTTACATATATTCATGGCCCCTAGGCTTCTCTTATGCAAAATAAAATCTTTTTTTTGTTGTGTTGCTGTTTGTTACAGGAAAGGCGTCGACTTGCGATTCAGAATGCAGCACAGCAGTGGTTCAAAGCATGCTCTGAACTTCCTGCTATGAATAGTGCGAAGGAAGATGTCAGCCCAGACAATAGCCCTGCCCACAGTCCTTCCCTGACAAATGGCAATGCTCAGGACACCTCACCGGATGAGCCCAGGTGAAGGGTCACATGGGTGAAGGGTCACATGGATCAAGGGTGACGGGACTGTGTGTTTGTGTGGTAACTTGTTTTACTGGTGTAATGCTGTTACAGAAGGTTGAGTCCACTCACAGTGTCAGCTGGAGGAATTGAAAGCAGAATTAGATCAACCAGCCGACCAAACAGCCCCAGAGACCCCAGGTACACACACACAAAGAAACAGATGTGCTATGGAACAGTGTCTTTAATATGATAGCCAGCTGATCCAGTTTGTGTGTGTTTACCTAACCATACACTGGGGACAGATTTGTACCCAAAAGTCAGCAAAACCTGAAAAATCTGAGCAAAATCTTCTTTTGAGAGGTTAAGAGAAATTGTAAAAATGCAGAACATTTTCTGTTAGGGTTTGGCTTAGAGTGTGGGTTACGGTTATGTTATTTATAACTAGCTGTATATTAAACATTTTCTGTTAGGTTTGGGTTAGAGTGTGGGTTAAGGTTTGGTTATATTGTTTATAACTAGCTGTGTATAAAAACATTTTCTGTTAGGGTTAGGGTTATGTTATTTATAACTAGCTGTGTATAAAACAGTAGAAAACTATGGAATGGGTATGTTGTCTGAAGCTGGAAACAGAACACACAGGTTGGTTTGATTGGTAGCAGAACCTAGTGAAGTTCCGTTTAGATCAGATAACAGATGTATCAGATATATCAGACATCTGAAAGAACTCAAACATGAACATCAGATTTATGTGATTAGAGGAGATTGTATAAGAGACACTCAGTTTATGACCATATGAAAGATACAGTGTACATGCATTTGAAGTTTATATCTTTGTTATTTTTCTGTTCTGTTTAAAACGGTTTGTATGAAGTCGCATATAAGTTGACAAATATTACATACTCAAGTCAACAATAATCTGTTCATATCTCAGTTAATCTAAAGCAACAGGAATCACAGTTATGGTAAAACATGCTATAGAATATTTGACCATTAATGAGACAGACACTGTCTGTCTGACTGTTGTCAAGCATTTGTTTGGGCAGAAATTTGTCATTAATTCCATTTGATTCTCGTCCATAGCTCTTAGTGTAAATACAGTATTCCCTTTTGAACTGATCACTCCGAACTAAATCATAATATTCAACAAAGCTGTCTGCACTGAGAGCACCCACGCCTGACGAGCTCCACATTTTTATTTGTCATGTTTTTTCCAACATACTGTACATTATTCAACATGCACTGAGAGAAAACGGCTTCAAAAGCTGCCCGTGTTTTAAAGCGCACTGTTATGAGAAGAGCGGTTACACTTTCTGACTAGCATGTAAATGACGTCACGTTCACTTGCATTTTGTGCAGATAGATGCAAATATTGCATTTATATTGCTTTGTCACACCATGTTTTCTGATGAAACTATGAGTGTTTAAATCATTCAGAATAAAGAAATGTCTTTGTGTGCTAGGAGTGGTTTCACTTCATGATCTGATCTACATAGGCATATTTTCTCTCTGAATCTCCAGGTTGCAGGAGGGCAGCAGTCCATGTGCTCAGAGTCTGTCTATGTCTGACAGTCATCTGGCTGAATTAGATGGTGAGACACTGCGTCTGTTTGGCCCTGGGGCTCTGGAGACCTTAGAGCGGTCCTGGGGGGTTCAGACGGCCACTAGTGTGACCACCGTCGCATTCCGCTACATCAAATTTGACTCCATCATCCCCACATTCCTGCGTATTCACCTCAGATTCCCAAATCTTGCGGTGAGGATCAGATTACTAGAATACCATGGTACCATTAAAATATTGTTATGGTTATCATTAATATGATACTTTAATAATACCAGTGGTTCTCAGCTCATGACTCACAAACTACAGGGGAACGACATGCTAAATGCAGCTTATAAAATGCAACTAAGGAATAATTGTGCAGTTAGAGTAACAAAATAATAGAGATCCCAGAATGATGGTGTTTTGTTGTTTCTTCTGTTATCAGCACCTGGTGTTTATGGACACAAACATCTCTCATCTGGCTCAGCTGGCTGCTCTGGCTCAGATCAGACGCCTGGATCAGATCACCATCCATCCAGAGGGCAACCATGTGGTGTCTCTGACACTCTGGAGATCTTTCCTCATCTACAGACTCCAGCATCTCAACCTGCAGAAGATCAATGGCACTAAGGTCTCTGCCTATCTCACAGATCTCTTGTCTGTTTCTCAGTCGTGTGTGTGTGTGTGTGTGATTGTTTTTTTCTGTGTGTTTCAGGTGATGATAAATGACATCATTGGGTCAGAGCAGATGTTTGGAGCACTGGGTCACATAGCTGCTACAGAGACACCTCGCTGTCGTCTGCTGCTCCTGCTGGAAGAGTCCAGGTGTCTGTCTGTCTGTGTGTACCTGTACATCTATCTTTCGAGGACCATTGTGAGCAGTTAGACCATCAGAGTGAGGACAAAGAGAGTAAAGTCAAACAAAGCCGGTCCTCACTTTCTGACACCCCCTTAAAAGACTGTTTGAGTGTTAAGATTTGGTTTTAGGGTTAAGGTTAGAATTAGGTTAAGGTCAGGTTTTATATTAACTGCAGTTCATCACCTCAGTGTTTCAGTAATAATTGTTCAATGAGCAGCTGTCAGTTTTTCTGTAGTGTCTCCAGGTCCTGATGGTGTTGAGCTGTCAGTCATCCTCTGTGCTGGTGTGTAGGAAGCGTCAGCTGCAGTTCGTGTTGGATGGTCGAGGTCGGAGGAGCGGACAGTGTCCAAAGGGAGCTTAAGGAGAATAGAAGACAGATGGGAGACAGTCGAGCACTTATCAGCTACCCCAGTAGAGTGTCCGACGGTCCAGAGGTGAGATATCAGCACTGGATTACCAGTCACAGGGACACTGGACTGACCAATGAGCATCCAGAACCACCTGTTTAAAAATATGAATTAATAGCCAAAGGCTGATTAGTACACCTTTTTCACATTTGTCCCGTCTCTCTCTCTCTCAGGAGGGCAGCAGTGATGTATCAGAGCGTTCTGTGATGGTAGCACAGTATCTCAGAGGTCTCATTAGCAGAGCTTCCAGTTACAGTGTGAAGGGTGAAGTTCTGCAGAAGATTTGGCCGTCTCTCTTCACAGAGATGGTGAGAGATATTGTGCTGGAGATGACAGGCAGATGGGCTTTTAGACAGACCTGCCTTCACCACCAGAGAGAGACACATCAAATGAATGATGCTTTAAGAACATCAACAGTCACCACTTGCTGTCTCTGAGTCTCACCGACTCTCAGTCTCTCTCTGACTCTCTGTAGCTCTCAGTCTCTCACTGGCTCTCACACACTTTCTCTGACTCTTATCGATTCTCTCAGTCTCTCTGTGACTCTCTCCCTGGCTCTCACAGACTTTCTCTGACTCTCTCAGTCTCTCCCTGGCTCTCACAGACTTTCTCTGACTCTCAGTCTGTCACTGGCTCAGTCTCGCTCAGTCTGTCACTGGCTCAGTCTCCCACTGGCTCAGTCTGTCACTGGCTCAGTCTCCCACTGGCTCAGTCTCCCACTGGCTCAGTCTGTCACTGGCTCAGTCTCCCACTGGCTCAGTCTCCCACTGGCTCAGTCTGTCACTGGCTCAGTCTGTCACTGGCTCAGTCTGTCACTGGCTCAGTCTGTCACTGGCTCAGTCTCCCACTGGCTCAGTCTCCCACTGGCTCAGTCTCCCACTGGCTCAGTCTCCCACTGGCTCTCTCACTCTCTCCCTGGCTCTCTCACTCTCTCCCTGGCTCTCTCACTCTCTCCCTGGCTCTCTCACTCTCTCCCTGGCTCTCTCACTCTCTCACTGGCTCTCTCACTGGCTCTCTCACTGGCTCTCTCACTCTCTCACTGGCTCTCTCACTCTCTCCTGGCTCTCTCACTCTCTCACTGGCTCTCTCACTCTCTCCCTGGCTCTCTCACTCTCTCCCTGGCTCTCTCACTCTCTCCCTGGCTCTCTCACTCTCTCCCTGGCTCTCTCACTCTCTCCCTGGCTCTCTCACTCTCTCCCTGGCTCTCTCACTCTCTCCCTGGCTCTCTCACTCTCTCCCTGGCTCAGACTTTCTCTGACTCTCAGTCTCAAAAATAAAATAAAGTTTAAATGAGTTCATATGTATATGGATAATATAAGACACATATAATAATGTAATATATAATCTGTATAATTGACTCTGAGTGTCACATGTGAAGCTGTCACATTCATCTACAGTGTGGATGAAGCTCAGGTTCATCGTTTCTCAGCATCAGTGAATTTCTTCTCCTGTGGGCCAGTAACATTTCCCTCAGTTCCTCTCACCTTCCCTAATGGGGCTTTTAATTTAAGTCCCGCATTGTCAGAAACTCTTTACACAAGTCCACTGAGAATGTGATATGTTACTTTGACTAACCTCTGAACTCAGGGGGGTGGTAGAGAACATGGAGCGCAGACAAAGCCTCTGTAGTGCCCTTCCTGCAGTGCTGTTGATGTGCTTGTCCTGGCAGTATAACACTTGAGTTACCACATCAGAAGTGTCAGGATTGTGTTTGCGACTTTAGTGAGGAACTTCTTTGTTTTGTGGCTCATGTTAAATGTCAAAATTAAGCTAGAAAGTCTGTTCCCTAACAATTATTCATGTTCTGTATTTTATTGATTATTAAAAAACTTGATGAAATAAGAATATTCTGGAGATTAATGACACACAAACACACACACAGATGTTTAACAGTCAACATCTGTGAAGGGCAGTTTGTCTGTCTGATTCGTTTTCATGTTGCATGGAGTTTTTTTGTAACTGTTTTAATTGAATATTTTCGTTATCCCCACCCTTGAGTACTTGTTTGTCAGACCTATTAATTAATGGAAATGAAAAATCGATTAAATGTTCATCCAACACTTGCTGTAACAAACTCCCTCATGGAAAGCTGACACTGCTATAAAATTAAAACAATTGGGCAGATTAAGTGAAAATAAATCATTTCTCATTCACCAGTTTTATTTGTCTTTGCAGTCACAGAGGTTGTACAGTCTGAAGGTAGATGTCCTGGCAGGAGTCTGGCTGACAGATTGCTCTGCTTGTTTCTGGTCTTCTTTTTTGTTATGCTGGTTGAAAATCTCTTTGCATACTGATAGTAATCACTGAGTAAAGTGCTGTAAATATATTTATATAGATATGTTCTGTGGAAGGCACAGGACCATGAAATGTTCGTCCAATCATTGCATTTGGTCTGACCTGTCAAACTATTTGCATACATAAAAAGAAAATGAATCAACTTCATCCAAATGACTTGATTTCTAATGTGTTCTTGTAGCAGCTTGTATTTGTTTTAGCCACAAATTAGGCAAAAAGATCTAATTATCCATTTAAAAGGGAAATAATTTTGCATGATAACATTTGTATTTGTCAGTTTCAGCCCTGAAGGCTTTGAGGCTTTGAGTTCATTCATTCGGAATAATGAGTCCCGTGACACACACACACACACACACACACACACACACACATCTATTGCAGCTCCAGCAATAAACTTCAGACCAGTGAACCCACATACACGGGCTGCATGACTCTCTGCAGCTGGAATTGGTGGAACGATGAGGAATTACAGGCTGAAGAAAGAAGCTCTACACAGAAGGAGAGATTTGTTACTTTCTGTTGTGGCTTTAGTGATGCTCATTTATGCAGCGGTGCATCTGGTCTTCAGTGTCGGACTAACGTTTGAGAGTTCAGCTCCTGTAAGAGTCCGTCGGGATGCAGGTGAGATTAATTCTGTTTGTGTTTTGAGAATCAGTATCTGACTAATCATTTGTGAATGCAGAACGGTTTAAACTCAAGTCTTCAATGCAACTGTGTGTGTATTTCAGAAAATGCAACAAACTGCATCCCACCGCAGTCCTCTGAATTCCCAGAGGGATTTTTCACTGTTCAGGAGAGGAAAGATGGAGGAATTCTTATATATTTCATGATCATATTTTATATGCTTCTGGCTGTTTCTATAGTGTGTGATGATTATTTTCTACCTTCTCTTGAGGTCATCAGTGAACGTAAGTTGTCAGACCAGTGTGCTTCAGTTTTATTAGTTTATGAAATACACAGGATTATATCATCACACATTATTTGTTTTGAAACTGTTAGATTTTACAGTTCATGTGGATTTTGATTTCTTATTTGGATTTTCAGGGTTTCTAAGCTGCTTTATTTTTGTCATATCAGCTCTAGATTAAACAAAACAAACAACTGCAGGATTCTGGACTAGAATAAATGATGACTGTTTAGCAATGCAGATTTAACAGCATGTTTTGTTCTCATGTGCTTCATAAACTGGCTCTGTTTCTTCAGGTCTCGGCCTCTCACAGGACGTTGCTGGAGCCACGTTCATGGCAGCAGGAAGTTCTGCACCTGAACTTGTTACAGCTTTTCTGGGTAAAATCGTTGACATTTCTGACTGAGTTTTCTGTACTGTGTCAGAAGCTGAAGCTCTTAATTGTTTTAATTGTTTCTTAATTCTTAAAGTAACTTGGGACTTCTGCAAATATTTTTCAAATGTTTCTCTAACAGAAAAAACAATTGTCTCATCTCCATTGTGCCTCAGATTGTGTTGTGATTTGCCAAGATGACAAAGTATGCAAAAATTACAAATGAATTCACCATCATAAAAGACCAAATTATCATAACATTGCTTTCCACGTTAATGTGATAGTAACCGTTAAAGTTCATTCTTTGATTATTTTAAGAGTCTCTTCTCCAATCAGATGTTTGTCTGGGTGTGAGATATCTCAGCATCATTAGAATGATGCAGACTCATGTCAGATGTTTCTTCTCAGGTGTTTTCGTCACTAAGGGAGACATTGGGGTGAGCACAATCATGGGGTCAGCCGTGTACAACCTGCTGTGTATTTGTGCAGCGTGTGGCCTCTTGACCTCTGCGGTATGTGACGTTTTCAGTTAGATTATCCACACACATTTATGTGCTGTAAATGCGTCATTGATCTTCTCAGCTGGTTTCTGGCTCTGATGTGCAGCTGTGTGCTTCTCCAGGCATCTCGTCTCAGCTGTTGGCCATTATTCAGGGACTGTGTGGCGTATGCTGTCAGTGTGGCCGCAGTGATCGGCATCATCTCAGACAACATGGTTCACTGGTGAGATTTACATCATCATCATCATCACACAAATCAGAACTCTCATGCCAGTTTGATTTGATCTGCTGCCTCTCTGTCTGCTGTCAGGTATGATGGGGCGTGTCTTTTGCTCGTGTACGGCCTGTATGTGGTGGTGCTGAGTTTTGATTTGAGGATCAGTGAGTATCTGCTGCAGAGATTCAGTCCCTGCTGCGCGTGTCTGCAGAAGAGATCACGGGTGCGCGCCGAGCAGCAGCCGCTTATGGGCTGGAATGATGACAGCAGCGTCAGAGTTCACCGGAGGTCACGCACGGACAGCGGCATCTTCCAGGACGACTCCGGTTATTCGCATCTGTCACTCAGCCTGCACGGCCTGAACGAGATCGCCGAAGGTAGTGTGATGACCTCATGGGACTCATTGTCATTGCGCTTCACACGATGAGCGCTGCAATCTGAAGACAAAACAAAGATAATTCAAATGATCTGTTCTGAAACTCTCACACTGTCTCTGACAGAAGAGAAGAGTGTCTTCAGGATGCCAGAACACGACCTAAAGCGCATCCTCTGGGTTCTGTCTCTGCCCGCGATTGCGCTGCTGTATCTGACCATCCCCGACTGCAGGAGACGCTTCTGGAAGAGATGGTACATGATCACCTTCCTGATGTCTGCTGTCTGGATCTCTGCCTTCACCTACATTCTAGTGTGGATGGTCACTGTCGTCGGTACACAAACATTCATCATCTCTTTATTCGTGTTTGCCATTTAGGAATTGTTAGGAAATAAAGGTAGCTTCAACAATGTGAGAGGCTACCTATAGCACTCTAGCTTTGAAAGCTATAGCCCTCTCTGTTCAGAGTGTCACCAAAGCCACACCTCCTCCAAACATGAACACATATATATATATATATGTATATATATATGTGTCACAATCCAAATGTGTCACAATCCATTTAAAAATACTTGATACAGTACTTGATACAGATTTCATTTTTCTCGTATATCTCGCATGCTTTAAAACATGTGATCGTGCCGGTGGTTTTTCAGGAGTTTAAGGTGCTGTAGTGCTGCAGATGTTTGGAGTCACATGCAGATCTGTTCTCAGGGTTTATCAAACATGGATTCTTTCCCTGTGGCCTGGAGTCAGTGAGCAGCGCATGGCGGCCGTCTGCAGCTCATGGGGCCCATGAGAAATCATGTGATGCAGTGCCATATAATAGGATTATTATTCAGTCAATGGTCACATGGGCGCTGCAGAGGCGGAGCAAACACATTTACACTGCGCCAACATTAGTGCCATGTTTTATTTTTACTAAGGCACGTAGTAACATTGCGCTGTATGCACAGGCAACATCGTAACAGTGTAGAAATGTAACGCAACCATATCTGTTATTTCAGTACTACTCTTCTGAATACTAAACCTAGCACATATAAAACCATTTAGTATAAAGGTTAATTGTTTAAATGGCTTATCATCATTAAAAATAAGGTCATAACTTATGTTCAGATAAATGTATTTACAGTAACGAAATAAAAAGTTGCTGTCCACCACTGGCATAGTCTACCCTTACAGACTGTTAACAGAACAAATTAATATAATCTGAGAAGCTTTAGTTTCAGTATTTACTGACAGAAATGAAAGGCAACCCTTGTGTGTCCTCACTGTATTAAAGCGACTGATGGCTCAGTTAAAATACTGATATTCGTGCTTCAGTATAATGATATGTACATGTCAGTCACTGGTTTTCTGCACAACCTAAGCACTACATAAATCGTTGGCTCTGAATGTTGGTTAAAAGGCGAAATTGTGAAACAATGTAGGAGCATCACAGTTTTGGCCATGTCACAAAGACGACAACACTGCCTTTCAGACAAATACTGAATCCAGACACTTGAGGCATGTAGGTTTATAGCATAACTTTGTGTTAATTAAGCACTTGAATGTAAATGTTGCTCCCTTACTCTGTTGTAAATGACCATCACATTTGTAACAGTTCTGACTCAGTCTCACTAATCTACATTTCATGGCCACTGGGAAGTTTGCAAAAACTGTATGAAATCTGTATATGTCTGTGTGAATGCATGATTGCTGGCCGCGTGACGCGTTTTATGTGTGTTCAGGTGAGACGCTGGGAATCCCGGATACAGTCATGGGAATGACTTTACTAGCAGCGGGAACCAGCATCCCAGACACTGTAGCCAGTGTGATGGTTGTGCGCGAAGGTACAGAAATGATCACGACACCTTAAATGCAGAATATGAACGCACACTGACAATTTCTGTGTCTGTCTCACAGGTAAAGCTGACATGGCCATGTCAAACATTGTAGGGTCAAATGTGTTTGACATGCTTTGTTTGGGCCTGCCGTGGTTCATTAAGTCCGTGTTTGTGGACACAGGATCTCCAGTTGAGGTGAACAGCACAGGTCTGGTCTTCATGTCCTGTACTCTTCTCCTCTCCATCATCTTTCTGTTTTCAGCTGTTCACATTAACGGCTGGAAGTTGGACTGGAAACTGGGCCTGGTTTGTCTAGTTTGCTACATCCTGTTTGCAACCCTGTCCATCCTGTATGAGCTCGGGATAATTGGGAACAGCCCCATCCGAGCCTGTGGAGAGTGAGACTCAGAGAGTAAATTACACAAGTGCCTGTTTATCACAGAGCATAACTTTATTACAAATGTACTGAAGCAAAGGGCCACACAGTTCTTCAGGGTTCTGTTAATTGTGCTGCTGATTTTCTTTTTGTGTTGCCTGTCAAACCAAAATCTTCAGAAGTGAGTCATTGATGAATACAAGGACAAACGTCACATTTGGTTTGTTTACGGCCTTCAGACAGTAGCTGGGACTGATGGGACGCATACTGTTCAAACACTTTACCTTATTAAAAATACAGTGTCACCACCTACAGACAAGATGCAACTCGCAGATAAGACTCTTACAGTTTAGGTAATATTTATCAATTCTATACATTTTCTATTAAGTTAAAGAACCTTAGCACAAAGCTGCTCTTCTAAGACCTTTCAAAATATTTTCTTGTCAGTTTTGTTTCTCTCTGGGTGCTTGCCGATAAAATATTTCTGTACTAAAAATTTTTTGCAAGACTGTTTGTTTTGAAACTGTATTTTCTTCAATGTGTACTACAGAAATAAATTTGGATTGATGTTCAAAGTCACTGTGTAAGTTTTAGAACCTGTTTTTTAACTGTTTTCAGTGCTGTTGATGTTTTTGTCTGAATCAGGAGGTAGACAGACGGTGTCTGTCAATCACAGCTGCTCTTTCATTGTTGTTAAATTGCCCCGATTAAGGTCCTAATTTCAAAAACAAATACAGCATGAAACCTGTTGTACTCTGGCTGTTTATACTGCTTTAAATTTAAACTATGCAAAGTCATTATCACCAAATACTGGAAATACCAGTACCAGTATACTATGAGTTTTTGTTTCTGCAGATTGTTTAAAACACAAGCAGTAGAAAATAAGTTGGGTGCTTATGACACATTCTTTAACAACAAACTGTTGGTCCATTGTACAGGAACTAATCATTTCCACCACAGCCAAACATGACAAAAGTAAACAATGTCATTATGTTTACTGATGACATCACAGGACAGTTTTCCCTTCACTCAAAAATGTGTGTGAAATGTATGGTATGACAATACCAAATAAATCCTGCAAGGGAATCAATCCTTTGTGTAAATTGCCTTTCAAAACCTCTGCTTCCATGGCAACCAGACATGAACTGGTTAAACATTTTTCATCAGGGCACTGTTGCGGTAATATCATATATAGTTCTCACAGATGTTCCTCAAATACATATTCTTTGGCCGGATAAGAATTGCTTTTTCCTCTTCTGCGTAACATCAGTTACAGACTGTGTAACAAACATTGAAATTACACATACAGAACATTTCATACAGAAATTTCAAACAGTTTCAATTTTCAACTGGCCACTGCATAACTGCAGGAGCTGTGATGTCATACTGCATGTCTTGTAAATTTTCAATATATCATGTGTTTTCTATACTTGTTTTGTCTCAACTAGCTTTTCTAAAAACTGTCTCTGTAATGCTGCTTTACATCAAAACAAAATTGTGAAAAGCGCAACATAAATCTTCACTGATGAAATGAAACAGCAGACAAATTAGAGCCACATAGATTTACAACATGACTTTCAATTTTTAAACCTGTCATTCAAAGAGACAAATTTAAGAGTTTACAAAATACAAACACAGACTGAAATAAGATTGTCAAAATCATGATGTTTGTTTTTAAAACAAAACAAAAGCTGGAGTCTACAGGAGGGCTGTCAGCACTGTTTAAGCATTGCGGTCGATATGAACAACAACCTCTCATCCATTGATCTTGGTTCCGTTCATCATCCTGCAGGCCTTCTCTGCACTCTCTGAAGAATCGAAGCAAACCATTCTGCAGCCTTTGGACTTTCCATTCTCCATCTTTATTTCAGCATACATCACCTGACCTGAGTAAGACAGTGAGATTCTGTGGGTGATGGTGGTTTATGAATAAGTCATTACAAAGTAAAACACACACATATCACAGTGACTGAACTTCTCCTTCAACTTCTGCCAGTTGAGATAGTATGAGAGCTAAAACACACATCTCATTAAAACACATTGGTGATACATACACACACAGTCAATCACCTTTAGCTTGATACACACATTTCTCACGAAGCTCTGGCATGCTGTCTTAGATGCCGTCCCCCTGTCACTCGTTTTACCCATGTGACCTGAGCCACCTTCATACTGTCTGAAGCCACGGCCCATCTAATCCAGCGTTCAAATGGTCCATCCCTATGTTGCTCATCCCAGCACCTGCAACACACACACCCTCAGCCTGAGAGCCCATCTACATTTTCCCAGTTACAGACTGCAGAGAACAAAACAGGCTTAATGCAAATTGTAATGAAATATAAACACTCATCTGACAAAGTCACTGCAGATTAAAGGTGAAATGCAACCAATTCTGAAAAATGAACAGACTGAAGGTTTAAAAATAAATGTGTGTGTGAGACAACTAAACCTAATCCAGATCCCACGGGCCCCATGCCAGAGAAACCTCTAACTGAAGAGACAACAGACCATTAGCACAGCTCACATCACTGACACACGCACATTTGTTCCATAGACTTCCATTGATTTTATATTGGGCTGATGATATTTTCTATGCCAGTGACCCTCATCCAAACATGTGCGACGATTAGATTTAAAGAAAAACATGATTTGAGCCTTTTTATTTAATGAGGACCAGTAAAATGTCTCAAGTTGGCTGTCATGGCATTTTACTATGTGAGTGAAGACAGCTAAACCTGTACACACAGTTTTACACACCCAGAGCTCCAAATGGGCGGTTCATGCACCCCTCACTCTTGCCAAAGTCTCTGTCCATTCCTGGGCAATAAATATCTGTTCATAGACAAACAGACAGCTGTTAGAGACAAACACAGAGACAGACAGACCAACACTGAGGGAACAATCTTTCACCTGCCATCTGGCCCATCAGTCCCATGTCTCTGCCAAATCCTGGCATCCCACCACCACAATCCAGCCCTGAGAAACCTCCTACACACAGACACATCTTAGCACTCCTGACTGATATAACAGATTTCCTCCTCCTGATCACAGATCAGTTCTTACCGCTCACGCAGCTCATTCCTGAGCATCTGGGTCTGTCCATTCCTGTTCAAACACAAACTCAGTCACTCGTGTATAATAACAAAGTACAGCTCACATTAATGCTGAAACATTTATCTTGGTCATGATGTTACACTAGTTTCATTGTGCAGCATTAACATGCACTATAATGTTTACAGAAAGAATCCACCAATCAAACAACACAAGATGAGTGAAGGAAGATTTTGAAACACACCAGCCATTCTTCCTCCACTGGACCCCCGAGTCTGTCTTTACAGGGATGGGAGCTGTGTCACTGTCGGCCCCCGGAGCTCTTCTCTTGGGCTCCCTGCGGAAAGAGAGACGACAGAGTGAGAAGCGCTTCCACAATAAACGCTGCACACACCAACCATACAAAAACAAGCTTTCACGCGTGAAAACACACGCTTCATTGTATGTGTGTGTATATAAAAATATATCCTTAAACATGCTCAAATAAATCGCACGCTGATGGAAGAGGCTACGGTTCTGACTGACGCTCAGAAACACACAAACAATCCAATAAACCCAAAAAGGAAATGAGAAACCCAACACAAACACACACACACACACACACACACACACACACACGTCTTCATTAGTGTTGTCCTGCCCCGGCTGGGGCTCCAGTTCTTTCTCGCCGACCCGACCCGACCCGACCGGACCCGACCCGACCGGACAATCTCCTGATTCCCGCACTTTGAAGCTCCGTGTCCGCCATCACTGCTGCGCGAGATCTCGCGAGAACAGAGTGGACTAGCCCGAGACGAGACGTGAAGTGGCCGCGGGGCCGAGAAACATCGCGCAGCAGCAAAGTGCTTCACATGGCAGCTGTTCATTTATGTTTTTGATCGCTGTATATATTTCACACAACTTCATAATACTGTTTCTATAAAGCAAGAACAAAGCATGTCCTCTTAAAGTTACAAAAATTCAAAAATCTAATTTCTGAAATCAATTCCAGGGGCCTTACATGTATTTATATATCCTATTTATATAGGAATACTGGTGTATTATTATAGACCTTTAGATTTTTAGCTCTACCTGGTACACAATCTACACATACTATACACACAATATACAGACACGTTTCAGGATTAGAGATGAACTCATCTTCCCTTGTTACACATTCATTGCACACTGGTTGTAAAGAGCAGTTATAAACAGAGCTGTTGTAAACTCTATACAGGCTGTTACACACAGTGATAGATTATAACGCAGTGAATTATAATACAGCTGATAATAAAAATAGATAGACTTTATTGATCCCTAAAGAAATACTCCAAGGTTTCCTGGAATTTCCTAAATTCTAATAAGTTAAAGTTCAGCAAAATGTTAACCATATAAACATGATCACTGTCTGTTCAGAGGTTATATCAAGTTTTATTCAGTCTGAGTGAACAATGACTTATTTTGGCTGTTAGATTTCCCATCATTTACGATTGTTATGAATCAGTCTGAAGTAAAACTGGAGAAAAGAAGTTACAAATTTAATATTCTGCTACAAAACACCTGTGTGACAATTCACAACTTTCATTAAGCAGCTTTGAAACAATATAAAAGTGCTATACAAATAAATATGAACTGAATTTCAAAAGTTTTTATGTTACAAAGCAGCCATTAAATAATGTGAATTATTCACAGTGTCTCATTTTGAGTCATTGTGAGTAAAAGTATGTATTATCCTTTATTATTCTGAAGTGATTTCAGTCAATCTTTTTTGTGTTGCAGAAAGAATCTGAACACGCCAGTCAGTATGATTACTGTGATTAACGTTTGCATGCAGATATTACAAAGATAAATGCACCACATTCAATTATAAGACATCAAATTGTCGCAATCATGATTTTGAAAGAGTTTTTGAAGTCAGTGAAAGTCATTATGCAAATATTGTGCAATAAACTTGACAGGGTTTATCCCTTCACTATAACATAGGGGATTTGGGTACTTATGTGACTTCATGGCTTTGGCCTACAGACAAACATTAAATGAACTTAAAGGCAATAATACAATAATACATAGAAAGGGCTCTTTGACAACAACCTTGCAACCACCTAGTACATGCTGGAAACCACGTAGCAACACCTTGGCAACCATCCAGAACACTCTAGCACCCATGTTATAATGCCCTGGAAACAACACACAACACCTAGCAACACATTACATAACAATACAGCAAAGCTCTGACAGACACTCGTAATACCCCAGTACGGTGCTGCTGGACTATTTTATCAGAACATCCTTCAGTATCAAAATGTGTCGTTGAGTGACTGTGCCTTTAAACGCAGCTGATACTTGAAGCACATAGCAGAGCTGCAGACACACATCAGCTCACCTCCGCAGCCACAGTATTCCTGCAGGGGGCGCAGCCGCAGAACAGACGTGAATGAGAACAGGTGAGATCCGAGCGCAGGCACGACCTCACAGAGCAGCAGAAACGAACAAGTGACGACAAAAGAGAGACGAAGAGAGACATGGCGGAGAAGAAGGTGATACAGTGAGAGAGCAGCTGAATGTGCAGGAAGCGCAGGCGACAGCTGCACTGTCACAGCATCGCAGTCGCAGTCTCAGCGTGTCTGCGCATTGCTGCAGCAGCGGTGAAGACGAGAGATGGAGAGACTGACAGCGGCCGCGGGAATAAAACACTGACCGGCTGCAACAGGTCCGACAGAATGAGGCACAAATGAAGGTGAGATGCGGTTCAGCAGCTACCACCTGCTGCTCATCCACACCCACCTCTCTCTCTCTCTCTCTCTTGAACTGTGTGTTTCATTAACGTGTGTATTACTGCTCTCGTCTGTTGAAAGTGCCCCATCAGTGGAGGCGCAGCTGGAACGCAACAGGTCCTCTGTGTGTTTCCTGTGTCCATGTGCTGCAGTCTCGGATCTGCCTTCAGGATTGCTGCTGCGCCACAGTCTGCGTGTTTTCTGATGCATTCGTCTCTGTACTGTTGTGTTCGTGCATGCTGCAGCTGTGTGCTGCAGCTGTGTGCTGCAGCTGTGTGCTGCAGCTGTGTGCTGCAGCTGTGGCTGCAGCTGTGTGCTGCAGAGCATAATCTTATCACCTGTGATTTGACGAGCACATGCTGTCGCTTATTGAAATGCTTCATTTTCTGTAAATGCACCTGCTTGTGTTAGAAAAGAGACAATTCAGCGTCAGTGCAAACTTCACATGAGTTTGCTGTTGCTGACTCTGTTGCTGATAGTTTTGGTAAAATAATTCACAGCATGTGTTTCCACCACAGGCATCCGTCCGTCCCTGCTAATCCTTGACCTGTCGACACATTCAGAATGATGGAGCATGCTTGGGAACATGTGTAGCGTTCACTACAACCACAGTCTGACGGCCATGAGTGGCAGTGACATCATGGCTTACTCTCTGAGTCTGGAGCAGAAGACAGCGTTTGCATTTGTGGGGATGCTGCTGGTGTTCCTTGGTCTGCTGATCATCAGGTGTTTCCGGATTCTGTTGGACCCCTACAGCAGCATGCCTTCGTCCAGCTGGGGTGACGGGCTGGAGGGGCTGGAGAAAGGGACTTTCGAATATGCCCTGACCTGAGAGCTGAGGAGAGGCCACGTCCCACAGTCCCCACCTTCCTTCTAGAACTCTCTGCACACACAGGATGCACACACAGAACGTGCTTTTGCATTCAAAAACAGCTAGATCACAGCCAGATAAGGAAGAAGTACAAAATAGCGCAGATGAAATGCAAGAGCACACCGTGTGCGAGCGCATGTGAAGATGTGTGAGAATTCATCCAAACAAAACACTGTGAACATAACCACATGGCCTGCTGTCGTGACATCATGTGTGAACATGATTTTGTGTGAACATCATGTGTTCGCTACATGATTTTGGAGTTGTCACACCATTCAGCCAATGAACATCTCAGGGAAGAACACATGGCCGCCGTATGTGGAAGAAAGCAAGCAGGGTAATTTAACCCTTTCAGCCTGTCTTGAGTTCATCAAGCTTAATGGTTGAAAGCAGTTCACCAGAGCGTCTTGATCCACATTCTGTGAAACTTCTTTAACACAGTTCAGTCTTCAGGTTAATCAGCCGAGAGGAACGTGAAGTGTGTCAGATAACAGAGACATGCAGAACGTTCTGTGGATCCACAGGATCACAAGAACCACAAATACATTTAACTGGGCAAATGACAATCAATAAAATTAATTGGCTTATACATGCTTCTCCGATTGACAGTGTTTTGTACATTAAAATGCAATGTACATTAAATTTTATTTTCTTTTTCACTTTAGTATGTTAATTCCTCACATTATTGCTGCTGGCCGGTTGTCTTCATCAGGTCAACTACTGTCATGGTGACAATTCAATTTTATTTATATAGCGCTGTTTACAATGTTGCATTGCTTTAAAGCAGCGTTACATATAATGAAAAATACAGCACAGAAAACAGCAAAATTGATGTGAATTCTGCTGAGCAAGTCAGTTAAAAAGCAAAATGTGTTGTCTATAATAAAATTGCAAAAATAATCACTTTCCCAAACCCTTCTCCATCTACTATTGGTCAGATGGTCCTGCCCCAAATCCACACCTTTGGTTGAACCAATACTGCTGTCTGTCTCTGTCTGGTCAGGATATTTAAAGACGCAGAGCATGTTTTGATGAGGTCAGTGTTTACGCAGTATTTTACCAGACATAACTGACACAATTATAGCTAACTGAGTAATAACATTCAATTGAACAGGACAGAAATTCTTGTACAGTTGAGGAAACTCTAGTGAAGTTTTAAGGTTTCTTATCAGCACTAAGTCAAGAAGCGCCATGTTTTTGGCTTTCATATCTTTATCCACACCTGTGTAGAGTATGTTTCTGGCCAAACTTTTCTGAACTGAAATATTGTGCTTGTTTGTGGTTCTGGGAAATCTGGGTGTGTGACATGTTGAACAGTGCAGACATCTCTGTGTTTTCCTGTAAACGGCTGCAGTAAATACATGCAGTCACTTTCTCTTCACTTACTGCCTCTATTAAAGTATCTGCACACACACAGAAGAGTCACACAGATGTTACAGAGAATTCTTCAGTGTCACTTCCACACAGTTTCTCCTGTTTGTTTGTGTGATGGAGGAAGGGTGCATCACCATGACAACAGCAGAGAGCTGATACGCCAATGAAAGTGTAGTTCATCTGCAGTGTTCTAGTGCTGTGCATCTGCCTTACTGTTATTCAGACTGGATTCTGTGCCTTCATTTAGCATCAGTAGTCTTTCCTACAGTGTGTGTGTGTATGTGTGAGGATGATGATGATGATGAAGATCACTGTTCTCTGTGTTTATCTGATGAACGTGGAGCACTGTGATGGTTCTGTGTTCATCTGCTGGAATAAAAGAGATCTGGACCTCTTGCTCATGTCTGTCTCTCTTAAAGCAATAGTTCACCCAAAACATTCTGTCATCATGTCATTCTGAACCTGTACGACTGTCTTTCAGTATATTTGTGTTGCTCAAGTCTGTATAATGAAAGTGATTTGGGACGAATGCTGTCAAGCTCCAAAACCAAGGATAAGAAAACTGTACTTACTGTAAGGATTTCTTAAAGAGTACAGTTTACTTACAGAGTGAGAGTGTTACAGAGTGTTGCATTAACAGCATAAAGGTTGTGGGTTGATACCTGGGGAACATGTACATCTGACAAATGCCTAAATATAAATACTGTATAGTGCAAGTTGTGTGAACTCCACTGTGTGTAAAACACATGAAGATATTTTATTAAAAAAAGACATGTTAAAAAATGTGATATTGTGTTTCTCATGGAAGGAAAAGGTTGACCTTGGTAACTGATCACAGGTCAGTCACAGAATCTTTCACAAGCAGGTTTGTAATTTCAATCTGAATGTAAACAGCACAAGCAGGCTGACTCCAGTTTCTCCAATATCATCTCACAGGGTAAAATCAGAAGCACACATGCTGCTGGTTCTGTTCCTCCAGAGCCAGACACATCCTCAGCACTCTTGGCCTGGATGAGCTGGATCTGTAACCATAGCATCTCCCTTATGCCTGTGTGCAGATTTTAATACTCTACTGATTGGATCTGTAACCACTGCAATGGCTGTTTATAATCATATTGATGTCTAACTGTTTACAGACAGTCTAATAACAGCATTCATACCTTTATGCATTAGAAACACTAAGGTCATGGAGTCAAATCCCAGAAATGGACAAAAAATATATGTGAATGTTATAAACATCTGTAGATGAAAGTATCTTTCAAATGCAATCAGTTAGTACTGTAAACCCTAACTGTAGTAGTGCAGAATACAGCTCAAGGTCAGAGGTCAAACAATTATGCCCACATCCGTGCCAACACACCAGCAGAATGTGAGAGACCTTTCCCATTAAATGCACTGAAGCAAAACTTTTCCAAGGTCATCTGCAGTTTTCTGGGGATGTGACAACATTATAGAGTTTATGAGTGCACAGAGTGTTAAAGGTAATAAGGAAATATTTTTGTAATGTGTCAAAAGAGCCCAGAGCAAGTTCCCATTCCAGTTGGCTTTACATTAACTTCATCATCAGAGAAATACCTCACATCTCGCCTGCTCGCACAACAGCACACACACTGCAGTGAGAAACCACGAAACAACAGCCTGACTAAAACGTGTCAGTGTCAGTGGAAACATGTTACCAGATTCGTCTACAGTAAATGTTCAGCCTGAACATCAAAGTAATAACCCTCATAAAAGCTGGACAGTCTGTACTCTTACTGCAAAGACTCAGTTTACAATATTAATAATCATGACATGAGTTGTCAGGGTATTATCTGCTATTGGAGTTTATCGCCTGTTAATCTTTAAACACTTGACATGGAGCAAGGACATTTTTACCCCCATCTCACCCCTACCACAACAACAGCGTCAGGTGTATTTAGGTGCATCCACAGGATAAACCAATGAGCCTCCACCTGTGAGCTGCGGCCAGCTATATAAAGTGTCTATATAAAGTGTCCCATCATCAGCCAGCATTCACACAGCGTCTGCTTCTGAACTATTTGATCCATCAGTGGCCCAGAAACACAGAATCAACCTGGAAGTTCAAAGTGTTTCAGACTAATTCAGTGTTTGACTAAAGTTACTCTCAGGTGATCTCAGAGAACCTGCTGATGGAGAATCCAGGTTTTGAGAGGTCTAAAGATGATCCCCCACAGTATGAAGAGACGTCCTTCTCCGGGAACGGCTTCAGAAATGGGGAACATCGGGCCATCCGTCCGTCTGTGGTCAGTGCTTTTGGGCACGACACTCTGGATCGTGTGCCGAATATCGACTTCTATCGTAATGCGGCAAGTATTAGTGGACACAGAGTGGTGAGACCATCCCTACAGGAGCTGCATGATGTTTTTCAGAAGGTTAGTGAGACCTATACTTCATACTACATACAGAAATCTGCCATATGGAAATAATGTAAAACACATTTAGTATATAATAGAATACATATATGTTCATGCATGGATTCAACAGCTATAAAAATAGGTCACATACATTATTACAGCATTTACTTTCAAATACTACAAGACTGTCTATTTTCATATAATAAATAAATTCATATATTTCTGTAAATATTTTTAATTTTCTAGTTTGCTTATATATGTCCACACACCCACTCACACACACAGATTAGAAGAATATGAAAAACATATTAACAACACAGAACGCAAAATTCCTTCAAAACTATTATGAATATTCTGTTCTTCTCTACATGAGATAATGAAAACATTTGATCTTGGCATGTGGAGGCGAAATTGTTTTTTTTTATAAAGATTTCAGAAATAAAGATTTTAGGTAAAATTTTAAAAAGTGAGAATTTTTGTTGTTGTTTTGAGATTTGATCATTTGTAAGCACTAGGTTATTTTAAATAGCCTGCAATATGACAAATGAATTTGAAATATTTTGCATAGTCTCTCAAATAACATGTGTTCATATAATGTTTTTAAAGTAACTTAATAATGCTGCAGAATGCGGCTTACAACCAATGAAGTTCAGCATGTCACACTGCAGGACACTCAACTTCACAAAAGTGTTTCATGTCAGCTGCCCATTTCCCTTCAGAACGGAGGCCTCAGTAACCCCAGCACAGGTGAGAGCAGTGAGGTGGGTGATGGCTTGGCGCTGGGTGACGTGGAGTCAGTCGTCCCTCTGGAAGACAAGAGTAATGCAGGTGTAGTTAAATTCGGCTGGATCAAAGGAGTCCTGGTGAGTCAATACACACCAAAAACACAAACAACTGTGTTATCAGACAGCGACGATAAGCAGCACGTTTGGTGTGAAGACTTGAACAGGATTTTACAGCCCAACTGTAAATGCACAGTGGGTGCAGCTGAGTTGTGCTGTTGTGTGTGCAGGTGAGATGCATGCTAAACATCTGGGGTGTCATGCTCTTCATACGACTCTCATGGGTCTTTGGACAAGCAGGAATTGGTGAGATTCAGCACTGTGACCTTCACACTTATTTCTTATGAAATTTCCCCAAGACAAATTCTCTATAATTTTGTTAAGAAGTTCACAGAACCTTTGGAACTGTCTTGTCAAGTCTAAGCAGATTTTGAGACTGTTGTGAGACTAGTGGAGAGGCGCAGGATTACTGAGGTCTGTGGAAATCTGAGTTCAGCTGCATTTGGTTACTGCTGGTGTGGAACGTGCTGAAGGTCGTTGGAAGTGTTTATGGTGCAGAACAAATGTTGAAACAATGTCTGAGTTTCTGTGAAGTTCAGTTCCAGCCAGACACCTCCAGCTGGAGGAGAAACACTATCAGAGTGTCAATGTCACTCCACCTGCTTTTATGAGCTGTGAGTGACTGACTGCAGGAGATAATGATCAGACACACAGTAGCTGCAGCACACACTATAACACACGTCATTTACTGCAGGAATCTGTCATGTGTGTTCATGTGATCTCAGTGTGACCAGAAAACTGTCAGCTTGAGTGTGTTTCTGTGTTGAGGGCTGTAATACTCAACAAGTCTCTCCACCACTCAACTAACACACTCTCCTCTATGTGCACTAGACACTTTTTACAACTGAGGGTACATAATCCCACAAAAAAGACTCATGTATGTTTACAAGCCCATGCACTACAGATCATCTTGTACTGTTCTCCAGCCAGGAACAGTGCTTGACTTATATTTATGTGGAACATTTGTATAGTTTGTATTTAAATAGTTTATGTATAGGCAACTTTATATATATTTATATATAGTATATTTATAATCCAATTCTGTTAGCATTTGTGTTTAGATTTATACTGTTTCACGTCATTGTTGTATGTCTGTATTTATGTAGCACCGTGGTCCTGTGAGGCACGACATTTCGTTCCACTGTATGTCCCCACATATAGCGGAATGACAATAAAGCTCAACTTGACTTGACTTGACTTGAAGTGTGTGTGGTTCTGGTATTCACTACATTATGTCCCCACAAGTATAGTAATACCAGTAAACTTTGTGGGGACATATTTAGGTCCCCATGAGGAAACAATCTTATAAATTATACAGAATTATCTTTTTGAACATCCAAAAAACAGTGATGTGATGGTTAGGTTTGGGGGTAGGGTTAGTGTAGGGAATAAAGGGGGATATGGTTTGTACAGTATAAGAACCATTACATCTATGGAATGTCCCCATTAAACATTAAAACTGAACATGTGTGTGCATGTGTGTGTGTGAATAAATTATGAAATACTCCTGTAAACATCTATTTTTGACCCCTGAAGAGTTTTTCTGACCTCTAAAGACTGCATCAGTTTTTGCTGTTGTAATCTAACATCATATGAAATAATATTTGTGACAGGTCACACATTGAAGTTTCTGAGAACACGTTAACTGTGTCTGTGTGTGTGTGTGTGTGTGTGTGCGCGTTTCAGGGTTGGGGATAGTGGTGGTTTTACTCAGTGTGGTGGTGACCAGTGTCACCTGTCTGTCAATGTCAGCCATATGTACCAATGGAGTCGTACGAGGAGGTAAAAACACACACAAACACACAGAACAACATCAGCTGAGAGAAGCAGGAGTTTGTGACACATGACTTGTGCTTGTGTGTGTATCTGTTCTAGGTGGTGCTTATTACCTGATATCTCGCAGTCTGGGCCCAGAGTTTGGTGGCTCCATTGGTCTGATCTTTGCTTTCGCTAATGCTGTTGCTGTGGCGATGTATGTCGTGGGCTTCGCTGAGACCGTAGTGGACCTACTAAAGGTTGGAAGTGTTTGATTCTCTATTAATTTTAATGATTGTTTGAGTAGCTGCTGTAGGTGTTGCATAACATTGTGTATGTGCAGGAGAATGATGCCATCATGGTGGACTCAGTCAATGACATCAGAATTATTGGCTGTATAACTATAGTTCTGCTGCTGGGCATCTCTGTAGCTGGAATGGAATGGGAGGCCAAAGTAAGAACAGGAAGTAGAGCATGCTGGGAATGAGTGTAATATCAGTGTAGGAAATTACCATATTGAGAAACCTTTCATAACTCCCATCTCTCTCTCTCTCTGTCTGTCTCTCTCTCTCTAGGCTCAGATAGCGTTGTTGGTGATCTTGCTGGTAGCCATTGCTAATGTGTTTGTGGGAACTGTGATTCCCTCCACACAAGACAAGCGGTCCAAAGGATTCTTCAACTATCAAGGTGAGATGAAGCTGCATTGTTAAAAATACTGTATATTTTTTAGTCAAGTTACTGACTTTCTATTTTGTAGTTGTATTAGGATAGTACAAGGTATCACAGTTTGTAACAAATGTGTTTTATTTATTATAATATTTAATAATTTATTATAATTATTATAATAGGATTACTTTATCAAAATCCTGTGGCTGAATCCACAACTGAATAATGAAAAATTAAACAGGCCAAAATGATCCTGCTGCGGATTGTGTCAAACGTTCTTTTATTTTTCTGCTACAGAATCCATTGCAAAAGAAAACTTTGTACCGTACTTCCGGGATGGAGAAACTTTCTTCTCTGTTTTCGCCATTTTTTTCCCAGCAGCCACCGGGATTCTGGCTGGAGCAAATATCTCTGGTGACCTGAAAGTGAGAAAAGCGTGCTGAAATTAGAAATAACTGTACAAATAAACTAGTAGTTGTTTTCATGTCACACATTGATTCTCCAGGATCCTCAGGGAGCTCTTCCTAAAGGAACACTGCTGGCTATTTTCATCACAGGAATAACCTATCTGGGCATCGCACTGTGTGTCTGTAAGTCAACAACAACAGCTGCTTCATTTGAAGCAAATACACAGTTCTCAGATCAGTGAATATAAACTCTCTGGATTTCTGAAAACAGAATGATTAAATTTATTCTCTGGGCAGCTGTTACGGTCGTTCGAGATGCGACTGGTAACCGTAACGACACGATTAAACCAGGAGTGAGTTGTAACTTCTCCTCTGCGTGTGATCTGGGCTACGACTTCTCAGTCTGTCAGAACACCAAGTGCAAATATGGCCTCATGAACAACTTTCAGGTGAGAGTCAATAACCCCACAGGAATAAACGTGTGTTTCCTGCAGAAGAATATTGTGTACATTAAAGGCAGCGTTCCTTTTAGCTTTGCTGTTGTCATGACGCACATCTTGTTTCCTGTCGGCTGCGCGAGAATCAACATACGACGCCGTCCTGCACTGCAGTGTAAAGCTGCTACAGGCACTTAAATAGATGCAAATAAGTCAGTCCAATCACAAGTCAGAGTATTGAAGAAAAACCAGCTGCAATACAATGTTACATTTTGATTAGGTGTAAGGGGATAGAATATACAGCTTGTACTGTATAAAAACCATTACGTCTATGAAATGTCCCCATAAAACATAAAAACCCAATGTGTGTGTGTGTTTGCCTAACCAAATACTGGGGACAAAACCTGACAAATCTAACCAAAACCCCCTTTTTGGGCACATCTTCTAATGTAAAATCAAGTATAGTAAATAACATTTAAATTATGAATGTAAATTGTAAAAATGCAGAACATTTTCTGTTAGGGTTTGGGTTAGGTTATATTGTATATAAAAACTGTAGAAGTCTATGGAATGTCCCCGTTTAAACAGAAGTTACTGTGTGGGTATGTGGTATATAGGTCATGACTCTGGTCTCTGGATTTGGACCTCTCATCACAGCTGGAACATTCTCTGCCACGCTCTCGTCAGCGCTCGCATCTCTCGTCAGCGCTCCTAAAGTCTTCCAGGTGAATCAGCACACGCAACACTCAAAATACAATAAAACAATAATTGTTCAGTCATGTGAAACTTTGAAGGACATTGTAAAAAAGCTCTTAAAACTATTTTTTGACTTGCATGATCTAGAGATTATACTTGTACATTTGCACATTGATGTGATTCACAGGCTTTGTGCAAAGACAACATCTACAAAGCTCTCAAGTTCTTTGCCAAAGGTCACGGCAAAAACAATGAGCCAATCAGAGGATATGTCCTGACCTTCATCATCGCTGTGGCCTTCATCCTCATCGGTGAATAGAAGAGCCATGATCTGATTCATATCAGGTGTTTTAATGAGAACTGATGATGTCTGATGAAGGTGAACTGATGAAGATGTTTTGCTTTCAGCTGAACTGAACACCATCGCACCCATCATCTCTAACTTCTTTCTGGCCTCATATGCTCTCATCAACTTCTCCTGTTTCCATGCCTCATACGCCAAATCCCCAGGTCTCTACACACACATACACACATGTTGGCATATGTGGTTTATAGGAACATTTCAATAAACTCTGTTATACTGTACAAACTGTACATACTGTAAAACACTAATGCTAGACCTAACCCTCACAGAAAACTACTGGCATTTTTTTATTTAACAAAAAATCATTTATGTTTTTTAAGCAATTTAGTTTATGAGGAGACAGGACATGCCCTTGTTTATAAACCATGTTTATGTTGTTATACCTATGTTATTCTAGACAAGACGTGTCCTTGTAAACCCCATATTCAAACCCACACACATACCAACACTAGTAAGCAACACTAAAGTCTGCACAGGCAGCATCTGGAACCTCATAAGTGAGTGATCTGACAGTTTCTACAGCCATTTCACACACACATCACAGACTCCACCAAAACAATCTCAGAATTTGACTAAAAGTCAGGAGAACAAGAGAACTACAAACACACACTTATTAACAACAACAACAACTCCATATATGAAGGCCCTTGGTATAAACCCAAACACTAACTGTGTGTTAAAGATTCAGTGGGATGAAAATATTTGTGTGTGCAGGTTGGAGACCTGCGTATAAATATTATAACATGTGGCTGTCGTTGTTCGGAGCTGTTCTCTGCTGCGCTGTGATGTTTGTGATTAACTGGTGGGCGGCACTTCTCACCTACGGCATTGAGTTCTTCCTCTATATTTACGTTACAGTGAAGAAACCAGGTAAGAACCCAAAGATGAGTAACTGTATCAGCAACAGTTCTACTTCAAACAGCATAAAAATTATACAAAACAAACACATAAGCTTTTGTTCAAGGCTACTTACAGTGCATTCTTGGTATACATTTTAATTTGCTATCTGGGAATCAAACCCACCCCCTTGTGGTCGCAAGCCCCATACTCTGCCAGTAAAGCTACAGGAACAAATGGATAAATGTAAACTCTTGTGTTTGTGTCAGATGTGAACTGGGGCTCATCCACTCAGGCCGTGACATTCATAAAGGCTGTGGATAATGCTCTGACATTATTGAGTGTGGACGATCACATTAAAAATTTCAGGTGAGACAGGTAAAATCAGGTAAAAGTCAGATGTTAAATGTCGATCATTTTGTAAAGGGTTTGCTCTTTCTGTGCTGCTGTAGACCCCAGGTTCTCGTGCTGACCGGATCCCCCAGAACCAGACCAGCACTGCTAGATGTGGCTCATTCATTCACTAAGAATTATGGGATGTGTCTCACCTGTGAGGTGTTTGTGGTGGGTGGAGTTCAAACTCTGTCCTGGAAAAACAGGCGTCATTTTCTATATTCTTTTAAAGTTGTGGAATTATCATATTGTCATCTTCAGGACAGGTTTCATAATATTCACCTACACAAACAGAGACACACAAACAAATACAACACACAAACAAATGGTGTATCTAATGCACATGTACAGTACATGTGTACTGAACACGCACATTTCAAACACCTGCACACCTAGCACGTGTGTATGATTAACAAAGTATTCACAGTAACAATGATGTTTTGTATTAACATTTATCTGACTGTGATGTGTGTGTTTTAGGGTCCACGTGAAAGCAGTCTTGCTGGTATCAGTGCTGCTGTGCAGCAGAACATGCTGTGGCTGAATAAACAGAAGCGCAAAGCGTTTTACACAGCTGTAGCCAGAGAGAACCTACGGGATGGAGCAGAAACACTGCTGCAGGTCAGTCAGATCACAAACACCTGCAACACACCACAGTCGAGACAAACACCTGTGACACACACCACAGTTGAGACAAACACCCGTGACACACCCGTGACACACACCACAGTCGAGACAAACACCCGTGACACACACCACAGTCGAGACAAACACCCGTGACACACCCGTGACACACACCACAGTCGAGACAAACACCCGTGACACACACCACAGTACAGACGAACACCCCCATGACACACACCACAGTCGAGACAAACACCTGTGACAGACCACAGTCAAGACAAACACCCGTGACACACCTGTGACACACACCACAGTCGAGACAAACACCCGTGACACACCCGTGACACACACCACAGTCGAGACAAACACCCATGACACACACCACAGTCGAGACAAACACCCGTGACACACCACAGTCAAGACAAACACCCGTGACACACCACAGTCAAGACAAACACCCATGACACACCACAGTCGAGACAAACACCCGTGACACACACCACAGTCGAGACAAACACCCATGACACAAAAAATTGTCTTACTGACAAAACTGTGATCTAAATCTGACAAAATTAGCCAAATGTCATTGTAGTATTTGTTGTACCCAATTTATTTTATGCTTTAAATAAGCATATTTTATGATTTAATAAAAACATGCATGCTGTCATTAATTTAATAAAGCTCTAAACGTATGCATGTGTGTGTGTGTGTGTGTGTGTGTGTGCAGGCATCAGGGCTCGGCAGAATGAAGCCAAACACAGTGATGTTGGGATTTAAACGTGACTGGAGAATAGCCAATTCAAAGGAAGTCCAGAGCTATGTAGGAATTCTACAGTGAGTTCTCAAACTGATTAACCTGCATGTTAGTGTTAGGTCTCTCCTCAAACACACATACACCCTGTTTTTGTTCTCCCCGCAGTGATGCATTTGATTTTGAGCATGGAACCGTAATATTGAGAATAAATCAGGGGTTGGACATCTCACATATCCTTAAAGCAGAAGGTTTGTCATCACCAACAGAGTCTTAACATTAACACACATTTATGTGTTGAAATCCCCATTTCACAAGCCATCTGTGTTTATTAGTGGTGGATTAATATCTGACCTCTTCGTTCTATTAATAAATCACAGCTGATAAGGACTCAACTATGAACCTGATGGTTTGCCTTTGATAACAGCATTTCATTAGTCTTTAGAGAGCAGATATCCGCCCATGTATCAGATATCACGATAACATCACACACAGATTCCAAAGTTTACATCAACCTGAATGTGAAATGTTTTGTAATGGTCAGAGGAGATGGAGCGCATGATCATGGAGCAACAGGCGCTAGAGATGGAGGAGAACGACTTTCAGCTGCAGGGCAAAAAATGGTTCTTCAAAAAGTCTAAGAAACCCTCCAAACAAGAGCTGACAAACAGAGGTACTGCCAGTCACTCAAACTGATGACGTTTTGATGCTGAATGTTGTTATGGTATCATATGCAGACCTTTCAGAAGTCAGTACTAGACCCTCTAAAACCCAGAACCAGACCAAAACCTGCCCATCCACATGCTGTTTTAATAAGCTCACACAGAGAAGTGCTGAATTTATTGTACAATTCACTTCACACATTGACTGCCCCACTTTAATTGGGGTAATTTCCTTTTGCTGAGGTGTAGTTGAGGTAATTATTACTATAAATACATTAAAACAACAACCATGAACTGAGATAAGATATGAGATGAAGATCTCCAGATTAAGACCGGGTTTATGTGTTCTTCATGATTAACTCTGTTCTTTGGCACATGCTGTTAATTAGCATTCCTTCTTTCTCTCTCTGACTTCATTAAAGTATTTTCATTGTTTTGGGCCCTGATCATGAATCCTAGAGCTGGATGATTAAACTAATCAATGTGTCCTCTGTTAAACTGTCTGTGCTTTTATAAACTAATAATGTCACTGAGCACAGCATCCTGAACCCCAGACCCTGTCTCACCACACCCACAGACACACTCACACACTCACACACACACACTCTCATACACACACACACACACACACTCTCATACTCACACGCACACACACAGAATCATCTTAACTGCACACATTGTCAGATATCTCTGCATGAATCATTATCTCCACTTAAGATAAACTTAAACTTTACAGTCCCTTCTCAAAGAGAGATTCAGTGATGGAGTTACATGTAATTTAACAGATGATCTCATTCCAAACGGCTAACAGCTGGAGGAAACTATAGTGAGAGTGTGGGGTCAGATACACTGTGCTGACATATGGAAATCAATAAACTTCTACAGCTGCAGTCCAATAAACTACAAACAATCACATGAAAGAGCCACATGAAGAATCACACAAGAAAACGCAATCACTGAACAAACTCAGCACACAGATGCTGGTGACAGAGGGTGACAGTTCATGACTGATGTATCAGTACAGGTCTGTTCTCACTTTGCTTTGGTAAAATGAAATGGATCTGGATCCAGTCAGTTTACACTGTCACTTTGACAGCAGTGTAAAAAGACCTCACAAAAGCAGAAAACATGCACAGATTAATGATGCCAACAAACACAGATCAGACCTGCTTCAATCCTCAGTGAACTGTCCAACAAATCAAAACGTTCATGGCATCATGAATAGTTGACATCTCTACAAATCTAACAAATCGTCTTACAGTAAAATATTAATCTTCACTGCATGTGATCTAATCCACCACCACATAATCTTTACTGTTCTTACATTCTCCTCAGTTTCTCTGGATGTCCCTCAAGCATCTGATCTGGCCAAGATGAACCAGCGTTTGGTGGAGGCTAGCAGCCAGTTCAAGAAGAAACAGGGCAAAGGAACCATAGATGTTTGGTGGCTGTTTGATGATGGAGGTGACAGAACATCACTGTGGCGTCACAGTCAGTGTGTGTCTGGGTTCTGTTCTAGTGCTCATGTAATTATTGTGCAGGTCTGACACTACTGCTGCCTCATATACTCACCACACGCAAGAAATGGAGCAACTGTAAACTCCGAATCTTCATCGCTGGACAGTCTGAGCGCATTGAACAGGACAAAGAGGAGTACGTGAAGATCACTTACTCAAACACAACTGTATTTAAATGAATCACTACATGTGTGAACAGAAAAACATGTCTGACTTTGAACCAATCTGTTTTGATTGTAACTGTCTGTCAGAATGCAGTCACTGCTGAAAAAATTCAGGATAAAATGTGATGACATCAAAGTTGTAGCAGATATGCATGTGAGACCCAGCACAGAGAGGTAAAATACACACACATACACGCCAAACGTCCTCAGTTCATTCACTGACACATGCTGCATGTTACTCACTGTGTGTGTTAGCTGGAAAGTGTTTGAGGACATGATCGAGCCGTTCCGTTTGCACGAGGGGTCAAAGGACACGACTCAGGCTGAAGCTTTGAGGAAGGAACATCCGTGGAAGATCACAGACGTTGAACTTGATGCCTTTGAGGAGAAGGTAGAAAAGTTTTAGGCTGTGTTGAATCTAGTGCAGATATTAGTCTGCACATATGGACACAACCCGTGATAAAAACAAATGAAAGGGCGACAACTGTCGGTCTGATCATTTTCCCTACAGACAATCCTGCAGGTGCGTCTAAACGAGCTGCTTCAGGAGAGCTCGCGAGCAGCCAAACTTATCGTGGTGTAAGTCACATCCTCTTTAACAGAGTGTGCAGTGGGTCAACATACAGATCACGGGAGTAACATAGAGTGTGTGTGTGTGTTGCAGGAGTTTGCCCATTGCTCGTAAAGGTTCAGTCTCTGATCATCTTTATATGGCCTGGCTTGACACGCTCACAAAGAATCTGCCACCAACAGTCCTGATCCGGGGAAATCACAAGAGTGTGTTAACTTTCTACTCCTGAATCTTTTAATAGACAACTTCACATGATTATGTTTGCATTAAAACAGTAGGAAACATACACTACACTGCACAAAAACTAGTACACTAGTATAGTGTTTATCCTTCATGTTAATTAACCATATTTTTCTTAAAGTGAAAGTGTAGTAATGATGTTTTTTGGTGGATTGATTACCATTTGTACAACCAAACTACAAATACCATGGTTACTACAACCATAGTTTACTACAAATGGTTAATTTGTGGTTATCATGGTTTAACTAGTAACTTGTTTTTGATTTTATTTTGTAGTAATACCATGGTTGATTTTCACAAAGGATAGAAACACTGAACACTTTTCACAGACTATATACCAGCCTCTATATGACCTTTATCTATTGCACATTTGATTGCAACAATCACATAAGATCTGTATACACAGTGTAAGCGCAATATAGTGTAAAATTATTCAGAAACAACATTTAAAATATTCATATATGTAAATATGTTCACTAATTGTCCATATTACCTTGCAATGCTGCTTATATATTTATGCGGTACTGATGAAGATTGTGTGAAATTATTTCATGCTATATTCTTATTAAATTATATAATAGCTCTATTTATGATTATTTATCAGCAATTAATACATACATTTTTGAAAAATATATCTGAATATCTCAAAAGTATTTTCTTTATGTTGCATGCTGTACCCTTTATTGACAGAATCATAATTCTGACAAACACGCCGTCATCCAAACACACATTCTTACACCATTTAAGTCAAGTTACAAAATCTGTAGCAGTTAAAGTCTCTTTTTAAATACATCTTTATTTACACCAGCAAATTTTACAAACCAAACCTAGAAAGAAACCAGCGCAACACTTATCAGCTCATCAGTCATTCGTTTCATTTTATACATATAGATTGTGTTCACCTGAACAGACAGAAACAAGTTTGTACTTCTCTTGAACGAACTGCTCATCACGTGATGCCACTTTCTGAAACAGATTCACAATAAAACCATTATCACAATCTCTAAAAACTACACGACAGAAACTTGAGACTGGACAAGCACTGTATTAGATAAAAAGATGTTAAAGTATCTATGAGGAAGACTAAACCAACAGGATGTCCTTTAGTAGTATCCACCTTTCTCCTCATGGAGAGTGTCACTTCCGTTTAGTAGTGACTGTCAGCTAGAGAAAGTTCATGAAGAAATAAAGCTGACGGAATCTGTGGCGTTACAGGCTGTTACAACAGCCACAGGAAACCTACAAAACATGAGTGTTACGAGCACAGCTCAAGAAGACGAGCGGACATGTGAAGACAATGCTTTCACCACTGAACTCTGCACCTTTCAAAGAATCAAAGCATATTTGTATTTATTTTACTTTATTATAACTCATTGCATAGTACATCATCATTAACACATGAAACATAATGCTAAATAATGACTTTATTATAATTGAAATAAAATCAATTTTGGATAAATATTACAATTGCACTGGATCCCACTCTTCGTTAAATAGGTGAAGAACCTGCGCATGTGTAATTCCCACATCACCCCCGGACAACACAAGATCATTGAAAATGTCATCGTATGTGACTGCAGGCCAGAGCTGCATGTCATCTGTCCGGGAGAAGACTTATATATGGACAAATATAAACAGCGAAATAAAACTGATAACACCTTCCGTTTCAGAGCTGTCCGGGTAACTCGGTAATGCCAACAAAGACATCAGACTGAGAACTGAAGTTGTGAGGCCTGCGCGCGCACGCAATGTATTGTGGGTATGTTCGCGACTTGCGATAAAGTGGATAGGGTAAACCAGCAAGTGGATTTTGAAAACATGTGTGAGGTATATACAATAAAATGTAATAGATCACTGACAAACATGACATCATGATCCTGGCTGAGTTTCCCAAAAGCGTCGTCTCAGCTGATCGCAGAGACTATTGGTGCTACGATACACTTAAGGGCTTACAAAACGAAGCACTGGACTGTCTGTATTGTCTGTTTAAGCATGAATAAAAAACAGAAAACGTTCACTCACTGGGGAGTTTGTGTGAATGTTGTAGGATTTAACCATTCATCAGAGCTGCAGTACGCGTCACATACATCAGGTGGCGGTAACGACCATTACACAAGCAGAAGACGGACATTTGTGTCGTGAGCGTTGAAGATGTCGAGTCGGGTTTGCGCGTCTCTCTCTTCAGTTTGCGGTGTAAACGGGACTGTGTGGGGACGCTGTGCTCGAGCAGGTCAGAGTTCAAGAGTCATGAAACAGCGAACACACACACGGCGTTACAGACGCGTGGCTTGCTTGTATTAGTAGCTTTGAATCCATGAGTATGCATCACGCTACACACGCCTGTAACAGTACACATGATTTACCTACAAATGAAGAGTAACGAGTAATTAATGATCGCGCTGTTGTTGCAGTTCACTGGTTAAGTTACAGAGATCACGAAACTCCACTCCGCGTTCATTTCTACAGTATCCGCAAACAGTGACGTCTGCGCCATTTGATTGGCTTACGAGGCGCACGTGCGTCAGGCTTCCTCCAATGACACGGATGCGGAGTTGATCGTCATCACCGCTACCGAATTTACCGCCAATTCCATTCAAACCTGCGCGAGTTTACCGCTCGCGCGTCTTTCTTCCCGCGCTCGCCGCTGTGTGACAATGCCGTGTTCTGAGGTTGCAGAAGCCGCGTCCCCGCAGAAGAGATGCAGGAGCGACGCAGCCGAACACAAAGTGTTAAAATTCGCCAAACTGACGGAGAACGCCACGACACCGAGCCGAGGATCGAAGCGAGCCGCGGGCTTCGACCTGTACAGGTGAGAGACGCGCAGATTTTAACAAGCATGATCGGACGTGCTTCATTGTTTTGTGTATTGAAATGCACACTTTTAGATTTGTGTCCGCGTCTTTTGGTTTGAATTGCTCTTTTTTGCCTTTTGTAAACCCCAACAAACTTCTCGCATTTCAGGTTGTATTTGTGTTTAACTGGCGGTCACATTCGAGACGCGTGATTTCTTGAGTTATGGTGTGTGTTTCAGCGCGTATGATTGCAGTATTGGACCGATGGATAAAGTTCTGGTCAAGACTGACATCCAGGTCGCGGTTCCGCACGGATATTACGGGAGAGTAGGTGAGCAGAGACCCAGACCTCCAGATCCACGTATAACGTTTCTATGGTCGAAACGCACTACTAACACTTCAGTCTGGTTTGTGTTTGTAGCTCCTCGCTCTGGTCTGGCTGTAAAACACTTCATTGACGTTGGAGGTGTGTATCTGATCAGTTTTTTGCTTAATTGTGAATGTGAGTGTTTAATTCTGGTGTTTAATGTGTTATAGCTGGTGTTGTTGATGAGGACTATAGGGGGAATCTTGGAGTTGTGCTGTTTAACTTCAGCAAAGAGCCTTTTGAAGGTGAGATCTCTACGTGCTTGTTCATGTATTTACGGCACAGATGGATAAAATATTGAACTGCTGACATCAACAGTCTGAGATGTAGTTACAGATGACTGGCTTCAGTACAGCAGCAGTCTGAAGATTCTGTCCACACTGCACAACATTGCTGCTCAGATTCACCAGCAGTCATCTGACTCGACCTGAATCTCGTGTTAATACAGTGAATTTTCACGTCTTGAACTCTGAGCGTGTAAATTAAAAATGATGTTGAATTTGTTCATCCCAGTGGAGTCTCATGGAACACATGAAAATGAAAGCAGATGAATGGAATATCTGTCTCTTGTCTTTACAGTGAAGAAAGGCGATCGCATCGCTCAGCTGATCTGTGAGAGAATCTGTTACCCAGAGTTGCTGGAGTTACAGGTGATCATCCATCTTCTGCTTTATCCAAACAGGCAGTTCACCTGCCAAGAGAATAAATGTCCATGTCAAAAAAGTTCAGTTAACAGGATTCAACATGGTGTGTTTGATTTCAGACGCTGGATGAGACTGAGAGAGGCGTGGGTGGCTTTGGATCTACTGGCACTAACTGAGAAGCCTTTTTTTTTTGTTAAATAACTGAAAATCTTAAAGTGTGAAATAAAAACTGAAATAATCATTGTACTTGTTTTCTGTTATGAACATGTCTCTGGTTGATGAATTATGCATCTTTAGAGGACATTGAGTGTTTGTCATGGGTGATTTATTGAACTCGTCTCTTAAATATCACATGTAAATGTGAAATTTCTAAAAACAGTTTTAATTTTTGCATTTGTGCTAGTTTTAATGTGAGAATGATATTAACTGTTACCAAGTGAAATGGAGAAAACGATCCTGAATTGGGCAGCACTACTTTAGATTGGAAGTGCAAAGTATCCATATAAATTCAAAACGAATTATTCCTTTAATTTGTA
>JAZGTH010000086.1:0-210000 GCA_036877525.1 Chromobotia macracanthus | reverse complement strand
ATCTACAACACACACACACACTCACACACACACACACACACACACACACACACACACACACACACTCATCAATATCTACAACACACACACAGATACACACATCAATATCTACAACACACACACACACACACATTAACACACTCATCAATATCTACAACACACACACACACACATCAATATCTACAACACACACACACACACACACACACACACACACACACACACACACACACACACACACTCATCAATATCTACAACACACACACACATTAACACACTCATCAATATCTACAACACACACACACATTAGCACACTCATCAATATCTACAACACACACACACACACATTAACACACTCATCAATATCTACAACACACACACACACATACACTCATCTATACACACACACACATACACACACACACATCAATATCGACAACACACACACACATATACACTCATCTATACACACACACACACACACACATCAATATCTACAACACACACACACAGATACACTCATCTATATACACACACATGGCCGTCTGTGATGTATCCAGGTCGGAGTGGACATATCTTCTTGTATTGGGTGGTTCTGGGCAGCGGGCAGCCCCCATCACAACAGCACTCTGACTTCCTGACACTGACCTGACTGCTGGAGCTCATCTGATATGTGGTCTGAAGAAACCTTGATGATTATTTGACACTCATACACACACACCAGCAAGACTTTAGCTGATCCCACGATCAATGGTCAGTATAGTGAGTGAAAGAGTAAATGAGAGAAAGTGAGATATTTACGTTTTTAAAAAATGTCTTTTTACAATCATTGCTCAAGAATGTATTTATCATTTGAAGTGTACTGTATAACATGTTGTGCAGTTCAGCACTGCAGAACAGTGGCTTTACACTGCTGTTATGATACTCTTAAGCCAATAAACAGCCAATAAAATTAACAAACGTTACTTGGTGTGATTAATGTTGTGAGGAGAAAAAAACTGAAGCATTCATGGAATATCTTCATAAACTAGGACAACATTTGTACAGCAGAAGCTTTTACACCTTCACACACAGACACACACACAGGGCAGACTTCCTGTTCTGTCCACTGCCTTAGAGACAGATGGAAAGTGTGACACAATGAAGGAATAAACACAGTTTTTTTTATCTGGGCTTGTTACCACATTTGTTTTTATGTTGCACATTTCTATGAATGGTGAAACATTATTTACCCAACTTTATACAAACTTCATGACAGATGCACTAGACAATATATGAAATGTTTTTAATTCAGTGACAGAAATTCTGCAGCTTTAGACAGGAAGTACTGGGATTGGGATCTGGGATTGGTCTGAGATAACTCACCCACACATCTCTTTCCGGACAAGGACAGCTGGAAGCCCACCGGACACTCACACCTGAAGCTGCCCGGTGTGTTCAGACACTTTCCAAAGATGGCCATTATGCACAATTAATCTGAAAGAGCAAAAGCAAAGACTGAGAGAGAGAGATTCATGTGAAGTGACGCGAGTTTGCTGTCTGATGTCACCCAACGTTTGAGCAGCTCCACCCAAACACAACAACACAAGCAAAGAAGCAAATTCTTCATGTTGAGTTCACGACAGTTATACACATGCTAGAACACAATCTACCAAAAATGTATTTATAAATTGAAAATGAGTTTCTAAACAAGACTGATACAATATAACAACAGTCAGACAACCATAACACACAAATGTAATAACAGTACTGTGGCCACAGTATATGGTTTTCACCCCCTAATTAAACCATAAATAACAATAACCCATTACACTTGTTACTCAGTGTTATTTTAACTTGTGTGGGATCACACTATTATGTGACAGACACAGTCAGATATGACAGTCTGCCATATCTGCACCACTAGTATCACCAATCAAACCAAAATTAAAAATAAAACACATGAAAATGAATGAAGCAGAAGGTGTGTGATCTGTCCTTCAGACACTGCAGACCACAGGAAAGCAGTAAACAACATAATTAAGGTTATGGAAAAAATAGCAAATATTGATTGATAGTTACCAATGAGATGAGAAGATGCTCTGGAGGTAAGGCTGACCTTCAGTGTCTGGTATTGCTCAGAAGCTTTTCGGATCTTTAGGAGAAAAGTCAGTCCTTTACAATCCACTGCAACTGACTCATCTGCCATCATTCTGTCATTTAATTCTGAACATAATTTCGTCTGCATATTTGACTTACCATTTCACTCAGAAACACGTCATGTTACATGATGACGTGATGACACAATTTAACTCTTCAAACACACTATAAGATCACATGACTGACACACAAGTCAAACACATGGTACAGAAGGTTGTTTAATTAAAACAGTTTAATTGTATTAACAATCAGTCAGAAATTACTGCATGTACAGATGGCAGACACTTCACTGTAATAAAGGCTGAATGACAAACGTCACATTAGTTACCAAAGCATGATGCTATTATATACATAGTGCAAACACACGACAATGACAGAAACCACTCCAACCAGAGAAAGAGAGAGAGACCCATTAACACCACACCAACCCAAAAGCCACAGTGTTGGAGTTTTGCTACAGAATCTTACTGCACTGAGATCTTCACTACAATTACACTGTTAACATGAGCAAAATTACAGCTATTGCATCTCACTCTCACTTTGCCCTGTGCCTGTGTTATACAAAACATTAAGAACAAACAGAATAAAGGAGAAAAGAAGACACAGAGTCAGGTCTTCACACCCGTGCACGCACACAGCCATGAGCGCCATGTGAACCCTGTCAAGAACATGTTATATTCACTCAAAAATCAAGGTTTATAAAAATAAGAAACTTAATTTTGCTATAAACAAATGAAGCCTTTTTAAGAGGTTAAAGAGTTTTTGCATTATGATTATTTGCTCCTAATGGACCAAAAATACATTAATTTGGAGGTAAATTATAAGCAGGACATTTTTCCACAAGAAACAGCTCAGCGTCCAAAGCTACTTGTCAGATGTGAGCGATTATTCTGATCAATCACACTCAAAACTTCTGCAAAAACACCAGAATGTGGTACAGCAATTTACTGTTATAATCACAGGAAATATTAGAATAAGCTCAAACGACAACTGACAACTACACAGTATGAAATCAGCAGATCTATTTTAATTTAAGCAGACACACAGAGAATGAATATTAGCAATATTTAAACATGTTATTTACAGCAGGATTCTCACTAATCGGCTGTTTCTCTGCGTGCAGATTCTGTTTGTATTGACTGATAAGCAGTGAATTAGTTTCCTTCATCAGTTTAGGTGTTAGCTCTGTGGGTATTTACTCCTGTGTGAAATGACAGGGAGCAAAATATGATCACAGATTTGTTTGTTTTGGGATGAACTGGCCCTTTAAAGTTGTGTGGCAACACAGAGAGTGAGAGACCGAGAGAGAGAGGAAGTGTGAGTGGGCTGGTTTGTCCATCGTTATTTCCTGAGTCAATGTTTCTGAGTCTCTATAATGAACTGAAAGACACACAGAGAGAGTGGGTGTGTGAGATAGAGACAGAGAGACAGGTGTGTTGCAGTGTGTTCTGTCCCTCAGCCAGTGCGTGTGGTGGGTTCAAGCGAATCTTTGTCATCAACCGCTGGTTCGGTGAGATCAGACGAGTTGAGCTCTTCATCGCTCAGCTGTCCCTTCTCATCTTCATCCTCTTCATCTTCTGTGCTGCCATCACTCTCTCTGTGCAGCTGCAGGTTCTCCAGTGTTGTAGAGACCCAGGACTCAATCCTACAACTGAGCGGAGGCACCTGCACAGGCTCAGGGGGGTAGTCCTCCTCCTCCTCCTCCTCCTCCTCTTCCTCCTCCAGCATGCCGGGCACCAGTGTGCTGGTGGTGCTGGTGATAGAGGAGTTCAGCAGGTCACGACAGCTGCCATCTAGAGAACCCGTGTCCGTGCTCTGCTGAGACGCCCACTCCAGCCGGTCGTCTGTGCGGGACTCCTCCCTCTCTGAGGCCCGAGGGGGCGCAGGGCCTGGGGATGGGTGGGACCCTGGCTTCAGGGCAGGTGATGGGCCCTCAGGCTCTTTGCTGGTCCCTCTGCTGGGCACAGAGTCCAGTGGTTCTGGGGCATCTGTGTTCTCCACCATAGTCCTCCAGTTAGTCTCTGCACACACACATGAAAACAGCAGTCACACACTCATTAGGGTTTACTTACTTGTGAGCACTACGTCATCACACACATCAGTATTTCCATGTGTGAATTATGTGTGAATGCACTGCAGGTTTCTGCAGCTTGTGCATTACCGTATTCCTTCTCATTGACCTCTGAGATGGGTTCAGAAATCACGCTGCAGAAGGAGATAGCGCTGGCCGCAGATGGGTTTCTGGAGTGACCCATGTGATGTGTGACCTTCTTGACGTTCTTCAGGGCCTCCTCAGCCTGCTCCTGCTCCAGAGCGTTCACCATCTCCTTATACGCCCTCCGCGCCTCCTCCGTCAAAGACACCAACTTATTAAACAGACCCTGAGTACACACACACACACACACACAATTAAATACAAACCCAAACCATCTGTAATGCGTGCATAAATGTAAGGATATATTAGTGTGTGTATGTGGTCCTGGTCTTCAGTACATCTTAGGGATCAAATTTCCTCACAAGTACAGTAATACCAATAAATGTTGACCTTGTGGGGACATTCTTTAGGTCCCCATGAGAAAATAAGCTTATATATCATACAGAATGATCTTTTTTGAAAATCTAAATTAGCAGAAAGTTTTCTGTGTTTGGGGTAGGGTTAGTCTAGGGGGATAGAATATATAGTTTGTACAGTATAAAAACCATTATGTCTATGGATTGTCCCTATTGAACATTAAAACCCAAAAAGTTTTTTTAAATTGTAAAAAGTTTTCGGTCAGGGTTAGAGTTGGGTTAGGTTAACTAGTTAAAACATAAAAACAGATCTATGGAATGTCCCCATTTAGATAGATAAGTAAATATGTGGGTGTGTTTGTGTGTGTGTGTACACCTCTGCTCCAGAGAAGTTAAATATTCCCACTACGCTCACAGGTACAAGTTTGTTTACACAGCGGCCGAGAGCTTTACGTCCCAGAGCAAACACAAATGGGATTTCCTGTTCCCTCGCCATGGCAATCACGTTATAAAGGGCCTCATCCAGACCTCCTGCACACACACAAAATATGACACCGATTCAAATTCCAGTTCTTGATCAACAATGACATTTAGGCTTCAGAACTTTAGACCTCACAAAACCTGACTGTATTATTGACACATCAACTTTTCAACAACAGCGTGAGATGAGAAAACCTGACCTCTTGGACTGATACCTCACTTTCTGAAGTATGTGGAGGATCTGATGAACGTCAGGGCTTGTATCTTACTCTGCCCAAACCTTTCTGCAGGACATACACCTCTTTCACACTGTTGAGGCTTCTGTAAATGTTTCACTTTTTTGTCTTGCATGCTTTTCCTTAAAATGACTAATAATGAATTAACAATTTTGATTAAGATGAAAACATGCAATGTATATATGTATATGTACACACACACTCACACTTCACTTTAGCCCTGATATGTAATGAGCTGACTTCTCTTCATCTGCCTGTCTGGAGTTCATCAACAGTGTTGTAGGTCTCTCACCTTTGGCCTGGATCTTCTCACAGTTTGGTGAGATGATCACACACTTGATCTTGTGCAGCTTCATGTGTTTGGTGACCTCTCTGAGCCCCATCACCAGCCTTCGCTTGGCTTTGGCTTTGCTGGGCTCCTTCTGATAGACACGCTCCTGAAAACGAACCAACTCCTGCAGGAGCAGCGTCACGCTCTCATCGATTTCCTTACTCAACACCTGATTACAGTACCTGAAACACACACACACACACACACACATTACAGACACGTCACACACCCGCAAACACATCACACACACAAACACATCACACACACAAACACATCACACACACAAACACGATACACACACAAACACCATACACACACAAACACGATACACACACAAACACCATACACACACAAACACACCACATGATGATAAGAACAGAACGATATGCTGTATCAGAACTACACAGACACTCTATTAACATGAAGTATGATCTGAGATGTTACAGGAGAGGTTATCAGACAGACTTCTGTTTAATCTTCATTGCTGTCACAAAAACAAACACCAACACTTGGCCAATACACAATGCAAAACCTGCAAACTTAAAATAGTGTGTCTGGTGTGTGTGATTTGTATACGCGAAATGTGCGTGTGATGTAGGTGTACTTACTCTCTGAACCTGCGGCTGTGTATTTTGGTGATGGCAGATGCAGCCATGGGGCTGCCGATCCCCGAGCTGACCGGTGACCCCTGTGACACGGGCGTGATGCTGTAGGGAGAATTCTGACTTGCTGGAGACAGAGATGCATCACTGGGCATGCTCAGACCATTCTCTACAAAACACACATACATAAATAAAGTTCCTTATTTAGTGTTTATGTCTACAGGCAGGAAGCAGGCAAACTTTGTATTTTAAGTATGTGTGTGTATTTGCTATATGTGTTGTGTGTACCATCCTGCTCCTGTGTGAGCATGTCACTTTCTCTTTGCTCTTCAGCTCCGGTCACACTGTGAGCTGAATTCTTCCCTTTCTTCACCTCGCGCTCCTGCAGAATTATCTACACACACACACAGGGCGGCGTTCATGATGAGTGATGTCATTTCCTGTCATGCTCAGTGTTCTCAGTGTGCTTTTCTAGAGCACCTTTTTCATGGCTGTGGTCTTCTTGACTTTGGGAATCTCTCTTTCTTTCCCTCTTTTGACTCGAGGGGCGCTGGAGTCCAGGATATTGTGTGGGGGAGTGTATGTCTGTTTGAGGGCCGAGACTCGACTGCTGCTGTCTTTACTGTGCAGACCACCCACTGTCCCGACTGAGAACACACACATGAAACTCACTCTCTCTCTGTTATCATATCAGTTCACATCACCACAGACCACCAACCAGGTGTGTGAAACTGTGTGTGTGTGTATCTGCGTATGTCAGTGGTTTGGTGTGTGTGTATCTGCGTATGTCAGTGGTTTGGTGTGTGTGTGTGTATCTGCGTATGTCAGTGGTTTGGTGTGTGTGTGTGTATCTGCGTATGTCAGTGGTTTGGTGTGTGTGTGTGTGTGTGTGTATCTGTGTATGTCAGTGGTTTGGTGTGTGTGTTATTTGTCAGTGGTTTGGTGTGTGTGTGTGTGTATCTGCGTATGTCAGTGGTTTGGTGTGTGTGTGTGTGTATCTGTGTATGTCAGTGGTTTGGTGTGTGTGTGTGTGTGTATCTGTGTATGTCAGTGGTTTGGTGTGTGTGTGTGTGTATCTGTGTATGTCAGTGGTTTGGTGTGTGTGTGTGTGTGTGTGTGTGTATCTGTGTATGTCAGTGGTTTGGTGTGTGTGTGTGTGTATCTGTGTATGTCAGTGGTTTGGTGTGTGTGTGTGTGTATCTGTGTATGTCAGTGGTTTGGTGTGTGTGTATCTGTGTATGTCAGTGGTTTGGTGTGTGTGTGTGTGTGTGTGTGTATCTGTGTATGTCAGTGGTTTGGTGTGTGTGTGTGTGTATCTGTGTATGTCAGTGGTTTGGTGTGTGTGTGTGTGTGTGTATCTGTGTATGTCAGTGGTTTGGTGTGTGTGTGTGTGTGTATCTGTGTATGTCAATGGTTTGGGGTGTGTGTGTGTGTGTATCTGTGTATGTCAGTGGTTTGGTGTGTGTGTGTGTGTATCTGTGTATGTCAGTGGTTTGGTGTGTGTGTGTGTGTGTGTGTATCTGTGTATGTCAGTGGTTTGGTGTGCGTGTGTATCTGTGTATGTCAGTGGTTTGGTGTGCGTGTGTGTATCTGTGTATGTCAGTGGTTTGGTGTGTGTGTGTGTATCTGTGTATGTCAGTGGTTTGGTGTGTGTGTGTGTATCTGTGTATGTCAGTGGTTTGGTGTGTGTGTGTGTATCTGTGTATGTCAGTGGTTTGGTGTGTGTGTGTGTATCTGTGTATGTCAGTGGTGTGTGTGTGTGTGTATCTGTGTATGTCAGTGGTGTGTGTGTGTGTGTGTGTGTATCTGTGTGTGTCAGTGGTTTGGTGTGTGTGTGTATCTGTGTGTGTCAGTGGCTTGGTGTGTGTGTGTATCTGTGTATGTCAGTGGCTTGGTGTGTGTGTGTATCTGTATATGTCAGTGGTTTGGTGTGTGTGTGTGTGTGTGTATCTGTGTATGTCAGTGGCTTGGTGTGTGTGTGTGTGTATCTGTGTGTGTCAGTGGTTTGGTGTGTGTGTGTATCTGTGTGTGTCAGTGGTTTGGTGTGTGTGTGTGTATCTGTGTATGTCAGTGGCTTGGTGTGTGTGTATCTGTGTGTGTCAGTGGTTTGGTGTGGGTTTACTTAACCATATATGGTGGACAAATTTGTGCCCAAAAGTCAGCAAAACCTGACAAATCATTTTGGGGATGTCCTCATTTGTACACTATAAAAACACTATAAAAATATAGTAAATAAAGGTTTTTAAATTGTAAAGATGCATAAAGTTTTCTGTTTGGTGTAGAGTGTGGGTTAGGGTAGGTTATATTGTTTATAATTTGCAGTGTATGAAAATAAGAGAAGTCTATGGTATGTCCCCATTTAGATAAGTTAACGTGTGTTAGCGAGTATGAGTGTACCTGTGTATGTCAGTGGTTTGGTGTTGTTGAGTTGTCGTGCTCTCATGGCTTGTTGTTGTTTCTCTAGTGCTGCCAACATGTCGCCCAGATCCAGCTGTACTGGAGTCCTGCTCTTCTTACCTGCGGCTTTAGAGAGAGCCTCCTGTGCACACACATATACACATACACGGGTGCACACACGTACACACACACAAAATTAGTTTGGGGACATTTTGATCGAGCTGGGTTTGAACATGCATGTCTCACTGTCTGATGTGATTAAACAGTCTAATGTTGTTCTTCATGTTGTTTCATATGTGTAATCCTAAAGCATTATTAAATAACAAATGTATGAATAATTATTGTCAGATATGATCATGTATGTCACATGATCATATCTGACATACATGATTGAGCACCTGTAGTTTCTTCTGCTCCAGGCTAATCTCTGAATACTCCTGTGCTGTGGCCAGAGCTGCAGCCAGGGCTTTCTTCCTCTGACTCTTGGCTCTCTTGGGCACAGAGCTGGTGATAGGGATGGGTGTCTGCACAATGCTTATGGGCGAATTCTCTGGAAGATTATCCAGCTGCACGCACACGCACACACACACATACACATACACACGTTGAGAGGAAGGTATTTCAGCTTAGATTTCCTCATTGATTGTGTAAAAACACTCACCAGGTTCTTGGGCAATCTTGTCTGTGCTGGTTCTGCTTTATTACAAAGAGCAGAGCCACCTGTGGCCAGATCAGGAAATTCCTCCTCATCCTACATAAAGACAAAAAGATTTATAATAGACATAACTATGAAAACACAGACTTTAAATTGCAAAAGTGTGTGTGTAGTGGCTCGGAGGTGTGGTGTGTGTGTACCTGAAAGTAGAGAGGCGCAGGGGTGTGATGTTTGCTGAGTGTCTCCGGAGTGTTGTGTACTGACACATGCTGTATTCTCCTCTGTCCTCCTGCATGACCTCCAAAATTCATCTGACTCTCCTGCAGGAGGCAGAATCATGCATATCCATCAGACTGTGATGTGGCACGTGAATCAGACTGTACTGTATCAGATTGTGATGCGTCACGTGAATCAGACTATGATGTGGCACATGTATCTGATAGTTTGAGTTCTACCTGGGTGTAGTTCGCCTGCTCAGGTGTTTTTCCTTCTCTTTGGTAAGACACAGTTCTGTCAGTCCACTGCTTCTGGGTGTTGTGTAAATCAACATTTCCCCAGCTCACCCCTGTAAACACACATTTTACAACAGCTCTGATCATGTTATTGATGAAAGTTCAGCTGGACACAATCAGTTTTACCTGTCATGACGCTCACGTCCACAGCCTGCAAACACACACAAACACAGTCGTGTGAGAGAACAGCAGAATCACACAAATCCTTAAAGCTTAAACTAACATGTCTCAGGCCAGAGGTGATACACGTACCGCTGCAGCTGTGTGCTGATTGGTTGAAGTGTTGACAACTCTGTGGTTGTGCTTGGGGCTGCAGTAGCCACTGTCGCTGTCGACATCGGCCTCGCTGGCTCCATGTTCGCTGGATGACTCCTGCTGTGACGCACGTCTGCGCCGAGCTTTAGTCTTCCACTGCAGAGAACTCGGCTGATCAGATGCGCCTGGGAAATCTGAATGCACACACAGTCTGAGTATTGTATGCTCCCCTCTGCACTGGCTAAAGATAAAGGTTAGTTGTTCAAGGCGAACAGTAAAAGGTCAGTCTATACCCGTCTGCTGTGCTGCGTCCACCAGCAACACTGTCTTGGATCTCCCATCAGGCCCAGCTGCCCCAACCTCCTTCTGTATAGCTACGCTCCGCATCACGGGACGCTTGACTCTCAGTGGCTGAGTCATTGGTTGCTGTACAGAAACAAAAATGAAATACTGGTATACTACTTACTGTACAGTACATATGCATATACTGTATACTGTACAATATACATGATGCACACTGTACATTGTGCATCATGCAGGGGACAGACATTTCAAACTAATTGAATCACTTAATACTGCAAAATCATCAGAACAGTCTCTTTGTCTGTTGAGTCTGCTGGTACCTTGTGCATGATGGGAGCTCGTGGGACGCCCCTCCCTCTCTGCATCTGGCCCTGCGGTGCTGCTCTCTCACTGCAGTCTGAAATGGGGTTCAGCACGCCGGCCTGCAGTGGACCTGTGTATGGTGCAGGGAAGGGCTGATAGAAGCCCATTACAGGAGGGCAAGGCGTGGGCATGATGGCATGATAATATGTGGGATAATCACTGCTGACGGTGGGCTGAGGGGAGGACAGGACGGGATACGCCAGGTACGGCCCACCTGGGCTTGGGTTCAGCTGCTGCCAGCGATGATCTCCACTGTATATGGGCAACTGCCGACTGAACCAATGATTATTGGGTAAGAAAACACAGTAACAAACCACTATATTTACCTACAATTGGTCTCTATAAATATACCACAGCAATTATATTAACAACATTTAATAGATGAAAACTGCCATACTGAGGCTTCTGTGACCTTTGTGGGATGACGTGCCAGAAGACAACTGGCCCTCCTGGGTGAGCCTGGTTTTTCCCAAGGTTTTTATCTCAATCTACACACCACTGGAGTTTTGGTTCCTTGTCGCTGTCACCTTGTTGGCTTGCTTACTGAGAGACTGCTGACATTTAGCTTGGCTTAGGATTTCATAAATTGTTGATATTGCTTTTAATGTAATGATCTAACTACAGCCCTATTTCATTATTTTTTTTCTCCACTTCTCCTTCATTATACAATGTTCAGATATTTTATGGTATTTTTACAAATTCCTTACACTCCTGTCCTATAAAAATGTATCTTCTTTCTAAGCACCAACTCCACGTAAGCTGGAATGGCATATCTTGCTTAATATGATACCTGTCATCTATCATGTTAATTGATTAAATATCACATAGTATCAGAAGTACATACTGTTTTAGTAGGCAGTCTGAATACATTACCCTCTCATAGACCACCAAGAGATATATGACATGCATATATTTAATGGACATGCATATATTTATAATGCATGTCCATTTATTCAAATGTTCCAAATGTGTTGTAGTTATCATCAATTCAGTCAACTTTATATTCATAAACCAATTACAATCTTAGTATCACTAATTAATTTCACTACAATATATCTTATAATGAACAATAACATTTGCTGTAATACTGTGTATTCTGTATTCAAAGTGTTGTACATTTCCTGTTTTCAGTGTTTTTCTTTTCATAATAGGTAAAACTGCTTTGAAATAATGCAACATTATAAAAACGCTATGCAAATACATTTTAATTAGACTGAATTAAAACGTAAACACCCTGTTAAATCAACGACAATTAAATTGACAGTTTGAACTGATTCACACTCATGAATCAAACTTCCAATATGTAACTTGCTGCACTCCAGTACTCGTGAGCCGTGAGAATGATGCAATTTCTTTAGGAAATCAGTGCAGTATATGCACAATGTTGTTTACATTATATCTTCAGCAGAGTCACTGTGACTATACTGAGAAGAATTAACCAGCTCTAGTTTTGCAGGAACTAAAATGTGACCCAGAGTCAGTGGAACTCCCACACACACAGTGTGAGCACTTCCTCCAATTCAAAGAGAACAGAACAGGAAGGAAAAGAAGCAGATAAAGACAATCATGGACTAATCTTTATGTTTGTTTGTACCTGTTCTGATCTGTTGTTCTCTCCTGCACGAAGGGGTAGCAAGTGATCAGGTAGGAGGGGATTTGTGTGGGCTCACTACCCTCACCGCACAAACTCATGGGTAATAATGAAGCATCGACACCTTTCTTCTGAGGAATAAATGGCTCCACTTCAGCTGAGAGCTTTACATCCTAAAACCACACATAAACGCCAATGGTCATAAAATGACAAACGTGTTTTGTGTATGACATCAGACAAGAAGATGACTTATACACACTGCAGCAAGCACACACACGTCCTTTCAGGAGAAGAAGCAAAATGTTAAGATCATCTTCATGAGTTTTAGGGTGGATGTGAGGACCGAATGATTAATCTATGTCTAGAATAAAATGAGTCAAACCCCTGAAGAGAAGATTCTGGAACCATCACGCTCTTAATCAAGCTCAGGAAAAAAGTTCCTTCTGTGTTTCACTGTTCTGTGTGTGTGTGTGTGTGCTTGCACGTGTACTTGTGTATTTCTATCATTGTGGGAACCCCACAATGCCCCCACAAGGATGGTACAAGTCACCCACACATAAATTATGGGGAGCAGTCAGCAGTCCCCACAAGGAAAATTGACTATTAAACATACTTAATTATGCTTTTTTTAAATGTAAAATTGCAAAAAGCTTTCTGTGAGGGTTAGACTTTAGGGTAGGGTGAGGAGGGTTAGGAGATATACAGTTATACAGTTTGTACAGTATTGAACAGTTTGCACTGATTCAATATACAGTTTGCACAGTATAAACCTCATTCTATGTCATGTCTATGGAATGTGCCCACAAAGAATAGAAATCTAACATCATAACCTAACAGTCTCAAGTATACCAATCTGGAATGTGTCCCACAGCATAAAGAATGACATCATTCCCATAATCAGTTATGCAAACAGGAAACAGCAGCAGAGGAGCTGAGCACACACACACATGCTTCAGGTAATAGACATAACTTCCATCACAATGTCACACAAAATCAATAATAAATCACCAGCTATGTGCTCACATCTTACCACCATGAACATTTAAAATACAGCCTGATCACAATGAGCTATATTTGCAAGTGCGCATACACACGTACACACACACACACACGAAGAACTGCTTTGCTGGATTTTGATGTATTTGGACAAAATGAGGCACAAATTATCTCCGGTAATGAACATCATGACACAAATACTGTTCAGCTGTAACCAATGTAATCCCATTCTGATCAGAATCAATGTCACCTCTGATGCTCAGATCCAAATGTTTGTGTGTGAGTGAGTGAACTAACTGTGTGTTACAGTATACAGGAACAATTGTTAGTCTGTAGGTGGAGTCTTACGATTATGACATCACACACAGCTGAGCAGATCTCCATCATCCACTTTCTTTAACAATCAGATCACTGCAAGTAACATCAGTCCAACCAGTGATCACATCACAACACAATCCACAATTCACTGATTCACCAGCCACACAACACCCCCTACTGTACATGTGTGTGTTAAATACTCGTTACCTGCTAACTGAATCCATGATCATAAGATCTTATGACTCTATACATGTAGAATTCTATGTGTTTGTCTGTTTATCACAAACAATCCAGGAAGTATTTGAACAAACCAGTCTAGCAAAACTCCTGTAATGAAGTGCTGAAACAGAGCCATCAGTTGAGGGATCAGGACAGTGGTTGTGGTAAAGCTAATTACAAGCATGTTGAGAACAGTGAACAGATTGGAGTCCACTAACAATACAGCAAACAAACTCACTCTCCCACTGCCAGAGTTTGAGACTTGAGATTCAGGCAGATGCTGCAGTGATTTTAGTGAAGAATATACACAACTCTTTTAAAACAGCTTCATACATGATAAATTGTGTCAAATGGGCTGAAAGTCCTACTCTCCTATTGGTAACTAAAAGGAAAATTAACCAAAATATTTAATTAAGCAGCACACAAGGGGTGGGCCTTGTGTAGAACTTTGTAATTGACAGGCATTCCAATTCTGTGGATTATGGGGGCAATGTTTTGCAGGCACATATTTTGTGTGGGCCTAAACATAAGGACTGACAGAAAGACGAATAAATAAAGAGAGACTGAATTGGTGGTACTGAGGCTTGCTCTGTGTCTGAACCACAAACACACAAGAGAGGGAGAGCTGTTGAAGACTTTTGTTTTTTTTTAGCATTTCTGTTACAAACTTGTGTGCGCAGAACACTTGACTAATTGTGCTGAAGAAAGACAAGACAAAGAGAGACAGACAGAAAGAGAGAGAGAGAAAGACAAACAACACAGGACAGAATTTTGTATTTGTAATAAATAAAATTTTGCTGTGTAAAACACAATACCACAATTTTATGAAAATCAAATTTATGTGACACAATTAAAGATGAAGAGACAGAAACTGAGCAGGTGACACAAACACTCAGAAAAGAATGTGATCAATGCAGAAAAACCAGATTGATGAGCTGCAGAAACCTGCATGACACAAACAGAACAACGTACACACAACACAGCATGCACACACTGAACCAACTCAGCTGACCGTCAGCTCAACGCCAATAACCTCCGACAATAATCTGTCACTTCCTTCTAATATCAGATGAATACAGTCAATGTTTCATGTTCCAAATAAACATCACACACGAGAATATAAACACGACAATGAAACGTCATTAACATCAGACGAGGGAGAACATGTTTATAACTGTCTACATCCAACGACACTGAGCGATCACCATGTACATGTTAATCCAAGTTGAAAACCACGAAGAATACCATGGTATATGTTCAAAGAACCACGGTACTTTAAAGTGGGTAAAAATTACATTAATGCCAGCAGATCGCTACCGATATAATCGACTAATCTATTTATAATCCATTATTATTCGTACACCGCTTTATTTATTAACAGGGACTTCACTGTAATGACTCGTCGCATCAGTTCACGTTCACAAACATTTGACAGTTTGTGTTTGATTGTGTTACCAACTTTTATTCTGTGATTCTTAATTCGGGGTGCTAATGCTAATGCTAATGTGGCGAGAGCGAAGGTTCGTCGCGTCCATATGTCGTTAAATCGCGTTACCTTCCTCTCACCGCCGTCCATCTCGTCCTCTGACACCGGAACCGAGCCGCGTACAACTGTCAGGACGCCATACGCTCTCGTATGATCGGTCGGCGTTCCGGTTGTAATGTCAGTCACTTGTCACCGACTGACTGACTGACGCTCATCTGCGACGGAAGCCGCGGAGGGTCGAAACAGAAACGCGTTACTAACGCAGACTTTCACGTTACCTGAAGGGGGCGATGTTGTCGTTTAGCGCTCAGGGACTCAACATGACGCGGTGCCGCACACATCTGTTATCGGACTGTCCGCACTGTCGTTTTCACATTGTTTGGTTTGTACAGAGAAACTCGATAGTGTTGTGTTCTTCTGAAACGCTTTAATGTGGCTGTCTGTCCTCGGGATAATAAGTGTTTATGTTCTGTATTAGTAAGCACAGAGAGTAAGAAGCGCAATATTATTCTTTTCACCGAGTTTAACACGTTCATGTCATCGAACAGACAAAAACATCTAAACAAAATTAGTCGCTCGTTTAATTTTGAGTTGCCAAAAAGTGTTTTATGGCTTGTGTAATGAGCGTTAATGTAAGCCTGTGTGTGACATGCGCGCAAACATTCGCGTCGCTTTTGGCGCGAATCCGCTTTTCTGTACGCGTGTAAATGTGTCGGTTAAAACGAGGGGCGCGCGCTTCCGGTCACCGGCCGCCCGTGCCGGGATGCGTGACTGCACATGTCGTGTTTCTACCGTTACAGTGTTTACGGTGATTCTGCTTTAAACCCTCGTTTCACTTCAGCGGGATGTTTCACAGATCAAACCCGCCACTGAACGCTCGCACGCAAGCACACAGTCACACAACCCCTGTGAGGGGCAGCTTCAGAAGCTCGGCCCTCACACAGAGAAAGAAGAGCTCTCGAATCCTCTGAAATCAGAGGCAGAAACATGGCTGCTCATTCTCCTCTGCAGAGCTGACGTATGCTGTAGACCTCCCTGCTGCAGGTAAACCAGATCTGCTGCGTGAGATTCAGTGATGTTTACCAGAACAACAACATCAGACCAGGGTACACAAACAACCGCAGTCACACAAGATGCACGACACGACTTTAAATCTGACTGAGAAAACCACCATGTTGCTGTTTGAAACGAAAAGCAGAGCAGGAAAAAGATGAACATCAGTCCCTGGAACAATCATTTAATAATATCACTCTCTGTCTAACATAAATATTAGTGCACAAATCACAGCCTCTCACGATGACGCCTCATCTGGCCCATTACTCACATTTCACCATGGATACAAGAAACTGTTCTCACACAAACTCTTCATAATGGTTGTTTTCAGCACGAATGGTCTGCAGGTGTAAAACATGATGTAATGTAAGGACACACATAAATGCAACATAAAAAATCATTATGCAATTTCAAAACAGAACACTATTGTTATGGACATAAGTCACAGCCTTTATTATTGCTGTTGTTTTACTGAAAATTAGCAGGTCTGTTTTTTATTGGAAACTGTTGAATAAGCACTGAAAAGAACATTTTAAAAAGCTCATGGGTCTGAATGTGCTCATCAAGAGAGAATATCACAGCAGTCAGTGTCTCTCTCAGCTGAGTCCATTTGTGCTTTGAATGAACTCTGTCCAGAACTGTAAGATCCATGAGGACTTCAGCTGAAGCCCAGAACAGATGGGCAGGATTCTCAGTCATATCTAAACCTCCCAGAACAGTTTCCCACCAGAACAAGAACACAGATTTACTTATGGAACTGTTTACCGGCACAATCTGTGTGGCCAGAAAGAGAATCAAGTGTGTGTGTGTGAGAGAGAGAGAAGGTGATAATATGTGCTGATATCTGTGGTCCTGATGACATGCAGATAATGTAGCACTCAGCTACAGCTGCACCACAACCCTTACACACTGAGCAGATGCAAGTTTTGCAAATTGCACCATAGCATGCAAACTGTGAACAGATGTAAGGATCAACAAACAAACAAACACACATCTTCTAGAAACACATGGCTTTTATCTAAACCAAAGCGTTTGTGAAATGAATAAATGTAAAAGTAATGTAAAGTAGCACTATTCTATTCATAGTACTGAGAAATATTTCCTCATAAACAAAAATTATGAGAAACAATGTGACTATCAGCATTAAATTTGGGGCATATTATAGCTTACATTTAGAAAAATTATTGTCTCTACAGTTTTTTCTCCAAAAAGTACATTCAGTATTGAACACATAAAAAGTACATTCAGTGTGTTTATTGAAAATGATCTATTAATTGATTTGGCATTAAATACAGTGGCACACAACTACAGAATTAATTACATGCACTCATAATTTTCCAATGATTTACAAATGAAACGCCTACAAATAGTGAATATTTGTGCATAGTTTCTGCAGCACACTGTTAAAGCCTGCTGTTGCTCAATCACTCTCTCTCTCTCTCTCTCTCTCTCTCATACACACATAAAGCGAGCAGGCTGCAGTGCACTCAAGTTAAAGCATTACATCACACTGATGATCACAGGCCGTCACATTATCTACACAAACACATGCATGTGATCGACATCGGCATCTCCCAGCTACATTCAGCTTTGTACAAAACATTAGACACACTCCACTTATTCTCTGATGATAATAACAAGCTTTCAGTTTCTTCATAAATTACAACAAATTAATTGAAGTTGTATCTGAACTGAGTGTTATGAGGTCGACTCTTATACTCATTAGTTCATCTGTTGGGTAGGAATAATAGTAACTGAAGAAGTCAAATGTTTGATCATCTGTCTTTTATTGAAAACGTGCAGCACTGCAGCCCCTAAACCACTTGAAGTCCAACTGTCCGCTGAGCGGGAAATAGCTGTCAGAGCATCTTCAGATCTATCCTGCATTCATCTCTGTGAGGAACGTTCGGCTGCTTACAGACCAGATGAGTGAGCATCAACTGAGCATCTAATGAATGCTGCTCCACCCGGTCAGTTTACTGCTGCTACTGAACTTAACTTTATTTTACATATAAACAGAGAGAATTTTAAAAAAATAAAACATTTGTAAAAATACAGTTTTAGAGTTTAGAGGAGTTTTAGAAACAGGAGGTTAGCGTGTCACACCACAGGGCAGTTTAAAGAACATTTTACAGCTTTAAAAACAGCAGTTAGCATCAGGTCAAAATACATTTTTTGTCAGCATACATGCATACAAAAACTTATCAAGTCAGTGTTCAGCTTCCTGACAGCCTGATGAATAAAGGTGTCCTTCAAGAAGCTGTGTCCTGGAGGGAGGGGAGAGAGACACCAACAATTTCAGCAAATTCAGCAGGCCATGAAAACCAGTTGTTTTGCCTGAAATGAAAGTGTGTGTGTACTGGTATATCGGTATACTAGGACAAAAATGTGTTTAAACATGGTTTATGGGGACACTTCCTGTGTCCTCATAAACCAAATGGCTTAGAAACATACTAAATGGTGTTATTTAATATTTAAATAATGACAAAAGATTTGTGTGAGGTTTAGGTTTAGGGGTGGGGTTAGGAGAATGAGAAAGAAAATTGGATTAGCTTAGTTTAAATTCATTACACCTACAGAGAGTCCTCGTACAACCAATACTATACCAAATTTTTGAAACTCAAGGCAAAATCAGCAGAGTCTGATCTCTGATCAAAACTGGAAAATGAGAAAGTTTTATAAAAAATTAGTATGGCTAACCTTGGCAAGATGAAACTTCACAAGCTTTAGTGCACAAAAGCATTTAAAATACTGCAGGTTACAACAACATTTATATTTTAACTTTTACTAGATGCACCAAACTATTGAACAATTATGAGAATACATATCAATGTTTTGTATTACCTAACAAAATGTGCAAAAGTATCAATTCACTTTTTCACGTAGGTCTGATGATCCTCTACAGGAGACTGAACGAAATGTCTCGAAGGACCAGAGAAAAGCAAAAAGACTTGTTAAAATCATGATGATGATGATGTAAATCAATGACTTAAATCAACTCCAGGCCAGCAACATAAACACTTTATCAAAACTGCTTGGTTTCATAAACAGGATGTGTTGATAGTGTATGATGTTTTCTGTTGCTCTGCTTAAGTAACAGAGTGAGATGAGTTATTTAAAGAACAGCCACTATCCCTCCAGCACCAATTATGAAGGAATGTAGAAAGCATCAGCTTAACCCGAAACGAGTCTGAGAATAGACTGACCTTAAACCCAGAGAGCAGGTGAGAGCAGCACATTGATACAACACAGACAAAACAAGCTTTTTACCTCAACAATCACAGTCATTCTCCATAAACCCAGAGCAAACACTCCTGGATCTCGCTCAGATGCTGGGTTAGGGATGCAGAATTTCATGATTGTCTAAGTTATTACAGCCATTTTTGAGTGCAATTAAAACAGCAGGAGAGCTGCAGATCTGACCAAAAGTCTAAAGTTCACAGACAACATACTGTAAGTTCTTCTCTCTCTCTCTCTCTCTCTCTCTCTCTCTCTCTCCCAGAAGAGCATTGATCTGTTCTTCACTTTATCCTTTCAGCTATAAACTCAAATGAGTGATGGGTCTGTAAACATCTGCTGAGAGAGAAGCATGCACCATCCAGTGAATGAAGTCAGTTTCCAGGCTAACAGAGTTTGTTGTGTTTTGAGATGTTCAGATAGATGTTACTGGGCAATGAGCATCTGAAGGACTCTAAACATGTGGCTGAGTATCAGAATAAAAATGTGAAGAACCAATGATATTAGAGCAGTATTTAATTTAACCTTAATTTTATGATCAAATTCACTCTTCCTTAAAAGCCTTTAAAAACTGGAAACACAAATGTACTTACCACAAGCATGAACATGGTTTGTGCAAATCACAATTTTCGTGTGGCCTCAGCGCTGATGTAAAATTGGTGTTCTGACGCAAAATCAGAACCGCTCCACAAATTTACAGGGAGTTATCTGGTTTTTATAAGCTTCTTGCACAAAAAACACACAAACTGCTTTAGATTGTGCTTACCAGAAACGTTTATTATGTTTATGAGGCTCAGGGAAGTCCAGGACTTGCAAATGACCGTGAGCTAATAGATCAGGGGCTTATGAGCGATGGTTTGGGAAATGAATAAGTGAAGCATCCAGAGGTCTGTGTGCAGCGGCTGCCTCAGGGCTCTGAACACCTGGAGCGTTTGATGTACTGAGAACTGCAGGGGCCACAGGTGTGTAACACTGTAAATGTGCCTCTTAAATACAAACAGGAAAAGTGAGAGTGCTTGACCTTCTTCAGAAATGACCTGTTTAGCTATCAGCCTTGAATTCAACTCATGCTTTGATGTTTGTCAGTAAGACATCAACAAATAACAGATGAAACAATACAACAACAGAAATCTGCAAACCTCCTCTGAATTTCAGTGTCATTTTTCATAAACACTGACACTATGGGTGTTGATGCAGTAGACTCTCAGTAAAGAATGGTTAAGTGAATTGTTCTCCTGCATAACTGAGAAAAGCAGTCGTTCTTCATGTTTACAGCTCTCTCTCACGTCCACTGGAGGCTTGGCCGACAAACATTCTCTCTTGTTCTCTCACACCAGCATCGCAGTGACAGCTGAGTGGCTGAGGCATAATTGCAGAGAAGTGAGGTCACCAAGAGGTTTTATCAGAGATTGCACAGCGCTCAGCAACACAAGAAATGCAGAGCACAGAGAGTCCCAAAACTCTCTCCCTTCATGCACCACACTGAAAGTTTCTCTGGAATCACCACAACTTAAATGCACATCCTGGAAGCACATGTAAGTACATTGAAAAAACTACATTTTGCTCCTTGTTCAATTTAGTTTAATATAATATTAAAACAATTGCTTTGACACAAATTTCCATTGTGTTCTATCCACTTAAATGTGTAAAACTGAAGTTAACTTAATCATTTTGTGTTTGGAATACATGAATCATTTTTGTTGATGTAACTAACTAGGCAGTGAATTTGTAGTTCCCACCATGCTTTGCATGAAACTGGACAATGAAAGTAAATGCAGAAATACAGTGTTATTTATGCACTTTTTAATCAAGATAAGGAAAGACTTAATGTTCAGTATTCTGTTGTGTTGAATGTCTGGTTTGTTGGTGGTTACCATACTCAGATCAACTCCAATTAATTGTGCTAAAGTATTATATACATATTAATTACACAATTAAAATTCAACAAACTTTTTGTTCTACATAGTTTACATCTTTAAAATGATTTGTGTTTTATATTAGTATTTAATAAATAAAAAGATTACATGCAAACTGGGAGTAAGAGAGACAGGGACAAATACATTGACTAATGATTATATCAGTCTGGTCAATTAAACAGCTGTTATTTGATCATTTTGGGATTATTAGCCAATGACTGTGCCAGATTTTAATTCTACAGATTGTAGTGTCACCTTTTAAATCTGCCTTGTCAACTGATATTAAACAATTTCATGTTCAGTGAGAAAACGTTGTTCATTTCATTTTTATTTCACCTTAACTAACACTGAGACAGGTAAAAGACATGTTAAATCAGGTTTATATGTCAATGACCTGGGGTGTTGGTGAGGGCATCATGAGAAACTGGTGCTTACGGAGGAAGATGCATGTTCTGTAGAGACTGATCCACTCACCTGTGTCCTGTAACTTCATCAGGAATGAGTCTTCAGGAATCAGATCCAGATCTTCTGCAGCTTGAGGATTCAGTCCCTGCTGGATCTTCTGCAACAGTGAAGAGTTTTGCTTTCAGTATGTGGTTCATGAACTCCTTGAGGAAAGTATAATGCGCAAATGGACGCTGCAATGGAAACTGCCAAACCTGCAGTGTGGACTGTGGCTGCATGTTATGCTTCTCTTCATTCGTGTGTGGTTGTGTGATGGCAACAGGGTCGCCAGTCAGGTGTCTGTGACTGACTGTTCCAAACATGAGCGCCACACCAGGAACTACGACTACATGGAGGGAGGGGACGTTCGAATCCGACGCCTCTACAGTCGGACGCAATGGTTCCTCACCATTGATGAGTTTGGGAATATTAACGGAACACAAGATCCCAATAACTGCTACAGTAAGTCTCATCATGCATCTGTCATACCTTCATGTCAAACAGCATGTTTGGACTTCAGGTTTCTCTTGTAGATCAGGAGTTTTAGTATTACCACATTTATATTACATCATAATATACACATCATAATAATATAAGCTTGAAACATACACACACATTTGTTTTACTAATTAGGGGCTTCATACATGCGGGTCTTGAAGAAAGTTAATGTGCTGGCATGAGGTGCCATCTTTGCTCTGGAGGGAAAGGATTACATCAAAGAAGAACAACTGACAGAACCATATGTGGCTGATAACAGCACGCACAGAGCACATGCAAAGCATGCAGTGAGGGGACGAGGGGGCGGAGAAACATTTTTGTTGTGCTGTTGTACTATCAGGAAGTCTTTCACATCCTGATAGTAATCACAAAGTAAAGTGGTTTAAATATATTCATGTAAATATATATAATCTAGGGAAAGAGCAGGACCATAACATGTTTGTCCAATCATTGCATTTGTCGATTGCATTGAATGTTCTGCTTGCCCGTCAATCTATATATTTGTATATGCTGTGCTCCATGCTTACACAATCTTCTGTTAATGTGTATTGGAGGGGGCGTGGCTTTGGAGAGCACTCTAAAGGGAGGGTGAGATCTTATGCTTTTAAAGCTAGCTTGCTATTGCTTGCCTCTCTAAAGATGCCTAACCTTTAATAATTAAGTTAATGAGTTGTAATCAGAGATACCAGTCTCACTCTATAAACAATCCACTTTTCTAAATTTTCTCATATTATACAATAATTGCTATAGACTAGCAACAGAGCAATACATCACCTTTTCAGGCATCATAACTTACTGTGGCAAACAACAGAGGAGGAATTTTATAAAATTGCACCAACACGTCTGACAGCTTTATTACTTAATCTGATCTGTATCCGTTAAAGACTTTTGAATAAAGATGTTAATTTCTGTCATTTTGTGTACATCACATTTACGCATTTGGCAGATGCTTTAATCCAAATCGACTTACAGTACATTCAAGTTATACATTTGATCAGTTTGTGTTCCCTGGGAATCAAACCCACAACCTTTGGGTTACTAACACAATGCTCTAGCAACTGAGCTACAGGAACACCGCAACAGGTTTTAACACCAGCTTTTGTCATGCGTCTGGCTATTTCAGGTGTTCTGGAGATCAGGACTGTGTCTGAGGGTGGCGTGTTGGCCATTAAAGGACTGAAGAGTCAGTATTATATCTGCATGAACCGCACTGGAATTCTGCAGGGGAAGGTAAAGCCCTGCAGTCCTGCATTACACATTTACATTTATTCAGCAAAAACACACAAACTTCTTGCACTCTCTAATCATGCTGTACAACTCATCTCAGTTATCAAGTTATCATCTCAGTAAGTTCAACAAATCACTTCTAGCTGTATGATTAAATTGTACATGACATCCTCCTCACATTTTACTGTGGGTGTGAATGTCATAAATCTGCTCTCCTCCATCACACAGAAAGACTATAACGACAGCTGCAACTTCAAAGAAGTGTTTCTGGAGAACTACTACACAGCGTACGCATCTGTGAAATGGACTAAAAACGTAAAAGAGATGTTCATCGCTCTGTCACAAAAGGGCCGGCCTCTGAAGGGAAAGAAGACAAGAAAAGAAAACATCGCTTCTCACTTCATCCCTAGAAAGTGCAGAGAGGATGAGAAGATGCTGGTGTAACCCAGTCAGATCCATCACACAAGCTCTTTATACAGCATCACTGCAAGGGTTTCATCTGTCTGCTGTGATGACTGTTATTCTCACATATCAGATAATGAACTACAATCAGTCCTGCTGCTCACTGTGACATCAGGAAGAAGGTCATGTGATGAACAGAAGGAAAAGGTTTTGGATGTGTGTGAACAGTTTTATATTTGTGTTTTAAACGTTTGTATTTTTAGTATTTATAATGTATTGTAAAGTATTGTAAAGAATTTCACAAAGATAAAGTCATTAAAAGTAGAGCGAACAGAAACAAACATTTAAATAAACCAATCAATTTCTCCAAATATGGCAATTGCAGCCATGTGTGTGTATTTCCTGTGAGCTGCACAAATACCAAACATCTTCAGTTTTGATTTTCATGACTCACATGATTTTCATTTTCATCAACATTTACTTCATGTGGAGTTTTTCTTTGAATTAAGTTAAATTAAATTAAGACATTCCATTCAGTGTTTCTACAGCTCTACATTTAAATGACAAAATAATCATTCACTTTTTACTGTATTCCATTAACATTTTTTGGGTTGAGCAGTTTTGGAGCAATGGATTCTTAAAGTCAAAATGGCATGAAAAATTGAACCAGTTTGCTTTAATACTTGTTACTGATCTTACACTTTACAGAAATGATTAATGTATGAACAAGCAAAATGAGTAGTAATCATTTATCAAATAAACTGCCTTTCATACAAAGAGAAGTAAATACTCTTATACACATCTGTACTCACTGTTCTCTAAACAGTCACAACATTTTCTTTTGCTGCTAAAAAATAAAAGTATGAAATATGATTACAGAGCAAAACTCACTCCAATAAAATATGTCTATCATTTTAAAATTTATTTACAAGTGAAAGTCTAAGAGATTGTCTGTGATTCTTGTGGTTGTATAATGATGTTCAATTTTAATGTCCTGCTGAATGTTATTTCAGTTCTACTCTTTGAATAGAGATTTCAGATGAATAGACCTTGTATGACTGAACACAACTTAAGGCAGCATGCTGGTCTAGCAACTCAGAAGCATTGTCTTCAGTTCCTGCAGTGTGCTATTGAGGCATGTGTTAGTGTATGTGATGTGAACACCTCTGTGCTTCTTGCTGGACTAATGCAATTTATCCAAATACAGTCAGTAAAAGCAGCTGGATGGGGATCCAGTGAGGCAGGATGAGGTAGATAAACTGGCGGTCAGCCACACACACACAAAAGTAAAGCCTCCGAATAACTCTGACCCAAACAAAGTTAAAGTAAGGTGAGCACTTCTGCCAAGTCACGCAAAGATTCTTTTGGCAAATAATTGGTAACATGTTCTAAAAGTAAACACACTCTCACTGAGGGTCAGAGGTGATACAAGCTCACAATGAGAGCTACAATCTCCATGAATCATTTATCAGATTAAAGTCTCCGATTTTTTTTGTTATGCTGGCTGAAAGTCTCTTCAAGTGCTCACAGTAATCACTATAAGTTCTATGAAAATAATGTGAAATATGTAAATAAAATGAGCTAATCTGTGATTGGTCCATCCCTACCAGTCCTGAGAAAAACAACATGGCTGATAAAGTAGTTCATACATGTTTGTTTTTCGGTAGTGCTCTGGATTATATAAAGAATGTATTCATTTATATAATATTATTCCTGTTTGTCTTATTGCTTGGCCAGTTGTTGTCTCCTGATTTTCTTGACAAAATGTACAACTAATAATGTAAAATGTTTAAATTCACATTAGTATTTCATATGTCCAAATAGCCGTATAGTAAGCAGAATAATGACCGTCAGATGGGTGACATAAGAGTCTCCAATGACATGACACATTTGAGGTAAGCAAAGTAATTGTACCTGAACCATCAAGAAGATCATTCGGACTGCTGCTCAGGATGCTTGCCTCACTGTCACTCTCTTGAGCAGATGAAACATCTGCATCTTCTGAAGAGATGGACAGAGAAGCCTCAAAGTGTCCAGACATCAGAAAAACGATGCCCTTCAAATCACTGCATTTGTCATTAAAACAATCCTACAACAAAAGTGTTCATGGTAAAAATACCTGTGGAAAAGTGGATCATGTGTAACTGAAGAAAGCTCACAGTGTGATATTACACATTATTACACATTAAAGTGAAGTGTCGAAGTTTGATGCGTAACTCATCTGATGGAATGAATAATCTGTGCCGATGGATCTCTGCCCAGCATCTCTGATGAAACTCTTAAATCTCCACCCTTAACCAGAACACTGAAAACAGACGACTTAACCTTCATCACCTTCAAGAAAATTGTTAATAAATCAGCTTTTAGATCACATCACATCTGTGTATTAGAATCTTGTACACATCTGATTACATTTGGGCTCAAATACACTAAGCTCAGGCTACATGCTAATGGATATAAACTGTACAAATAGCACAGAAACACGCTGATAAATAGTCAGTACAAGCTCATATGACAAGTAAAACAGACTAATGCTTTTACATGGTGACAAATGATAAAATTTCAATTGAAACTGATCTGGAGAAGTGCTGTTAATTCTGTTTTATCAGCTGTAAGAGTGTGAACAGCCTGAAACACACTACACACTCGCCATGCCCTCCTCTTGGTTAAAGATGGAGTTAAGTTTTACTTTAATCCAAAGCCTCTCCAGATTCTTTTAGAGAGATTGAGTGATGCTGGTGGGAAACAGGACTTTGGCTTTGAGGTGTTCATATATTTCTCCAGAGCAATCATATAGATGAGAGGCAGCACAGCAGATTCTCTTCTGGCCACTCAACCTGAAACATGACAAAAAATAATTAAAGTGCCTCTCACATAAGCAAATCTGATGAATTCAATACAGCTTCATTGGTACACCAGTTGGTGTATTACATGTATATATAATATTTATGTATTATAATATGTATTACAATGTGTTCTAATATATATAAATATATATATTAACCTCTTAGGTTAAAGAGGCAAACTATTTCTCACATTTCAATAGGAATGAATAACTACAGCAAGCAGATTTTTTAGCATATGAGATGTTTTCAAATCTGAGTTTAAGACAGACAGTCTATTTGTTCATTTATGGCAGACAATTTAGGATGTCTATTTGAAAATGGTAACTTATAAGTTACCAACAGTCAGTTGGTAAGATTTTCTTTTGTTAAAGCTTATGAAATGTTTGTATGCTGTTTTTCAGCTGCCCATAAAGGTTAACATCATCAAACACCTAATGAAACTGACGGTAAGAGCACAGCAGGACAGGCCAGACTGCTCGCACCACAGGACGTCACCATCTACACTTATCCCTGCATCCCCGAACTGGACCAAACACGTGAGGAAATCTGAAACCTCACAAAGAGGCAGCTGAAATGCAGCTGAAATGCATACCTGTCCAATTCAGAGAGTGGTTTTTATCGACAGCACCTGGAACCAAACGACCAGAATCACCACAGATAAACAAGACTCACCTCACTTCACATTTAGTGGGGATTGATTGCTAAATTGAATAATTACATAATTACTTTTTAAAAATGAACATTTACATTTGATTACTGGAAGAATAATTTGAATTTATTAACTATATAACTGTTGACTTTATAAATGTGAGATTTAAAAGGTTCTTCTTCTACCATAGTCCATAAATTGAAGTCAATGTATTAAAAATATTATATACATTATATTATATAACATCCACGGTCATAGCTGTCACAGGAAGACTGACACATTTACAACTTTATCTGATAGCTGAATTTACTGGAATTTGCAAAACCAGTTTGAATTTCTATTAATATTTAAATATTTTAAGTCAATAAGTCAATGCATGCAAATCCAAATATTTCAGCATGAGTAAGTCATTAAATTGACCGATTAGCTTGTTTTTAAGGCACCAGAATTAGTATCTGAACTAAATGATTTTTTTTTAGGTTTTGTGTGTTGAATGTGTGTGTGAATGATGAATCAGTAATAGGCTTCTCTTATTTTGGCCTGTAAACTGTTGCAGGTCTTCTTGGTGTCTCCCAGGAGCATTGCAGTGTTGGGTTTGTAGAAGATGAGGTTATCAACTACTGCGTATCCCACACCAAGAGTGCGTTTCATCATGATCACCTGCGCACACACACACACACACACACGCTTCAAGTGTGATGCTGTACAGTGTTTCACTGCATCTTAGCCGGTGGGACAGAGAATCTCTCTCATGACATGAAGGTCAGATATTAACATAACATCAGCCTACCAGAGCAAGTATTTACATGTGAAAATGTTACAAAACATCTCTAACCTGTTTGGACTTCCACACTTCCAGTACTGGCATCCCTGCGATTATTAAATTTGGATCTTCCTGTGCTGCGGAGTGCAGTGTTGTTGGCTCTGATCACCAGCATCAGGTCTGTTTCTGCACATTCCACACAAACACAGGAGGCGATCACACAACTGCTCTGTTAGGAACTAACAGGATTGGGTTTCTTCCACTCCACATGCTAATCTGCACTAGCTAAACAAAAACATGTGCTGCCCTCCGACTGCAGAAACGCCAGTTGCAGCAACATGAGGTTGCTGGGATATGTTGCATGTCTAGGCACAATTACATAATCAAAATGAATTATTACAAAGATCACAGTGCTGTACAACTCCACATGTGTGTAAAGCACTGCCAAACATCTACAACAGTCTGTGAATCATCAGCTCATGCAGTCTCTGAATGTCTGAAATGCAGTTCTGTTTGCACCTTGACGTTGGGTGAGTGTGAAATATACATACAGTGTGAAAGTGGATGTGTCAGTCAGCTGGGTGAACCTCTGTCAGGTTACAGTACGTTACAGCTGCCCTACACTGGTAGGGTTACAGCTCCAGAAAGTTAACTAACCATGACACCATAGTCCACATGTATAAATACTGCTATTTGGCCAAATAGCAGTATATCTACTTTAAATGGGCTGTTGTTATATGAACACATATTGTCTGTATCACAGTGTCTCGTGATGGTTGACCAAGGAAATCTTGCTGAGGACAGCTGCACACCAGAACCAAAACACAATGTATGAGCAAAACACATGCAAGCAGCTGCTTTTATCAGCAGGGTCATTCAATCAGACCTGGGAAATCCTCGTTAATCTTGTTCATCTCAAGAACTATGTCATATGGTACTCCAGCCTCAGCCAATAGGACGTTGAGCTGCCCAGGCATGAATCCCAAACCTGAGACAAACATGCAGATGATGCTGTGATATATATTAATCCTGTTTAGTGTGAACTATTACAAATAAGTAATGATGACCTAGTGCAGACTGATGAATGATTGTGCTTTCACCAGCTTTTCTTATCAGACACAGATGGGTTGTCTTCTTTTTAACAGAATTAGGCTATAGACCTACCAAGCACCCATGCCAAAAAACTGCATGTAAAATGAGAGATTATTTTTGGATGTTGTTTTGACATTTAAGAGGTCATGACCTTGAGACCACTGAACTAAAATAAGCTCCACACCAGAGCCAGTGACCAATCAGCTCAACAGGAATAGTGCGTGACTGCTTAGTGTGTGTGATCTGACAGTCTTGCCCTGTTCTCTCAACATCTTCACCATGTCAGCGATGGGATACTGTGCTTTCGCTGCACACAAGCCCCAGCCTGACCGAGAGAAAACACACACCCAGGTTATACGAGTTATATTACACACTCACCGGGGTTATTCACCCAGGAATTCTCATAGACACAATGGTCTGGAAAATATTTACAGCGCTTTACCTTTTCCACATTTTATGTTATGTTAGGTTATGTCATCATCTGTAAATGGAAGAAGTTTGGAACCACCAGGACTCTTCCTAGACAGGGCCGTCCAGCCAAACCGAGTCATCGGGGGAGAAGGTGTTAGTCAGGAAAGTGACCAAGAAACCGATGGTCACTCTGACAGAGCTCCAGCGTTTCTCTGTGGAAAGAGGATAACCTTCCAGAAGAACAACCATCTCTACAGCACTCCACCAATCAGGCCTGTATGGTAGAGTGGCCAAAAATGGGCAACTCTTTCATGTTTCACTCGAGGGAAACATGAATGCAGCAATGTACAGAGACATCCTTGATGAAAACCTGCTCCAGAGTGCTGTGGACCTCAGACTGGGGTGAAGGTTCATCTTCCAACAGCACAACAACCCTAAGCACACATATCTAGATAATTTATGTTTTTAAAATCTAACTCTTACACAAACCTGTTATTAGATTTAAAGCAAACCATGATTTGGCAGATGTCTGTAAGAAACTGATTTTTAAATACAGCTATAGCTAAACCTGCTGTGCACACACACACACACACACGTCAGTTAAAACGTGTTCTTAATTTTAGTTTCAGAGTTGTTAATCTTCTGTTGTCTTTAACAGAGTGTCAGTGTGTCTGAATTAACTGTGGAATCCCCTAAATCCTTTTAACTTGATGTTTCATGATCCACATTTGCTTCAAGTTTACTGTTAATGACTGGAGGAGTGTGGAGAATCGCTGTCATCAGTATGTGTGCTCAGACTCTCTGGGAAATCCATTTGATTACATTCAGATTGAGTTTCCTGAACCCCAGATGTCTCCCTGAAGAAGAACACCAAGAGGATTGCGTGTAGAAACACATACATATATGACTTGTGTCTGAGGGGAGCGATGTGGGGTGTCTGACGGGAGCGGTGCGGGAGCGGTGTGGGGTGTCCGACGGGAGCGGTGTGGGGTGTCCGTGAGGTATAAACAATTATTGTATAAAGGTATAAACAATTATGGTATAAACATAAAATAAATTGAATAAATGTGCAATAAAAAATAAATACAGCCTTAAATAGCTTTTTTAGACATCTTTGTCCTGTTGCGAGTGTGTGTTTTGCAGTATTTTGACCTCTACTAGCCAAAAAACTAGAATCAGAGCAACAGACTTTAATAATACAAGTAGAAGGTCTGTTAATACATCTGTGAACTAATATTTATTACCACAGAAAAATATTTTGACTGGTCTTATTGTAAACAACAGAACTTATTCTTGGTCAATTACTCTTGGTCACCAACACATTTGCTGTGTTTGGATTCTTGTATCATTATGCAGAAGACATGAAAGTTAATGTGCTTACTGGCTTAACTTGGTCTTGACACTGTAGTTAAAAGTTGTAACTTTACACACACAGGATTACAGTAACTTTGCTTGAGGCTTTACTGCACTTTGCTGCAGTCTCATGTTAACACACGTGAGCTTTTGACCTGATTATATTTTCAAATCAATGGGGTTTTTAACACCAATTTTTGATCACATTAAACCTTGCACATTTTATCACAATAACATTCCTATACTAAACTGCATTATGCATTTCATCCTTCTGTAAATGCGTGTGTGTATGCAAGTGTGTGTGCCACACCAGGTGTTATGATGATGGAATTGGCCTCTTTAATCATATCGATGGACTGCTCTACGTTCACCTCATTGTGTGTGCCAACAATCTCCATGGGCTTCCCTCCTGCAGTAGAGGAGGTTCCATATCCACCAAGAATAACATTTGGAAGAGAACGATTCATGGCCTACAGATAAAACACGCGTCAACAGAAGAGAGACTGATGATTTTTCGCTTGTTTTTTTATATTTCTGCATGTTTACTCACCACACACATGATGAGAGGACTGCACCAGATGAGCCAATTAGAGAACAATAGTCATAAGGTTGTGGTCCAATAAGAAACCTTCAGCACACAATGCCCACCCAGAGTAACTGTTCAAAACCGTGGTGACCACTGGCATGTCACCACCACCAATGGCCGCTGTGAGCGTTACACCATACGCACGCACACATCTGGATCAGTCTATAGAACGTCTGGAAGTGGGATGTTCAGAGGGTTTCAGGGTATGAGGTTCAGCTCACCATGACTGTCGAAAGGCCAGACATGCACAGCAGATGCCCGTGTTGAAATTGTCACTAAGCATAAAGAGCATCATCCCCCCATTGATGCCGCCATCAACCCCGTGTTCAGCATGTGATGCCCTGGCAGCAGCAAAGGAGCAGAACACACACAGGAGACCTGAACACACACAAAGAGCATGAATCCTCCTCCAGTGAAACCCAAGAGAAGAGTAAAGAAGAGAAGAGGAATGAACACAGTACAGTGACATCTGGAGGTGTTTGCCCTGAAATACACAGACCAAAACATCCTGACCGTAACCTTGTGATGCACTGTGATGTTCTCACAGAGAGAGCTTTTACTGGCACTGTTAGGAGGAACACTCATTAAAGCTAATCTTCCAGCTCTTATCTTCCATCTCTTAAACTCTTTTAAAGGGCTTGAGTGCCAGTAAATGAGACACAGAGACAGACAGAGAGCACTCTCAATGACTCCTCATTTTGTAGCTCTTGCTAGCCTTATAAAAGCAGACTGAAGTCAGAACAAGTAAAAATAGCTTTTGTTTACATAAAGCACATGTTTAACTTTAATCAACCCAACCTGTAGTTTGCCGTAAGCAACACTCCACTAACTCCACTAACTCTAACACAGACCACTAACCCAAACACTCACATACAAACATACACATATCTCATTATACTGTAACATTGTGTCCTAAGCAAATGCGACACTGCAACACTGTGACACGATATAAGATTAACCCCCGTTCACACCACCAGTGACACGCAGCAACAAAGTGACATGATCCTATTTATTTTTAATGGAAAGCTGCCGATTTCCGATGACATGAGCAACAGTGATTGTTGGTTGCAGAATGTAGGCATGATGAGCAATGGGAGTCATCAAACCGGCCTTGCAGAGTCAGAGCCTGCATGGTTCCGTGAAGCCAGACAGACCGACCTTTGCACTTTTCTTGTTCATTATTTATATTAAGCACTTTCTGTACTGATTCTATTTATATTAAGTCTTTTTTCTCTAAAATGCTTGTTTTTAGAAGCAAGAAAATATTTGTTGTTTATAACATGGAGTAACATCATTAAATGTTATTCACAAATGTTAGCAGGGAGGCAGCAGTGGGAATGCTCAGTAGCGACCTCAACTGCCAGTCATTGGCAACAAGCATCAAGAAATCACTGGTTGTGTGACTGGGGCTTTAATCAGAGTTTTTGAAGCTGACAGCTCATGTACTGACTGACTTGTATCATATTAAAAGGGTTTATTTTGACTTGATGTATGTGTTAAATGACTTAAATACCCATAATGAAAGCAACAATGTCTAATTTACCTCAGATGTTGAACAAATCAAGGATGTCCAAAGGATTAATGTGTAAACAAATTGTATTCCATGGACAAGATTGTATCAGATACAATATATATATTTGAGTAAGGTTAAAACTATTTGAATTATTTTTATTGGGCACTTATGCATATAGTTGTGAGTGGGAGATGCTTTCAGAGAGACGAACCACCCACATGTTCTGCACTGGCTGTACTGCGGGATTCATTTTTCCACGTCACATTTGGTTAGGACACTGTGGAATGCTACTTTGTATCTTTTGCATGCATTGTATAAAACGGCATATAAATAAAGGTGCCTTGATTTGACTCATAGTTAAGATGTGGTCACATTTGCATGTAAATCTTGTAATCTGTGATGAGAATCTGATGGTGATAAAGAAACCTGTTGGTTACACAACTACAGCTGGTGAAAGGCAGGGTAGGCGATCGTTCCCAGAAACATTTTTTGTTATGCTGGTTAAAGTTTCTTCACATCCTGATAGCAATCACTAAGTAAAGCGATCTAAATATATTTAAATTAATATATATCTTCTGCGAATGGCGCAGGACCATAAATTGTTTGTCCAATCATTCAGCTTTCAGTCTGAATGCAATGATAGGATTTTGTACCTGCCTGTCAAATGTATGTATGTATGTATGTGTTGTATGTGCTGGAGTAGGCGTTGCTTTGGAGAGTGCTCTCAAGGGAAACAAAAGAAAACAAACAGGAAAAAAACATGAACAAGAAAATTTGCATGTCAATTAAAACATCTACTATTGGAACCTCAGACAGACAGATGTGTCATTTCTCCATAACTTCAGTCTCACCTTCAACACCATAGTGCCTGTGATAACATGATCCAGTGTCCCATAGTCAAACTCATCCACAGGCTGAAAGTGGAAGTCATTTCTATCCAGGCTGATGGCCTTCAGCAGCTTTATGATGTTGTTGGAGTACAGAGAGCTGGACAGCGTGGGCATCTGACTGGGCAGATCAGTGAAGCCAGTGTGTGTCAAGCCCTAAATGACATGTGACAGTGAGGTGGATATGAACACATCAGCCTGTGAACTGTCATGCTAAGACAGAGTGAGAAAGATGTACTGCTACCTGATGAACGTACAGTTCTCCAGGTCTGGTTCTCCAGTTCTCCAGGTCTGACAGAAAACACCGTCGAGCTGAACCGGTGCCTAACCCTAAACACCGTCGAGCTGAACCGGGGCCTAACCCTAAACACCGTCGAGCTGAACCGGCGCCTAACCCTAAACACCGTCGAGCTGAACCGGCGCCTAACCCTAAACACCGTCGAGCTGAACCGGGGCCTAACCCTAAACACCGTCGAGCTGAACCGGGGCCTAACCCTAAACACCGTCGAGCTGAACCGGGGCCTAACCCTAAACACCGTCGAGCTGAACCGGGGCCTAACCCTAAACACCGTCGAGCTGAACCGGGGCCGCGCTAAGGGCCGTGTGATTAAATACTTCTGATTATGACTAACACGAACGCACTGTGGCTCATTTAAAACTCCTCTTATTCAAACACGCGGGTCTTTTGGTTGAGTTCATATATGAATCTCTAAAATCGTTGTTGTTTCTAAGCTTATCTTTATTATTGGTAAAAATAAATTGGTATCTCTAATACTGCACTCTCATTAAAACTATTGTGACCTGGTTTTTCTTGTCGCTCTTTCCGGCATTGACGTGTTGAAAACGACGTGTACATTTGTACAGTACAGTTTCCCTGTTGTTTGTTATATGGTTAAATAACAACATGTAGTCTTTCCATCACTACTTTACTCTGGCTGTGACTGCGTTTTCCTCTCCAGAAGGTGCGCTGTGTATGTTTGTCTACTGAAGAAAGTGAATGTGTGAGAACAGTGTTTTATCAGTTATTGCTGCTTTATATCAGTTTAATGTTCTGCTGGATCTTCAGTATTTGCGTTCGTGTCTCTCTAATTCGAGAGTCAAGAAGTAATTGATAGAATGATGTAAAATACTTAATTGCCTAAAGCTGGGCTCAGACTACAGGATTTTTAAAACTTGACTGATTATGAACTCTGGCAGTAACACACATAAGGAGAATCTTGACAGATTTTCTTGTCTAAAATCTTAAACATGCTCACACTCAAGACAATATTAAGATTATCGAGTCAAAGGGGCGCTTTCAGGTGATCTCACATCGAAGCGGATGTAAACAAAACAGATTGTGACGCTATTATATCATTATTATTATTACTAATAATACTCATTTTTTTATAAAAAAAAGTATTTTTTATATTTAGTTTTTTTACAAAAATATAAAAATTATTTTTTATAAAAACGAATAAAAGTTATTATTGTTAATAATAATAATGTTTGCCTTTGCTGGACATTGCAAACATCTTTAGACACTCATCCGGTACCTTCATCTCCACTGTCTATGGACTCGTAAATAAGCTTGTTTCATTGTGTTTTGTTCCCTCATCTCCACTGTCTATGGACTCGTAAATAAGCTCGTTTTATTGTGTTTTGTTCCCTCATCTCCACTGTCTAGAGGACTCGTAAATAAACTTGTTTCATTTTTTTTGTTCCCTCATCTCCACTGTCTATGGACTCGTAAATAAGCTCGTTTTATTGTGTTTTGTTCCCTCATCTCCACTGTCTAGACGACTCGTAAATAAGCTTGTTTCATTGTGTTTTGTTCCCTCATCTCCACTGTCTAGACGACTCATAAATAAGCTCGTTTCATTGTGTTTTGTTCCCTCATCTCCACTGTCTAGACGACTCATAAATAAGCTTGTTTCATTGTGTTTTGTTCCCTCATCTCCACTGTCTAGAGGACTCATAAATAAGCTTGTTTCATTGTGTTTTGTTCCCTCATCTCCACTGTCTAGACAACTCGTAAATAAGCTTGTTTCATTGTGTTTTGTTCCCTCATCTCCACTGTCTAGACGACTCGTAAATAAGCTCGTTTTATTGTGTTTTGTTCCCTCATCTCCACTGTCTATGGACTCGTAAATAAGCTTGTTTCATTGTGTTTTGTTCCCTCATCTCCACTGTCTATGGACTCTTAAATAAGCTTGTTTCATTGTGTTTTGTTCCCTCATCTCCACTGTCTATGGACTCGTAAATAAGCTCGTTTCATTGTGTTTGTTCCCTCATCTCCACTGTCTAGACGACTCGTAAATAAGCTCGTTTCATTGTGTTTTGTTCCCTCATCTCCACTGTCTATGGACTCGTAAATAAGCTCGTTTCATTGTGTTTTGTTCCCTCATCTCCACTGTCTAGAGGACTCGTAAATAAGCTTGTTTCATTGTGTTTTGTTCCCTCATCTCCACTGTCTAGAGGACTCGTAAATAAGCTCGTTTTATTGTGTTTTGTTCCCTCATCTCCACTGTCTAGACGACTCGTAAATAAGCTCGTTTCATTGTGTTTTGTTCCCTCATCTCCACTGTCTAGAGGACTCATAAATAAGCTTGTTTCATTGTGTTTTGTTCCCTCATCTCCACTGTCTAGAGGACTCGTAAAATAAGCTCGTTTCATTGTGTTTTGTTCCCTCATCTCCACTGTCTAGAGGACTCGTAAATAAACTTGTTTCATTTTTTTTGTTCCCTCATCTCCACTGTCTATGGACTCGTAAATAAGCTCGTTTTATTGTGTTTTGTTCCCTCATCTCCACTGTCTAGACGACTCGTAAATAAGCTTGTTTCATTGTGTTTTGTTCCCTCATCTCCACTGTCTAGACGACTCATAAATAAGCTTGTTTCATTGTGTTTTGTTCCCTCATCTCCACTGTCTAGAGGACTCATAAATAAGCTTGTTTCATTGTGTTTTGTTCCCTCATCTCCACTGTCTAGACAACCCGTAAATAAGCTTGTTTCATTGTGTTTTGTTCCCTCATCTCCACTGTCTAGACGACTCGTAAATAAGCTCGTTTTATTGTGTTTTGTTCCCTCATCTCCACTGTCTATGGACTCGTAAATAAGCTTGTTTCATTGTGTTTTGTTCCCTCATCTCCACTGTCTATGGACTCTTAAATAAGCTCGTTTCATTGTGTTTTGTTCCCTCATCTCCACTGTCTAGAGGACTTGTAAATAAACTCGTTTCATTGTGTTTTGTTCCCTCATCTCCACTGTCTATGGACTCGTAAATAAGCTCGTTTCATTGTGTTTGTTCCCTCATCTCCACTGTCTAGACGACTCGTAAATAAGCTCGTTTCATTGTGTTTTGTTCCCTCATCTCCACTGTCTATGGACTCGTAAATAAGCTCGTTTCATTGTGTTTTGTTCCCTCATCTCCACTGTCTAGAGGACTCGTAAATAAGCTTGTTTCATTGTGTTTTGTTCCCTCATCTCCACTGTCTAGAGGACTCGTAAATAAGCTCGTTTTATTGTGTTTTGTTCCCTCATCTCCACTGTCTAGACGACTCGTAAATAAGCTCGTTTCATTGTGTTTTGTTCCCTCATCTCCACTGTCTAGAGGACTCATAAATAAGCTCGTTTCATTGTGTTTTGTTCCCTCATCTCCACTGTCTAGAGGACTCGTAAAATAAGATCGTTTCATTGTGTTTTGTTCCCTCATCTCCACTGTCTAGAGGACTCGTAAATAAGCTTGTTTCATTGTGTTTTGTTCCCTCATCTCCACTGTCTATGGACTCGTAAAATAAGCTTGTTTCATTGTGTTTTGTTCCCTCATCTCCACTGTCTAGACGACTCGTAAATAAACTTGTTTCATTTTTTTTGTTCCCTCATCTCCACTGTCTAGAGGACTCATAAATAAGCTTGTTTCATTGTGTTTTGTTCCCTCATCTCCACTGTCTAGAGGACTTGTAAATAAACTCGTTTCATTGTGTTTTGTTCCCTCATCTCCACTGTCTAGAGGACTCATAAATAAGCTTGTTTCATTGTGTTTTGTTCCCTCATCTCCACTGTCTAGAGGACTCGTAAATAAGCTTGTTTCATTGTGTTTTGTTCCCTCATCTCCACTGTCTAGACGACTCGTAAATAAGCTCGTTTCATTGTGTTTTGTTCCCTCATCTCCACTGTCTAGAGGACTCATAAATAAGCTTGTTTCATTGTGTTTTGTTCCCTCATCTCCACTGTCTAGAGGACTTGTAAATAAGCTCGTTTTATTGTGTTTTGTTCCCTCATCTCCACTGTCTAGAGGACTTGTAAATAAGCTCGTTTCATTGTGTTTTGTTCCCTCATCTCCACTGTCTAGAGAACTCGTAAAAAAAGCTCGTTTCATTGTGTTTTGTTCCCTCATCTCCACTGTCTAGAGAACGCGTAAAAAAAGCTTGTTTTATTGTGTTTTGTTCCCTCATCTCCACTGTCTATGGACTCGTAAATAAGCTCGTTTTATTGTGTTTTGTTCCCTCATCTCCACTGTCTAGACGACTCGTAAATAAGCTTGTTTCATTGTGTTTTGTTCCCTCATCTCCACTGTCTAGAGGACTTGTAAATAAGCTCGTTTCATTGTGTTTTGTTCCCTCATCTCCACTGTCTAGAGAACTCGTAAAAAAAGCTCGTTTCATTGTGTTTTGTTCCCTCATCTCCACTGTCTAGAGGACTTGTAAATAAGCTCGTTTCATTGTGTTTTGTTCCCTCATCTCCACTGTCTAGAGAACTCGTAAAAAAAGCTTGTTTTATTGTGTTTTGTTCCCTCATCTCCACTGTCTATGGACTCGTAAATAAGCTCGTTTTATTGTGTTTTGCTCCCTCATCTCCACTGTCTAGACGACTCGTAAATAAGCTTGTTTCATTGTGTTTTGTTCCCTCATCTCCACTGTCTAGACGACTCGTAAATAAGCTCGTTTTATTGTGTTTTGTTCCCTCATCTCCACTGTCTATGGACTCGTAAATAAGCTCGTTTCATTGTGTTTGTTCCCTCATCTCCACTGTCTAGACGACTCATAAATAAGCTTGTTTCATTGTGTTTTGTTCCCTCATCTCCACTGTCTAGAGGACTCGTAATAAGCTCGTTTTATTGTGTTTTGTTCCTTCATCTCCACTGTCTAGTTGTTTGAAGTGTATTTCTTTGTTACTGTACCAGCATACTCATGGATGAAGTGTGAATTTCTGTAAACATATTTGCCTGTCTCCTTTCTTGTTTGAAGGGCAAAAATCTATTCTGTCTCATGTGGTGGTTGATGTTCATGTTAGGGCTTGTTTGTGTTAGGCTGCTCTGTGTGGAGGGTTTCTGTGCTTCCTGTGGGAGACAGGAACACTTCCCCTGATGATTCACAGGGTTACGGTCACTCCATCATTGAGCCCTAAACAATTTCAACAGAACCATCACCTGTCTCTATATTAAAATAAATATAAGTTGTGTTGTTTTCCTCCTGTTTCAAATCTTTCAAATTATAATAGTATAATGGTAACATTCCTGACAGTCTTGTGTTTCATGTAAAATACCATTTGGGTTTGGAATATGCCCACCTGATATACAGATAAGTAAATGAATTTGTAATATTTAGGTTTAGGTTCACTTTTAACTTTTTCACAAAGATTCCAGACGCTTGTGTCTGGGGTTTCTTGTCCAAAAGAAGAAATTAAAGGAATGAATAAACCAATGAAAAGTTTAATGACAAGTTAGACAGTGGGTTTACTGAACAGCTACGTTCATTTCATTCATTCACAATATGTCCACATTCCATCCTCAGAAAGTTTTGTTAATGTTTCTGGTCTCCTCACATACACTCACAGTACATCATGGTTTCTGCTCTGCATTGCTGTGGCTCAGCCACCATTTTTCATACGATTCTGCTTCAGTCGCTTCTGTCAAGAGTAACTTCGCCTTTGATTTGATTGGTCGTCGCTCGGCTTCTGTGAAAACAAGCCCCGCCTTCCTTTATGTGATTGGCCAGCTCAACCATTTGAAATTTGTAGAACACCTGCGGCCCCAAAACACAGTTTGGCCCATTGGACTGATATTTATCACAGCAGAGGACCTCAGTGGTGGCACAGCCCGGTTGTTTTCTGTGAAGAAACAGGGTTTAAGATTTGTTAGATTAAAAGTGTCTCACTATCTGTTATCTCTTGTCCTTTACTAAACTTTACGGAGGGTTTCTACAGCTGTGTTACATTTATTGTAAAAGGTACTTGTTAATAAATTCGATACGATCAAAGGCGCTTAAAAACATAAAAACAACAGTTAGCAAGTCAAGGTGTAAATGACGTTTGTTTCAGTTATTTTCTTCATGTTTTAATTGAACTAAACTCATTTGAGTCACTTGAAAATGTTCAGACATTTGGGTGCTGTGCTATATATAAACGACAACAGTGGCGCTTCTGTCGCTGTAAAGACAGATGAAGAAACTACAGAAACAGTTTCAGTTTCAAGGTGAAGTGAATGAACGTGTGTGTGTACGTGCCATCAGACGCGTCTCATGCGTGTTATAAAGCGCAGAGTCCCGCTGATGCGACACTGAAGATCAGACACCATCTCATCAGACACCATCTCATCAGACATCTCCTCCTCTGACTGCTTAAACGATGTTTGGAGGATTTATTCACACGCTCAGGAAAAGGAAGGAGGTTAGACTGATCTCACATCAGCCTCTCTGAATTCTTTCTGTACTTCAGTTCTGTTTCAGCTTCACATGTCGTCATCTTTCTAGTTGATTCCTTTGATCGGGTTTGTGGGATGTGCTGCGCTGGGAGCGACAACAGCATCTATTTATTTCTTACTGACCAAACCTGATGTGATGTGAGTCGATAGATAATATTTGATATTTTGTTTTATATATATATTATTTTGATATTTAGATAATATTTGATCAGATATTTTATTTGTTTTATTATTCGGTTCTGCCTGTTAAGTAGATGTGAATTTCTTGATAAACAAAATATGTAATTACCTCATATGTCATTTGAAATAGATATATTAATAGTAAGTTCTGTGTATGCATTGTTTTTAATTTACTTTAAGTTTAAACAAGACTAAAAATCCAGAGCCATGGGAGAATCTGGATCCATCAAAACCACAGAAGGTATGAGAACACACCAGATATTAGTACACACACTCCAGAGAGTATTACACACACTCCAAATATTAGTACACACACTCCAGAGAGTATTACACACACTCCAAATATTAGTACACACACTCCAGAGAGTATTACACACTCTAAATATTAGTACACACACTCCAAATATTAGTACACACACTCCAGAGAGTATTACACACACTCCAAATATTAGTACACACACTCCAGAGAGTATTACACAAACTCCAGTTATTAGTACACACACTCCAGAGAGTATTACACACACTCCAAATATTAGTACACACACTCCAGAGAGTATTACACACACTCCAAATATTAGTACACACACTCCAGAGAGTATTACACACTCTAAATATTAGTACACACACTCCAAATATTAGTACACACACTCCAGAGAGTATTACACAAACTCCAGTTATTAGTACACACACTCCAGAGAGTATTACACACACTCCAAATATTAGTACACACACTCCAGAGAGTATTACACACACTAATATTAGTCACAAGAGAGTATTACACACACCAATATTAGTACACACACTCCAGAGAGTATTACACACACTCCAAATATTAGTACACACACTCCAGAGAGTATTACACAAACTCCAGTTATTAGTACACACACTCCAGAGAGTATTACACACACTCCAAATATTAGTACACACACTCCAGAGAGTATTACACACTCTAAATATTAGTACACACACTCCAGAGAGTATTACACACACTCCAGTTATTAGTACACACACTCCAGAGAGTATTACACACACTCCAGAGAGTATTACACACACTCCAAATATTAGTACACACACTCCAGAGAGTATTACACACACTCCAGTTATTAGTACACACACTCCAAATATTAGTACACACACTCCAGAGAGTATTACACACACTCCAGTTATTAGTACACACACTCCAGAGAGTATTACACAAACTCCAGTTATTAGTACACACACTCCAGAGAGTATTACACACACTCCAGATATTAGTACACACACTGTTCAGTTTTATCATGTTAAAGTTCATAAAACACGAATTTGTGTGTCATTCCTCAGCTTATAACTATAAACCAGCAGTGGAAACCTGTGGAGGAGCTGGAGCTTGTGAAACGTTTGACCAAATGATCTCCGAACAGTCATGCTGATGCAAGATGTGTTATCAATAAACTCTATGAATGTATATGTTTGGGTGGGGTTTTGTATTTGTAGTGTCTGTACTGCTGAAGAGTGATACACTGTATTGGTAACACTTGAACTTGAACAAATCACCTGTGTGCTGGACAGTCATAGTGTAAACATGTTAAATAAATGAATCTGTACTGATGTTTGTTTTTCTTGTTTGATTCAGTTGATATGAAAGTTCTTGTTTTTGATAGATTTACCTTGTGCCTTTGATTCATCTGAGAGAAAACAAGTATTTCATCTGCAGTCTGTTGTAATGTTTAACCAGAACAATAACAGAATGACTCAAACTCAGGTCAAGTCACTGCACTTCATCTAATTAAAGAGGAAATGCTGCCGGTAAAGACAAGGGCTCAGAACATCTCTGCACTTCCTGCTTCTAATACCAATATTTCCTCCATTCATATTACTTCTGTTTCAGATAGCTGGGCTGATGGGTAAAAATATTCTGACAGGTTTTGTGACTTTCTTTTTATGAGCCTGTGATGTCAGTTTAACCTAAAAACCCACTGTCATCTCTGTGTCATTCTTCAACCACAGGTGCGTTTATTACCGGTTACACAGGAATGTTCCTCATGAGTAACTTTGAGCCAACACCCACAGTAGATAACAGCCACCTGAGACACATCCATGATCCTCTGACACTCCACTGCGAGGGTTCAGTTTATGTCACGTCATGTGATTGTTTCTGCTGCTGCACCTGCTCACAATGTTAACTGTTATTTCATCACTTTTTAGTTTTTTTGCAGTTCAATAGTGTGAATCACTCAATCAATCATCTCTCAATTGAACTCATAAAAACTAATATATAGCTAACCTAATCACACGAGAGGTTTTAATGAAGGGGAGGAGCTTCTGACAATGGTCAATGATCATCATTCTCTCAGCAGGTCAAATGAAACATGTTTTGTGGCTTCACTTCTCATGAGGTTTGTTTAATGAACTTGAGTTGGCATCAGTTAACCAAGATCACCGCCTAGCAACCACAGCTGTTGTGCTGCTTAATTCACACATCTGCTCCATAGAGACATTGTTACCATGGTGACCACAGCACATCTTACTGAAGAGAGATCAAATCATCAAATATAATCACACCTAAACCTGTGCAGAAAACACTAAATATAACTGAAAACAGATGCTGACGTCAGTTGAAACAGGATTTGCGCCATCTAGTGTTGTGAGTGTATATTAAACAATAAAACAGAATCCCTACCAGAGTCCAGGTGTTTAAAATCCATTTATTTCCAAGTTATCAAGCGCTTCAGCAGTCAGTGTGAATTGATTATCCTGACGCCCACAAACACACAACAAATACTGCAATTATAATGAAATCTGAGAATCTTTACCCTGCTCAGACGTGCAGCTGGGATAATCAAAACAAAACACAAACAAACAAAAGGTCATGAAAATAATAAAAGGCAAAAAGGCTTATCATTACTGATATTTAAATGATGATTTTATATTCAGTTTGCATTTGAGAAGGAAAAAAAAATCAACTAAAAATATAAAAACAGAGTTGTGTAGGTGTGTAGTAATGAGTTCACATAGGAGAGTTTGACTGTGTTCACTGTGTGTTATAGTGATTATGAGCTGAAAGATGAGAAACTACTGTCTGTTCTGGCTGTCAGTTGTTGGTGTCATACTCATCATGTCGCTTGATGAACAGTAACTAAAGCCAGCTAACTTTTGACCCAACATGTGCAGATCCCTAAACACACACACTCCAGCTGTCAACATACCCCAACGATAGACAGAATCATAAAATAAAAAAGCAAAATTAACTGTTATGTGGGATTTTTGTATTAAAGATATATCAAAAGTGAGGTCAATATTCATAGAAAAAGCTGCTGGACAATCATTTAAACTCTGCTGGGCATCTGTCTTTCTCTCTCATCCTCTGTGTGAGAGTGAGACAAGCATATGAGGCAAGCAAGACTGTTCAGGCACTCAGTGTGAGACAGTGTGAGCAGGATGGTGGCGCCACCTGTCTCTGCGTCTGCAGCTGCACTGTGCAGTGCGTCACACCATGTGACATCATCAGCAGGTGCCGTGCGTTCATCTGCACATCTTCCCAGTTACCCACAATCCCCGGTGCTAAACAAAGAGAGAGAGAGAGAGAGAGAGAGAGAGAGAGAGAGAGAGGCAGACACTCCATCAAAACCTCATTCATATCTGAGCTGGTCAGGCTGGTTTGGGTTGTAAACAGAAAGTGATAGAGAGGTTTGTCTTCTCACCAATCTGCAGGTGAACTATGGCTGCAGTTTTATCAGCTGTCAAAGCCCAGAGCTTTAATTCCTCTACACACTCCACGTGCTGCAGCTTCAGCAGGTCGGCTCTGATACCAGACATGTCTACATGTCGTGGCACACCTGCACACGCAAGAACACACGTTTGCTTCATCATATGTGACATGTTCTTCACACTGAGAGTCAGACACACAGTCAGTCAGACAGACAGAAGGACACAGACAGATAGACAGGCAGGCAGGTGTCTCACCCTCTAGCAGGATGATGCCAGTGTCTCTGATGATTTGGAAGGTGCTGAAGAGCACCAGCACAGAGAACAGGTACGTACACAAAGGATCTGCTAGTTTATACTCGGGCTGGAACACATACGCATGTACAGAATCTAAGAATTAAGAACTGAAAATTGATTATTATTATCATCATCATGCAATTTTGAGACGTAAACAGAGGCTGAAGAGAAAGGAACCTTAAACCTGACGATGTATGCAGCAATAAGAACCCCAACACTCTGGACCAGATCACCAAGAGCATGAATAAAAGCAGCTCGCACTGCCAGACTCCCATGACCTCGCTGACCCCCACCTTGACCCTGACTCTGCCCTGCTGGACCGTGATTGTGGCCATGTGAGTGAAGATGTCCAGACTGATTGAGCAGAAATCCCATCCTACACAACCACAAAACAAAAACACACAACCACAAAACGCACACATATTTTAAGCGATACTGGAGGCATGTATGCAGACTACAGCATATGTGTGTCTGTCAGGGATGACTTTAGACAGATGTCATGGACTTTCCCTTGAATGAACAACCATAAAATCTTGGGCCATGGCTGTAAAGATTCAGAGCTTCAGTAAGTAATTAAGCAGATGATGTTTTATTGTTTCCATGTTCAGACTGCACACGGTTTAAATCTCTCTCTCATAAATAAAGAGAGGTCAGACCACTGACCAGAAGCAAACACCAGCAGCTGAGAGCAGCTTCAGAACCTTTGAGCTGTTCTAATAGGTTCTAGATCCATGAACAGAGCTGCTGGGTTATGTGCACTAGTTTAATCAGACAACACAGAGCATTTCTCACCAAAGCCAATTTACTAATAACAACAATATAAGAATACACGATAAGAAAGCATCCGAGTTTGTCATCTTCAATGAACTATGTTGTTCTCTTGATAATAAGCTTGAGTGTGTGTCTGTATGTGTAAGGAAACTTCAGACTCACAGTAGGTTGACTGCGACCCCCACAGCTGCTGTTATCAACATGACATCACCATCTATAGTGAAGTCCTGATGAATCGTCCTCTGTGCTGCTTCATTCACCAGCACACCCGTCAGAATATAGATCAACAACACACTGATACCTGCAGACAACACCTCTGAACACACACACACACGGTTATAACACACATCACATAACCCAACCAGTGAAGAGAGGAGACATTTACCGAGCCGATGAAGGCCGAAGGTGAATCTGTATGTTGGAGGTTTTGCAGACAGCCAGAGTGCCAGCAGTGATACTATGATCCCGATCAGATCTGTCAGCATGTGCAGCGCGTCTGTCATGATAGCAAGACTGTTCGCCATATACCCACCTGAAAAACAGTACACAGTATAACCAGAGTGAGATCTCAGCAACACCAGAGTCCCAGTGCCGCGAAACCTGTAGCTGTAAAACCAGATTTACAGTTCAATTCCATGACAATGATCAACTGATGTCACATTTGCTCACCTATTAGCTCGCCGACCATAAAGAGGAAGTAGAGGAGCGCCGCTAAGCCCAGCTTCCTCATCACCCCCCGCCGTTTGCTGTGTTCTCTGCTCCTCCTGCAGCTCTCGCAGGCGTCCGCCGTCACGCCGGGGCTCCCGAGGCTGGAGCCGGAGCCCAGCAGAGAGTCGTCATCATCCGCCAGCAGCGTGCTGACCATGGAGCCGTTGTGCGCGGCCGCGGGCAGGTCGTCTGTCTCCCCGGACACCACCACCTTCAGCTGGTTAAATTTGGGCGTCTCGTCCTCCTCCAGATCTTCGGAGAAATCAAAGGCCGTCGTATCACTCAGGTGCCAACTGTCCGGCTGCCGGCGGAACACGGACCTTACGCGACCCATCAGGTTTGAGCCTGACATGTCCGGGTTCAACTCTAAATTAACACCAGTCCGATATAAACGTGCTGAATATCAGACTGCAGATCAGTCTTTGTGTCCGGCCGCAGGATTTCTGACAGCGGATCTCTCGTGAGCCATTACTCTGGGTTACCTGCAAAACAACAGCCAGGTAAACACCTAGTTACATTACGAGAGAGAGAGACAGACAGAGAGAGAGAGACGAGAGAGAGAGAGACAGAGAGACAGAGAGAGAGAGAGACAGAGAGAGAGAGAGAGACAGACAGAGAGAGAGAGAGAACAGAGAGAGAGAGAGAGAGAGACAGAGAGAGAGAGAGACAGAGAGAGAGAGAGAGAGAGAGAGAGAGAGAGAGACAGACAGAGAGAGAGAGAGACAGAGAGAGAGAGACAGAGAGAGAGAGACAGAGAGAGAGAGAGAGACAGAGAGAGAGAGAGAGAAGACAGAGGAGAGAGAGACAGACAGAGAGAGAGAGAGACAGAACTTAATAACAACATTACAGTGAGATGAACAGACTCGCTCGTGCTAGCAGCTAGCACGCGCTCTATTAACACGCGACTGTGAACAGCACAATAATGAAAACAGTACAGTGAGCTGAAAAGCGCCAAACCTTCTGAAACTTTGACGTTTGTTGGTTGCGTCCATTGCCGCGTGTGTCCGAGTCTACAGGCTGATCTCACACACAGTCCGGTGTGTGTGTGTGTGTGTGTGTGTGTGTGTGTGTGTGTGTGTGTGTGTGTGTGTGTGTTTGATGTTAGCGCGTCCACTCTGCGTTCAGCTCATCGCCGCCTTAGTCCCACCAGTAGATAGCGCTGTACAACACAGTTTATATTTATTTTATTCCAACATGTAGATAAAAAATATACTCTAGAGAGTCGCTTTTACTTTTAGGGAGAACTACAGTAGGAAGAACAACATTATAGCTCTCCCTCATCTATCAGATGAATCAGAAGAGAAATAAAGTGAATAGAAAAATAGGAAGAATAAAACCAAAGTGGGCCTCGATGTTTTTGTGACTGGTGATCTGCAGTTTTGGGGCCAGGAACATTTTATAACAAATATACAGTTGTATGACCATTCGTAAAATGGGTTCATTTTATTTATTTCACAGAGTATGTTGTGTAAGGCGGAAGTGCGCGTAGAGTGGCCACATGTCGTGTTTTTGAGAACATCTATCTGTCTGCGGTCACATGATGCGGGCGCGGTCACATGATGTTTGTGACGCATAGAAAGCGTTTCACATTCATCACAGGAAACAAGCAGGACTGATGCACTGAGGAGGGTTTGTGTTCATTCAGCATTAGTGAAGAGGTCAGTAAAGCACAGTTATATTCGTGGGGTTTATGATGCTGATGTAGCACTGGTGTGATGATGGACAGAGAGGAAGAAGAGGGCGTGTCTTCAGTAAATAAACTCTCTTTAACAACCCGGAGTGGTTCGGTTCAGTTTATTTCTTTTTCTAGACCTAGCATACTTCTGAAGTGTATACTGTGCACAGCTTGTAAAATGATCTACATGCAATGAAAACTCGACTGTAAACTGTAAACTCAACTTTTTACAACTGTAAAAAGGTGCAGCAACAGTTAACATCCTGAGCTACTGTATCCTGAGGCCTGGTTCATAAAAGTCGCTTAGACGTCGACTTTGGTTTTTGACACCATGCGTTTATCTCCCAACAGGCAGCTTCAGCATGACAATAAAATACAAATTCTGTGAATTTTGTGTCGCCTATCATTAAATTGAGAGGAAAATGGGGGAGCTATAAATGATAAATAGTGTAACCAAAATAAATTCTTTGCATAACTGTCTCTTGTAACACTGTTTCATTGTCGCCAAAACTGCCTCATTGCCTCTGTCCTCCTCTACAACCATTCTTGGTGGCCTCTCTCTTCTGAGGCAGGCAATGTTATACAGCACAACACAAGCAACAGTAATATCACATGCTTTGTGGAGTCACTCAGAGGTGGTTCAGGCACTGGAACCTTGATTTTGTAAGACCAAATGTCATCTATATGCCCTCTTGTGCACGCATGGCCAATGTTATAGCTGTGTTGTGCCTCTGTGTGGGGCTCTTGATAGGGAGTAGGAGTTAAGGCAGGCAAAACTCTTCACCTGGCCAGAGTAAAATGCATTGTTTTGTCATTTGAAATTGATAAATGTGTTTTAATACCTGTATTTTTTGCATGAATAACCTGCCTTGTGCTGGGAAAGAGAAGAGTCTTGAAATACTCTGGAGTCCTGGGTTGAGCCAGGCCATGTTGTCTCTACATTAGTGATGAGACAGTCTGCATCATAGACCATCTGGGTGAAAAAATGTGGGTCACTCAACACACTTCATTTAAACTGGAGAAAACTTGAACCAGGCTACAGCTACAGTATTTGAAGAAAATGTGTTTTGATCAGTGTCATTTGTATTGAACAGAATTTAACCCTGAGCACTTACCTCCTGTTAATAAAGTCTGCTTCATGTGGACCAGACAGACGCTTTATACGCACGTGGGTGCAGTCCAAAGCTGGGAAAGCTACAACAGTGAAAGGATTTAGCTTCATAATAGTAAACATCAAAGCTATGGAATAATACAAATGTCACTATGGGAATTATGTTGTGACTAGAAGTTTTATGTCTATACATCTTTAATGTCTAGAAGTTGTATGTCTGAATATAATTTACATTTATAGATTATATAACAAGCCCCTGTTTTTGGACGAGAGACATTTAAATCTGTTTCTGTTGTGATTTGTCACAAGTGCAGATCTTACAGTGACGTCTCGGTCCCTCTTAACCTTCATTTGTCCTTTTCTCAATAATGTCAAAAATTTTACTTGATATTGTTATTCAGTCAAATGAAGTGGCAGTGAAGATTGTGCTGCTCGTGTCTGATTCTCACACTATTATTAAATAAACGGTATAATCACAGTAAACTCTGTTACTCTGTTACGTATGTTCTCTGATGAGAAGCTGTTGACTCATTATTATATTATATTATATGATGCATTACGTAGTAAAATTTCAGATAGAAATTCCATGAAACTGATTCAATTCTTTAAGATCTGTTTAGATTTGAGTGTAAGCATAGAATCTGCACTACAGAATTGGAATGTCTATCAGTGACACCTTGTTTGATTATTAAATATTCTGATGTTGCTTTCATCAGTTGATAAGAGTGAGTAATTGCAACCTTACCAAATCAGTTCTGCAGATTTTTATAGATTTCAGTCTGTAAATGTCATCTGTGATGAGTTACTGATGAAAGTGTTATAAAATCGTGTCGTGTTGTAGTGAAATTTACATTTAGGCTTTTAGCAGACAATTTTTTCTGACCGTAGGATTCTGGAAGGGGTGTAGATGTGTATGAGTTTGTGATGGTAAGTTGGTGCAGAACCAGCAGTGGTGTAAAGATCTGAATTTGATACGTGTGGCAACTGGTAGCCAGTGAAGGGAAATGAGGAGAAGTATGACGTGCTCTTTCACGCTCTTTGAAGACAAGTCAAGCTGCTGCGTTCTGAATCAGTTGTAGTGCTTTGAGTGCCTGTGCTGGAAGGCCGGTCAACAGAGCGTTGCAGTAGTCCAGCCTAGAAATGACAAGGGCCTGGACAGGGACAGTGAGATAAGGCCTGATTTTCCTGATGTTATATAAGGCAAATCTACACGAGCGTGTTGTTTTGGCAATGTGGTCAGAGAATGTCAGCTGGTTGTCAAAGACTACACCAAGGTTTATGGCTAAAATCCTGCTGACGGTCTTTAGCGTGATCTGTGGGTGGCAGCAGAGCATCATGATTTTCACGAGTGTGTGCGTGAGAGAGAGACATTGCTCTACTTCTGAAAGCACTATTAATATGATTAATGAAGTGTGTGTTTGTTAGCAACAACCTGCTCAGCACACTTGCACTCACTTTTCTTTGAAAAATCTACTTTCATTTATAGTCATAAGAACAATGTTACAGAATGTTAAAGTGCAAGCCTGCAGGTGATGTCTGTAAACATGACTGAAGAGTGTGTGTGTGTGTAGTCTTTATAAATGTGTAGTATTCATGAGTGTGTGTGTGGTCTTTATGAGTGTGTGTAGTCGTTATGAGTGTGTAGTATTCATGAGTGTGTGTGTAGTCTTTATGAGTGTGTGTGTGTGTAGTCGTTATGAGTGTGTAGTATTCATGAGTGTGTGTGTGTGTAGTTTTTATGAGTGTGTGTGTGTGTAGTCATTATGAGTGTGTAGTATTCATGAGTGTGTGTGTGTGTAGTCTTTATGAGTGTGTGTGTGTAGTCGTTATAAGTGTGTAGTATTCATGAATGTGTGTGTGTGGTTTTCATGAGTGTGTGTGTAGTCTTTATGAGTGTGTGTGTGTAGTCTTTATGAGTGCGTGTGTGTAGTCTTTATGAGTGCGTGTGTGTAGTCGTTATGAGTGTGTGTGTGTAGTCGTTATGAGTGTGTAGTCTTCATGAATGTGTGTGTGTGGTTTTCATGACTGTGTGTGTTTCAGACAATGGTGCTTCGGGCTGTTGGTGCAGACAGTTCTGGTTTTCTGGTGGTTTGGAGGTGACGCGCCTCTCCTTTCCGCGCGGGCGTTTAAATTTGCTCTGGATTTAGATGTTTGGGCCTGAAGGAGAAAAACAAACCCACAGATCCTGAACCACAGACGCTGGAGGCTGAACTCAGCACACATGTGAAGGTGAGGCTAAATAAATAACCATCCTCTCCTGTCTGAGACATGAATATTACAGTCAACAGACTTCACTGGTATTTCCAGCTTTTACAATATTGCACATAACTTACAGTACAGAAAAAACTTGATGATGATGATGAATCTGTGTCTGTCTGCTACACTCTCGTTTTGTCCCCCACAAAATTTCCTTTCAGTGTAGCCACTCATAAGGGAAAATGGTATGTGTTTTTGACAGGTGTAGTTTTCTTTCTAACCGTAACCCTAACCCTAACCCTTACTAAATGTAATCATAGTTTTATTATAGTAAAGCTGTAGTAACCATGTTTTCTGGCGCATTGTTTTAATTTATATAACCACAGTTTTACTAATGCCATGGTTAAACTATTGCTGCTGAAGCAAAACTATGGTTAATTTGTGGTTACCATGGTTTTTTGGTGTAAACTGCAGTAAAACTGAATTTTTCTAAGGGCTGTAATGCTCTTCATTGTGAAGGAAATGCTGAGCAGTTTGGTACTGTTGAGGTTGTTTGACTTTTAAAGGACTGTTATGTAATGTTATGGGCAGTGGGTTGAGGTGATGGTAACTGGTCTGGAATTGGGTGGAGCAGCGCAGCATTAGACATCAAATCCAAATATAGAATTAAACATGTTTCTCTGCTACACCAACTGCAGCATCTGTGCCCCGAAACATTGCAAACACACAAATCACAGCATCACAAGACACACATCACAATCACACACATAACAACATCACAACACAATCAATTTGCAGGTGATAGCAATGGTGAGGCTGATTACTGATGGAGACAAATCTGCCTACAGGGAGTTAGTACAGAGTGTGTGTGAGAGACTTACAAAGACTGACAGACTGGTGCACAGACAATAAACTGACAACTGTCATTACATCTGACACATAACCATCTGTCATTAAAATAATCTAAATGACTCCTATGGGTCAATTTATGTCTTCTGAAGTAAGTAAAACGATATGTTTGTGAGAGAAAATAATTAGTGTTTTGAATGTATTTAATGAGTTTTCCTTTAAGTATATTGAGTCAGAAAGTACACCCAAATTTTATTGTATGTACCATGCAAAGACAATAAAGAAATCACAATCACACACATCACAACAAATCATAATCACAGCATCTGTGGCCTGAAACATTTTAAACACACAATAGACATCACAACACAAACCTCAGTGATCACACACATTACAACACATTACAACAAAAAAGAGAGGAAGAAAAAGAGACAGACAGCAGGCAGACAGACACACAGACATGGACAGACAGAAGATGGACACAGACAGACAGAGAGATTGTTTTCTTCTGCAGATGTATTGTGAATAACAATGTTTTAAAATATTTGGGGCTTTTGAGGTTGTTCTCTGCACATACCTTCCAAACAAACAGCACACAAGGATAAAGTTCCTTTTTACATGGATTCATTGAATTATGCTGTGAGTGTGAGTTAACCACAGGAGCTGTTTAACCCTGAGTTTAGTGCCAGAGCTGGAGCACATATGTGTGTGTGTGTGTATGTGTGTGTGTCATACACTTTTTTACAGTTACCACACCATTTGTGCATGGGAAATTTATATATGGGGTTAAGCAGAAACACCTTCATGTTGTCAAACAACTGTAATCTGTTGGTAATATTACAGACATGCAGGTTTACTGCACTGACCTAACCCTGCTGGAGTTTTTTGTTTTACATATATAATAAGACAAAAGTGTTCTTGAGGTACAGCAGTCAGTCTCTGCTGCTGACAAACACACACTGGCCTCATGTGACCCCCAGTTACACTGACACTGTCTCACTTCATTATGAGTGATCAAAAGCATTATGTTTCCAGTGTTTATCATTCAGTGTGTGCGTTTAGTGTTTATCATTCAGTGTGTTTGTGTGTCTCCAGTGTGCATCATTTAGTGTGTTTGTGTCTCCAGTGTGTATCATTCAGTGTGTGTGTGTGTCTCAGTTGTGTATCATTCAGTGTGTGCGTTTAGTGTTTATCATTCAGTGTGTTTGTGTGTCTCCAGTGTGCATCATTCAGTGTGTTTGTGTCTCCAGTGTGTATCATTCAGTGTGTGTGTGTCTCAGTTGTGTATCATTCAGTGTGTGCGTTTAGTGTTTATCATTCAGTGTGTTTGTGTGTCTCCAGTGTGCATCATTCAGTGTGTTTGTGTCTCCAGTGTGTATCATTCAGTGTGTGTGTGTGTCTCAGTTGTGTATCATTCAGTGTGTGTCCAGTGTATCATTCAGTGTGTGTGTTTACAGTGTATATTGTTCAGTGTGTGTGTGTGTGTGTCGTTCAGTGTGTATCATTCAGAGGTTTCATCCACAAGGGAATTTCCAGGGATTTTTTAGGACAAGTACTGGAACATTCTCGACTGAAAACAAAAATTTTGAAATTATGTTTCCTCTAGAGAAGTTACACAAGCATCTGACTGATCCACAGGAGCCAACAGTGATCCAAAGACTTAAAATCACACTTTCAAAAATGTCCTTTTATGTGATATAAAACAAAAGAGGTTAAAATTTCTCTCAGACCTAAAATTTTTTTATTTGATCTCATCAAATAAATTTTCAGCTTTGACTGCTGCCACAGTGAGTTTTAGTGGCTGTGCTCTCCTGGAGTTCACACATGAACCACAAACAACATGATCTGAAACCATCAATACAACTGAAAAACAACTTATTTTCTAAAGGGTTTAATGTTGTGCATATGCTATCTTTACAATAAATGAACCTTGCTTTGATGTTTTGAAATTCAATTCTTTGGTTGAATGTTTATGTTTAAGTATAACTTAAGTTAACTGCTTTTTAGGACGCTGTCTAACCAACGTTTTATTTCCCTGTAAAACTTTTATACACAATATCCAGTTGACAAACTCTGTACACTGAGTAAAACACAACATCTATAACATCCAGCTGCAAAACTCACAGATGAGGTTCGATTCTAGTTCCAGGAGTTTATATTCCCTCATTGGTTCATTCAGTACCATATTTTACATGCACTCATGTAAGTTCATAATCAAGTATAACATCAGACCCTGGAGAGTTCATATCCACAGAACCATTCTGCAGGAGTGTGTGAGAGATAACCATGAGACCCACACCCTTTAAACACCCGTCTGAAACGCCTGCACACCCTGAAAACACAGCTGCCAAAGTCTGCGAATGTGTAATTAATGTGCAAATACAGAGCATGTAAAATATGAAAGTATACACTAAATTTAGAAAAAACCTCACTGTGGTCATAATCATACTGTCAGGCCTGTACTGTGAGGTGAAGTGTCTCCTGATCCCTCACGCTGGTGTTTTTCACTGACATTACTGCATTATCAGCTGATGTGTTGTGGAAGGACTGTGTTTAGTGGAGTTTCAGAAGATGCGTTAAAGAATTGACAAATCATAATTACATCTCTGCTCTGACTTCCTGACAAACACATGAAGTCTTTCAAAGCAACACCAGCATTGGAGTGACCCACATTTTTAACTTGAGTAAACCTGTTATTTTACCATACTTCCCTGCTTTTCACTTGTGACTCATGATACAGTAACTAGAGTAATAAATGGTATTTTGATGACTCATGGTACTTTGACATCATACACCAATCAGTCTGTGCAGCACTGCTTCAAGTTGAGGAACATGGAAGTGGATCATCCAACTCATTTTGTTAGAATCTGAATGAATTTTTCCCCTCCTCCTCGTGTCACATGCAGTCAATGACAAACATCACAGAAGTTTCATTTTATTTGCTTGTGCTTGTAGCTGCAACAATCCAGAAAACATTCTGATGTTGATACAGAACTGATGCATTATAACAGCTTCTTAAGCAATAAATACAGAAGATATAAAATGACAATACAGCAACAGTGATGAAAATCCGAGCTGCAAGCTGGAGAACATGTCTAATCTTCTCAGCCCATCATCAGATCTACAACACACACAGATGTGTTCAACAAAATGGCACAGAAACACACTTCATTCAAGCACTTTATCCTCCATGCTAAAATTCAGGTTTTATTAACCTTCATTCACGGCAGATTTTTCTGGATGTTGTTCATAATGTTTCCATACACAAAGTTGTAAAGTTCTTCTTTGGACATGGTTCCATCTAGCTGCACTGTAACAAACATAAGCATTTGGTGTCCAGATACTCGCACAGTATTTTAAAAACACACACACACTTACCAACATGAACCCCTGAGTCCTCCATGATCTTTGTATGTTTCACATACATGGGCCAGACATGTCCGTCGAACAGACCGGGTGGGTCCGGCACGACATAGTTCCTCGAACTGAACACATGCACAAACACAAATCAGATGTGTGTGTGTGTGTGTGTGTGTGGATAAACTCTCAGATCAAATGCTGAGGTGACACTCACCTCCTCCTCTTTTTGCATTCTTCGTATGGAATGTAAATAAAGTATCGTTGGTTGAACACATCGATCAAGGGTCTGTTTACAGAAAAACAGTAAAAAAAAAAAACCTACAATCACCTATTATACTGTAAACAACCTCCAGTGTTACAGTTTACAGTATTTCTCTGTAAGACTGAATGAAGCTCTTTAAATGATGATAATCCAGTACAGTTACTTAATATGACTGCAATAGAAGAATTTGGTCATATGTTCACCTGTGTGTGTTAAAGCCTTCAGACAGCTGCGCACTCACCCGTAGGTGTACAGCAGGAACCCCTCCACGATCAGGATATGAACATCATCCTTATCCTGCACACATGGAACAATCTCAGAGTCCAGAGTGTTGTTGACACCATGAGATCTTTCAAATTTGACTGGGTTCTGCTGCCAGCCGTGGATAGTGTTCATCATGGCATCCATGTCCAGAGCGGAGATCACTGCAGAGTCAGACACGCACACAACACCAGTGAGCAACGCAGCACACCACCACACATCTCCACTAAATAAACATGCAAAATGTATCATGATGCCGCCTTGCTTGAAAACACACAGGCAAACCAACCCTTCGATAAGAGCCCAGCTTACCATCGTACTGCTTAAAGCCTTCTTCATCAACTTCAATTTCATCTTGGGGCTGAAACATACACCAATGAGATGCACTCTAGAACATTCTGCACGACACAAGCCACAAGGTTCTCTCATCTACTCACAGATCCCTCCAGATATCCACCACCAAACCGTTAACAAGACTAGAACTGATGCTTACAAGTAGACTAGAATTCTCACATCTACCAAGTGTAGCTACAAAAGCATCAGTTGTATGACATGATCAGAGCCTTCAGCTGAGCGATGAGATTCTCTGAACATACTGACCCTGAAGAAATCATCCTGATGGACCACGCAGCAGTTGGGCAGGTTCTTCATGAGTCTGTCCGTCAGCGTTGTTTTACCTCCATTTGTGACCCTGTGAAGTGCAGAACAGTACACACACTCAAATCACACTCATGACAAATACAGAAATATACTATGGTAATACCATGTAATTTACATATCACAAGCAGCACCACAACAATCGTTTAAGTACCCAGGGTACAATGCAAATAAAACGGTGTATGAATATAGTAATGATTCAGAACCGTGGGATATCTCACTGCACCACAGTAAAATCTTTTACTGTACCTCTCCAGAAGAAATGAACATGAAATTAAAGCAGCAGTGAACGGGCTGTCATTTCACTTCAGTGTGTGATAACGGTGCAGTATTGAGATATTGTGAGAATTGTAGTTACTGTATGAGAATCAAGCAGCGCGCGGCCTGCGGCGCGCACGCGCTCCTCTCACTCACCCGCCGATGCCGATGATGAACTTCATCTTTCTAACAGAAAGAGCCGCGCGTCAAACCTGAAAGAAACGGTGGCTGATACACCCGCTAACGGATCGATGACCGTACGAAGTAAAGCGTTAAAGAGAAGGTTACGGGAAACGTCAACTACTCGAGTCCTCCATGCCGATCAACGAGAGCTGGACGAGAGCGGATCGAGGCGCTTCCTCGCGATCTTCCGCCAAGAGGAGCTCGTTCACTCGCTCGCGCTCAGACACTATCCTGAGCTGCGCGCTGATTGGCTATATAAACACAGTAGCCCTGCGGGAACTGTCCTCATCCAATCAGATGGCTTGATTATGTCATCTTCTGTGCGTCACAATTATACCCCGCCCTACTACAGTGAGTGAGACAGTCATATACAAAAAAATGATTATTTTGCCCAAGTGGCTTTCAAAATAAAAACGCCCTTTGTGTTTTTCTTTTGCACGCTAGAATGTCATTTCTGACGCGTGGTAATTATGGCTGGTTTCAGCACGTCAAATTACTGTTTTCATACAGCAACACCTCTGTAACGGGACTGGATTTGCTTCCTTCCCTTTATATAATGTCAAACTGTTTTCTTTCTCCACACGAAAGTTCTTTAAACATCTCAGCCTTCATCTCAGAGCAGAAGTAGGTGTTGCACGTCACGGTGAGATGTTGTGCGTCTGTTCCATTTATTCCTTACAGGGATTCATTTAATGGAGGTCCACGTTACACACTGTTATTACACGACTCCTTAACACGACAAGACAAACAATTAAAACAGGCAGCGAACTTTAAAAGTCGCGTAATGTCAAGGTGAGTAATTAACTTGCTTGTTAAGTATTTGTTAAAATCGAAATGTAACTTAAGCACCTTTCATCCCCCTTTCAACAGGTAAATGATAACTACAATCAAACAGCACGTATTTGATTAATTCAGACAATGTATTTATAAAAAAGCCGTTTTTGTGCGTTATTCGTACATTTAGAGGTGAGACTAAATTTCAAATCTAAAATATAAAAACGAAAATCATAAATGTGTTGATACATTATATCAGTGCCGTCACCTGGTGGAAAATATTTTTTTAAACATGTACTATTCTCACGTTCGTGTGTGGGTTTTCTTTTTCCGATCTTTATTACAGCAGTCTGTAATATGTGTTTTTGTTTAAGTCTTTGAATAGAGAAAACTTATTTTCCCAGAAGTCTTTTCGCGCGGTCTGGCGGAAGTGGGCGGAGCTTCTATAAGGTCTGACAGACAGTTTCAGGAAGTGCTCTAGGTAAGGCATCAGACCTTTCCTTTAATTTATGCAATTCTGCTTGAAATGAGTTTTCTCGATAAACCGTCTTGTGTTTTCAAATATTTTTATCGAACCCATGTTTGGTTTAATCCTCAAATTGTGGTGTAGAAGAAATTCTCCTAATGTTAGCATGCTAGTTCCGAGGTTTTCTGCTGCGCGTCTGTATTAATTCGTTAAATTATAATAAACATATGTTTCAATAATGGACTACAACTTTAGAATTACTTTACGCATTTCAAAAAGTGTAACTTAGTGTACTTACATCTGTAATATGTCTCTGCTGTTTGTACAGATGTAATATCATAAGTCAAATGATTTGTTGAAGTTAGGTGGTTTTAAATTCATGTTTGATTTGTTCAGAAACACTAATACTTATGAAGAGTGAAACTGCTGTTTGAATGTAGTACATTTCCAGTGTAAGACATTTACGTTAAGAGGAAACGTCTGCCCTCTCGTTTTAAAGTTGAATCAATTTAACATTAAATAGATACATTTTATGCCATAATATATTTAACTAGGTCAGGAAATAATATTCTGAACTAAATAAGGGGAATGCATAACAGGGACTTCCCAACATTTTAAGTTTTGTAAACTGAATTTTGTGTTGTACAAACACACAGACACACACAGTGATGATGAAGTGTTTGTGCTCTAGAGGAAATGACACACAGTAAAGATGTGACGCTGTTGTTATTATGTTCTTCAGGAGGATTCAGCGACCTCCATCAGCAGCAGAGAACGCATCTCCTGCTTGCTTTCAGTTGCTGAAATCAGTTTCCGGCACATGCCTGTGGCTGATGAGCAGGAAGACGAGACAAGTGTAAGACACACAGGAAGAGAGAAAAGAAAGTCAGAGAGGAGGAAGTCAGTGCAGAAGGAACATGACTGAGTTCTGGGTGTGTTTCAGCTGCTGCATCGCTGAGCAACCGCAGCCAGTGAGTCACAAGCACATTAAACACTCGCTGATGCTCTGATATGTTGATAAAGCAGGAGGATTCACAGTCAGCACAGAGTCAGATCTCTGTTCACCTGTGAAATGATGCCAGTCTTAATTTGCTGTGTGTTTTCTTGGTGTTGTGTGTGATCTGTAGAAGCGGAGGCGGAGAATAGATCGTTCCATGATTGGAGAACCCACAAACTTTGTTCACATGACACATGTGGGTTCAGGGGACACGGGACTCGGTTTGGCTGCAGTGAGTATTATTATACTCTCTTTATAACAGTATTTGGAGCAGGCTCCCAAAAACACATTTTAACCCAAAATGTTTTGCTTATTTTCCATCCACTCCAATTGTCATTGCGGTATATTATTTGGCATTCCTATTACTTCCTACATTTATTTGACTGTATTCCAGAGTGTACTGTAAAACAATGATTTATTTAAATTAAAGTCAGTACAAGACAAATTACCATGCCTGATGAATAAAATATGAATATCTTTTAATTTTGGCCTGTAATATTTTTGACAGACATCTGAGGTTCATGAAGCTTGTACACATCACAATAGAAACCACGCAGAGACTCATTTTTTACATGAGAATCACATCTGACAAAACGCTTCAAATCAAAGCGTTACTTAAAAATGGAGAATGTTTTTGAGCGGCGTTGTGTTTATTCAGGCTGTTGTTGATGTAAACTCTGCTGAAGTGATGTGATGGTGTCTGTCTTGGGCAGGTGGACTCCGTGCAGGCGCAGATGAAATCTAAAGGTGGTTATGGGAACGACACAGCAGAGAGCATTCAGGGCTAGTCAGGTGACACATCTGCTCACTCTTTCACTGCATATTTTTTTATTAATCATTTGCAAATATGTTTTCCCTAAGTATGTCTTTTATCTAAATAAAGTGAAACAATGTCACCCAGGCTGTGGACCAATAGGCACATACCTGTCTAAATACCTAGCTAAATACCTGGCTATCCAATATTTAAAGCTAATTAACACTGTAATACAGATGTAATGTGTCAATAATGCACACATGCTGATAAATATGAAAAGCAGCGTTACCAGAGGCATCCACAAAGTGTAATGTAATATTACATGTAATATAGATCACCCATTTTTACCACCTGATCAATTCACCAGAGATAAAATAGTTGAATTTTCTTCACTGATTTTTGAACATTTTGTTTTACTTGTAAATGTGTCACATTATGGAGGTAAAATAGTTGTAAAGAGCCTGATCTTGTCAGAAGCATCTCCTGACTTGTGTTGTTTTCTGTCCTGTAACATGTTTAGAAGCGTCACATCAGAGACACTGGAGTTCAGAAGTCTTCACTGCGTCAGGACGCATGGACTTATTTTTGTAATGAAAGCACTGCTATTCTTTCACTGCTGTGTTGATTCTTCTGTATAATAAGACCTTTATCAGTAGAGATTGATGAGATTAGCTGAATAATACATGATTGTTTGTGTAAGGGATCGATTCTGATGATATTTTCCATGAATCTGTATTTATTTCATGGTTTAATGGTGGCTGGGCCACACAACATCTCACACTTACACCAAACACTTTAAAGCTGATCATAGATCTGTCATAACTGCTTTTTGTTGCTTCATACCTTTCAAATATTTCCATACATCATGGAATTTATTTTCTTTTTTGTCTTTTAAATGTGCTATTTTTGTGATACACTTGAATTGTGCAGCTCACTGTAATATTTGTTTAATGCATTGACAGGAAAGTATTTTTGTACAAATCATGTTTAGTTTCCTTGTGATGTCTAAATAAAAACAGTCCTGTAAAACTTGTGTTTGCACTGTTTCTTCAGCAGAAAGATCTTTGTGGTTTTCTGCATATTCATGATGGCTGTACACATATAATGATTCATACCTTTAATAAACACGGGGATCACTGACAGTTTTTAACTATTTATCATTTCCCCATGATAGGAAGTCGTCAAAGCGGAAGTGAAATAGTGACGTGTTCTGTCAATTTCTCCAGCCTTGTGAGATTGTCCTGCCACATCAAAACTCCTGCTGCGGGTTTTCTGACACATCACTGCAGGCAAATCAGTTGTTATCTGCTGTAACTGTAACCGTGACAAGAGTCAAGAGTAAATCGCGTTTAATTTTCAATCAATAAGGCAGTGAAACCGGGTGTGGTTTTGACAGATGTGACAGAAATGGCGTGATTTCTGTTGATGTTGTATCGCTTTCGGGTAAGGAGGCGACACGGGTTCTCCTATGGCGATGAAATGCAGTATTAATGTGTATGAGGTGGTTCTGCACGTATTTAATGGCTCCACAGTGAGACAAAACTGTCTGGTGTTTAACTCATCCTGGAGCAGCATCTCGCACAGCCTCAGTGGCAGTAGAAGGCTTAGTGAAGAGAGCTTAAACATTAAATATATAAAAGTAGTAAAATGTGTTTTAGTTTAGATTTTAATTTTAGTAACTGTGTGTTTTATTTATTGTAAATGATATGGTAAATGACATCAGTCCTGCATGTAACTGGAGCTTACAGTGTTCACTGGCTGTGGGAAAACTAAGTGCACTCACTGCTGCGTGCATCACTCTGGCTGTGATCTGGGCAGTGTACCAGAATGATTACAGATCACACACATACTCACTTTCACAAACTCTTACACACACTTCAGTTGTGTTGTTAATTGGTTTTCTGAAGTTTGTTCAGAGTTTGTTTCTGTCAGTGTTTCTGTTATTCAGTGTCTCTCTGTTTTGGATTCAGTACTCTGTTGAGATTAGAAACAGCTTTTACACTCACAGTTTCTGTCTGTTGTGTTTGTATTTGTTTCACCTGTAATAGATTGAATGCTGAGTAGATTGAATGCTGAGTAATTTTCGAGTCAGATCGGAATGTGAATTTGATTCTTTGTAAGTAATTTGCTTAGAGATGGAGTTATTACATTCTGATAAAAGATTATAAACACAAATGTTTTATCTTTACAATAACATCCACTGCAGATCATGAGTTTGGCATATCACCAAGACATAAGAATGGATTATTTTAATGTGTTTAATGTGTGTGATTTCAGAATGGAGAGGGCATCATGGTACAGGTTCACAACATGTAATCTGTGTATGTGTGTGTGTGTAGTTCAGTTGACTGATGGTATTCACTGATTCTGACCACTCGTTGCCCTATGAGAAAGCAGTTTCCTATTCTTTAGGCACAAAAGTGCTCAACGGTGCCTCTTAGATATTGATGCTACTACAGTCTGATTTTCTATAAAGCTGCTGTGAAATGATGTGAATTGTGACAAGCTATACAAATAAGAGTCTTGTGAATATACATACTGCAGAAATGGCAAGTGTAGTATGCTAGTATGCTAATCTGAACAAAGGCTCGAGTAACATTCATATTGGCATATTGGTTAGTGTTGTCTCTTAATGTGACACTAGCTGTTTTACAGCCACTTGGATTAATAGAAAAAAATTTAGATTTATTGAGTGTGTATTTCTGTGTGTGGAGTTCAGCTCTAAATATCAATAAAGTAAAAAATTTATAATTTGTGTTTGTGTGTGTGCTGTAGCATTTGCAAAACATTAACATGTGTTTTCCAGTTACCTGTAGTAATGTGTATCCCATAGTTCTCTGTGTGTAACTGTATATAATGCAGTTTATTCTTTTTGGGCTATGGTGACATCATCATACAAGGTGAGAAACCTAATCACAGATAACACCTTATGACCTGAATTTAAATAATTACCAAAAATATTTATCATCATCAAGTTAAAATCCAAACCTCTACTCTACTCGCACACAAAACCACTACTGGCTCTGTACCAACTTACCTTCACAAACTCATGCACAACCCTTTCTCCTCTTTTCTAACAGGTATCGCCTCTATCAAGCATTGGAATGTTGTAGTCTTGGGAACTGTAATAGGATACGGGTAATGTTATAGGTTTGATGTGTTGATGGGCAACTCCAGCAGAATCTACTTTATCTCCATGTAATTACAGCATGTATGCAATACATGCGTCTGTACTGCATCCCTAGAATTCTTCACATTCTTAATAATGCCTGTCTGAATTAAACATTAGACTGGGCCAATAGCATGATGTGTTGTGTGGAGCGTACTGTGTAGGTCTAGTGGTCACATTTGCAGTGATGTTGGCATCTAAGATGGGTCAGCTAGTGTTGCTGTGTCTGGTTGTTCACTGCCAGCTCCATTCTGGCCTTTGTCTGCAAGGTGTTCAGACCATTCTGGGCTGGTACCAACTACCAATGTGAGTCCATCTGATTCTTATGTTTCTGGAAATAGTAGTTTTGACACAGCTGTCTTTGATTATTCTGGAAATTTGTTCCTGTAACTCAACTGGTAGAGCATTGCATTAGCAGTGCGAAAGGTTGTAGGTTCATACCCAGGGAGCACATATACTGATAAACTGTATAACTTGAATGTACTCTAAGTCGCTTTAGATAAAAGCGTCTGCAACGTGCATAAATGTGAATGTAAAATGTAAAGGTAGAAGATAACAAAGGACTAGAGCAGCCAATCTGTCTGTTGTATTTGCAGTTTTCTCCTTTGTGCCTCATATCATGCAGTACACATGCTCACCACACGGTGGAGACAGAGTACACAGTTTGTCTTGTCTGTGTGTGGTTGGCATTTAGGGCCAGTAGTTACGGCTCAAGACAGGTAAGAGGACCCTGTTGTAATTACTACTCATTTTTACTACTAATTACTACTCATAATTACTACTAATTACTTAAATTAATCACATTTTGAGGGCCTAAACATGCTCAGAACTCATGAAACTGTACACGTGTCAGAAGTGGTGAAAATGTACATCTGTTGGCGCTTTATGTTGGTGTGATGTGAATGTTGTGAGGGTGAAGCTCTCAGCTACAGAAAACTCAAATACACGGGACTGAGGCAACATGAATCTTTCAGAGGCCTTAAATCACCAGAGAAACCTGTTACTTTCTTTCTCTTACATCTTTTTTTTTTACATAATTTTGTACCACAATGTTTAAAATATTTCATAATACTTTACAACTACATTAATACTCTGACCCTGTTCCTCTGTAATGCAAGTAAATGTATAATAAATGCCAAAATAAGAACAATGAAGAAGTGATTTCGGTGTGCAATTCACTGGTCTGTTACAGACAGTGAGTGAGATATGTTGAATTTGTGTGTGTGTGTGTGAGATGTTCTGAAATGCTTCATAATATGATTGAATGACGTTCCTGATTAATTTTTATGGTTTTACGGCAACAATAAAAACACCTGTTGTAACTTACGGTTACTATGGTAAAGTTTTGTAAATGCTGCCAGTAAGCATCTCTTTCACTGTAATATTATTCAAACCATAACGTTTAACATATCAGATTAGTTTAAAAATTGTTTTCAGATTACAAGGGGCTTCCGTGGTGTGTTTAAGTGCCCTGCAGTGATTGCAGGCCTCACCTCGTCACATTAAAGTGTTAATGTGTATGTTACTCCAGCGTACTTCACAGTGTTACACAGCAGCACATGCTTTATCGTTTATACACTATATCTATATCACTATATCACTGTCTATATCAATATCAGATGCAGATGACTGTTATCGTCTGGATTACACCACTGCGTTTTTGTAACGCTTACTACATACAACGCCTACTGAAAGCGACGCGGGTGCCGCCGCCCCGCTCATGTGACGCGGACTCGGCGGGGGACGGGCTCAAGTCGACCCGTCACGCCGCGTCAGTCCGGAGTCGCACAATTATGAAAGATCCACCTTCCGCTGGAGCTGCAGCGGACGCACACGACTCTCGCCGCCGTCACTGGGCTTTCCTTCCGAGGTTTACTGAGCAGCACAGCGCCGATAGATGGCTAGAAGCTCTGGATCCGCTCTTCGTGAGTCTGAACGGTGAAGAGAATGGTACGGATCGCTCGCGTCGCGCTGTTTTGTGTTCGCAGACGCTGCGCGGCGGATGTGGCGAGAGCGGACACCGAGCGCGCCTCGGCGGCGTGTCTCCGCTTGCTGCGCGCCGCGGCTTCAGCAGATGGAATGCGCGTTGCGTTGGTTTGTTTCCGCGTTGAGAACTGCGTCGCGTTCAGTCGCGAATCCCACCGACGGCAGCTGTCGTGGCTGAAGCGCCCCGTTGAGCGCGGTCGGGGGAAAGCTGGGCGGATTTCAGCTCGTGTCTTGGCGCTGACAGCTTTAGCTGCTCTGCGGCGCGCGTGCACCGAGTCCGGTACCGACAAATCAGTGGCGAACCGGGTTGAAAACACCGAGCGTCGCGATAGCTCAGATGATTCCGTCGCTGTCATGTCGATCGAGAACGGAACCCTTGAGCTATAAGAAGCTACTTTACCTTGTATGTTCACTCTGTATTTAACCGCTGCGTCGGTCGATGCTGCTGTAATTCCTGTAACTGTAAACTCAAACATATACAGATGTATAAACATCATATACAGCTAGTGTACTTGTAATAGTAATGATACTTATAACAAGATTCATAAACAGAAACACTTGCTTAACTAGCAACTCCTGGAAGTGCGAAGATTCTGAGGTGCTTGTTTTGGTGAATGCGTGATGTCTGTTATGGTGAATGCGTGATGTCTGTTTTGGTGAATGCGTGATGTCTGTTTTGGTGAATGCGTGATGTCTGTTATGGTGAATGCGTGATGTCTGTTTTGGTGAATGCGTGATGTCTGTTTTGGTGAATGCGTGATGTCTGTTTTGGTGAATGCGTGATGTCTGTTTTGGTGAATGCGTGATGTCTGTTTTGGTGAATGCGTGATGTCTGTTTTGGTGAATGCGTGATGTCTGAATATTTTTGGTGAATGCGTGATGTCTGTTATGGTGAATGCGTGATGTCTGTTATGGTGAATGCGTGATGTCTGTTTTGGTGAATGCGTGATGTCTGTTTTGGTGATGTCTTTTTGGTGAATGCGTGATGTCTGTTATGGTGAATGCGTGATGTCTGTTATGGTGAATGCGTGATGTCTGTTTTGGTGAATGCGTGATGTCTGTTTTGGTGAATGCGTGATGTCTGTTATGGTGAATGCGTGATGTCTGTTATGGTGAATGCGTGATGTCTGTTATGGTGAATGCGTGATGTCTGTTATGGTGAATGCGTGATGTCTGTTTTGGTGAATCGTCTTTGGTATCTTTGGTGAATCGTGATTGTCGTTGATGTGAATCTGATGTTTTCGTGTTTTTTGGTGAATGCGTGATGTCGGTTTTGGTGAATGCGTGATGTCGGTTGTGGTGAATGCGTGATGTCTGTTGTGGTGAATGCGTGATGTCGGTTGTGGTGAATGCGTGATGTCGGTTGTGGTGAATGCGTGATGTCGGTTGTGGTGAATGCGTGATGTCGGTTGTGGTGAATGCGTGATGTCGGTTGTGGTGAATGCGTGATGTCGGTTTTGGTGAATGCGTGATGTCGGTTGTGGTGAATGCGTGATTTGTCGGTTGTGGTGTTTGAAAAAGATGTTTGATGCGATCTTCCTGTGTGGTCGTGTTTTAACGTGTAATCCAGCGTCGTGTAGTCTGTCTGCCCGGCTGACACACATCTAACACAAAATCACTTAGCTGCTTAAATTTCTCAGTTTAATCGATTTAGCTTTACAAATAATTACTGTTCACTATTTTAAACCCCGCCTGGTGTAAGTTAAGCAATTTTTAATTTACAGCAACTCAACACCAGTCAAGATGACTAAATTGAAACGACTAAACTAATTACTACGTTGAAATGACTTGTGCAGCCAGGTTGATTAACTAAAAACTGAAGGCAGCAAAAGTGTTTTACAGTTTCAGAACGTAAATTTGCCATGTCAATAACTCTTTGTTTTCAACATCTTGCCAAAGCGTTTGGATTATTCTCCTTTATAACTGCTTATTCTAGAGGCTTTTGGTCTTTTGTTATATTTATATTATAATTTGGTTTCAGAGTAATTTGGGGTTTAATATTCTTTATACGCTGCATAATTGTATGTACATGAGTTGTATGTACGAGTGTGACTCGTGTTGGCTGGATGCTTTTAGGCTTTTATTAATTCTTAAATTTTCAGTTACATTTGACTTTAATGAAATGTTGGCAAGAGACTAACCCTAACCCTAACGTGATTTAATATATGGTAAGGAGCTGATATTCCAACATTTTTTCTAAACAGCACTTATTTAACAGTCTTAAACAAGACTTAACAGTCTTATTTAAATAACAGGACTTTTTAAGCCCTGTCAGCTTTGAATTATTTGGATTGAAATTATCTCCCCTCTAAAGGTCTTTGTGTTGGACTAGAACTGGATTTACTTGCAGTTCAGGGCTGAATGTCTGTCGTTGCTTACAGTCAAATTATTAGTCTAAACTAGGTGAACTGTTGACACTAGTAACCCTCAAGAAACCACAATTATTCACTTTGTCTTTCAGAATGTCTTTTAAAGCTGTTTGTTCTGCAAATGAAGCTTTTATTAAATTTGGTTAATTTTGTTTCTTGGTTAATTATTAAATGAAATACCTCAAGTGAGCTTCTAATGTAGACATGTAAAAGACATATAAAATGTGTTAAAAGGTCTACGTTGTTATTTTTTCTGCACTTTTTTGTTATTCTCAGATCAAAGCATGTTCTATACTGAATGTTTGTAATGTACATTTTGTTTTTGTTAGTTGATAATAATAACAAACTTTAGCCATCATTCTATAAAGGTCACTTGGTGTACATTCTGACAGCTTAAAATGTTCAAGAATCAAACGTTGAGGCATTTGTTTTCATATTTGCGTCTATATTTTTAGATCTTAAAATCTATATGTTGACGGGGGGGATTTGAGTATGTATTTTGTTTACAGTAATTCATTGATTAAGCTCCGGCAATAACAGTGGCATTCTCTTAATGCCTGAAGGTGAAATGATAAAGATACTGGCTGGATGTAAATCACTGCTGTTGATGTGTGATTGCAGCACTGACTCTGTTAGTCAGTTTTACCTGTATGTCAGTGAGGCTTTCTTTCTGTTTTGGTGTCACTCACTCAAATGTTCACACCTTAAAAATAGTGCACATTTTGCTTCTTGAAGCTGAACACTTATAATTCAATGCTAAAACCATTAAACAGACAATTACATAAGCAAGTCTTTTGCTTGAGGGCTAATGGTTACAGATGATCTTTTTCCAGAGTGTCTTACAGTAATTTTATGGGAAATGATTTTTGAATATGTCTGGAACTGGAATTTTCTCAAGTAGCTGAAAGTTCAGAATGTTCATTTTATTTTACCTGCATCTCTGAACATTGACATGCAGAAAAGACACCAAGTCTGTTTGCTGGGTTAACCCTAACTGTATTAACAATTTTTTATCTGCTCAATTAACAAAAGAAGCAGCAACAGTTCAAGCCACTGAACACATCTCTCCCTCACTAACATGTCTTCATTAGCATAAAATCAAAACTTCAGAGGCTCGAGTGGTAAATCTTGTTTTTGCCAACGTTCTCCGATTGCTGCCAGCACAATTTACAGCTGTAGCAGGGCAGTGTGTGAATCTCATGAGACTTGGACACAATGTAGCTTAGTTGAAATACTTAAACGTTTGGTTCCTTCATAATGTCTTTTCATATAAATATCACAGCATCAAATGTTAAATAATCTGGCTGCTAACCTTAACTGAGAAATAACCACTAACACCAACAGCTCCAACCATGACAACAACCTTAACCCATGAACTGAGGTTCACCATCAGATAAGATCAGGAAGTGTTTGGGGGGTGCAGTACAGAACTTGTCAGCTTTGTTCATGAATATTAAATGAAAAATTAATATTAAATGTCAGTGTTCTTGTCTTTCCCGATTAGCTGGAAGGTAAATTAGACATAGTAGGCTAACCCTTTACGCTTTGTGTTCGTTTGTTTGGTCAACTGTTTATGGTTTGATTGTTTTACGTTTCTGTCTGAAGGCCCTGCGGACAAGCAAAATAAACTAATAAAATATAAAAATCTTATTAGATTGGGTTAGGGTTAGGGTTAGGACTCTTAGGAGAGTCTGTTATAATAAGCTGCCGAGCATGTGTGTCTCAATGAGAAACTGCAAGAATTCTTAAAAGTGTCACATGCCTCAGATTACTGTAGTACCAGATCTAAGCAGACCAGAGACAGGCATACACACAGAGAGAGAGAGACAGGCAGAAAGACAGACACTGTAAGAATGTTGTTAAAGAATTTCCAGAAAAAAAAAAAACTCTAGGAAATTTAATAAAAAATTCCTTACTGTTAAATCTGTCAGGCAGTGAGCTTAAGGTAATCGGGTAAAATTTTATTTGCCAAACACAATAGTGGCATGAAAGTGAGAGAATGTGATAAAGGGTTTGTAAAAATGTCCAGAGGGTCATTCTGAGTGTGAGCATGTCTGACAGTTTGGCAGGTGGGATTCTGAGGTACACAGCAGGTCTCATGCATGAGCCTTAGGGGGATACTCACACTAGGCACTCTGAACCGTGCCCGAACATGCATGACCCTCAGAGTCTGGTTCGTCTGGCCAGTGTTCTTGCTCTGAACCATGCCCAGGCATGGTACAAGAAAACTGCCTACTGTCAGTACACGCTTATTCTAATGACGTGTATCTGGATGTAAACGTACTCAAATGTTTTCAGCCTTTGATCGTGCTTTCATCAAAAAGAATCTTGTGAACATAAAACGAATGAACACATCCAGGCCACCAGACACAGTCATGTTGTGTTAAGCAGAGAATGCCAAAGGTAAAAATTCAGTCTGATCTGATCTTTATTCACTCAGTAAACAGATTGGAGTTTCTTTTGTTAGTTTATAGCATTTGCGGTTGGTGTTTTATAAGTTTCTCAGAGGAATGTTAAGCTTTATCTAAACGCTTTGGCTTATTCTGACCCCCGCTGACCCTTCAGCTCATGAAGAGAGTTTGTGTTTGTTCTGAGACTTATGGTGACAGTAGATATCTCACCCCCTTCACATGATGTTTGGACCGAGTCTCACTTTATGACTCCACACAGGATTTGTGTCATGGTTCATGTATGAATGTCATTTCGAGCCTGTGATGTGCAGGATGAGCTTAAACCTTTTTCAGTTGAGACTTCATTGAGTTAGCAGCAATTTGGCAAGTCTATTAGCTTTAAACACAAACTGTTTTTTGGCCTGTGACACTCGTTGCTGTTAGCAGCTGTTTGATCGATGGATGCTATGGCAACCTGTGGAATGGAATGGTAAAACGTTATGAAATTTTGCACACAAATTGAGGACAGTCTGACGTTCCCATATCAAATTTGGAGTCTCTACCTCAAACCCTCTAGTGCCATCAACAGTTCAAAGTTTCACTCACTTGTAAGCCGTGGAAACACTTTTTTCTTTTTCCTCTAATTCTTTGGCTCATACCAATTCTAACACACCTATGACATTCCTATGACATTATTTTCAGTCATTGATTCGTTTGTTTGATTCGTAGAATCTAGAAACACTGATGACAAAATTATTGAATTTGTCTATACTCCTTACTGTTCTCGCATACTGTATCTATGATTTTTTTCAACGAGTATGTAAAATACTTATGAGGCTATATCCTGGCCTTGCTTAGGTGTATTGACATGGACTTGGTACGTCATCGCAGCGCCACCTGTTAGTGAAAGTGAAAGTTTTAAAGTAAAAATGAAAGTGACATATTTGTCAGATATGGTAGCCAATACCCAAAATGTGACCTCTGCATTTAACCATCACTGGTGAGGAGTGAACACACACTGGAGCAGTGGGCAGCACACTACTGCGCCAGGGGAGCAATTGGGGGTTAGGTGCCTTGCTCAAGGGCACTTCAGTTGCTACCTGCCAGCGCTGTTAGTCCAGAGATTCGAAAAATGGTTGCTTTTGCTTATAACTTTTCAAAAATGTGGTCTAAAATTATGAGAGTGGTCTCTTTAGAATCCTCAAGCCATGCTTGAGTCAAATAATATCCAATGTTCCATGGTCAGCTGTTTTGGGCATCAGCCATTTTAAATATTGACATAAAATGCAGTGTTTAACAAATGCAAATGTGTATTGTTATGAAACCTGGTGTTTCATCATCACCATAGTCTGTGGTAACCTGCAGAGTTTGAGGCATATAAATTGGCAAGCATAAAAAATGAACTTGAGGCTGTATTTTTACTAAAAATTTTGTGTATTAAATATTTTTTAGGTGTCACTGTCACAACATCCTGAACGCCTCATAAAAATTTTTTTCAGCTCCACCTATTGGTCAAAAGGCATAAATCATTTTATCATGACTCTGTAATTGCTGCTTGCAGCTATATTTTCTGTTTTATTTGTTCTGCTTGTTTGTTCTTTTGAGCATAACATCTATAACTGTTTACCTGAGTTTACATTCATCACACATGTGATTTAGCCCAGCATAAAACTAGAATCAGATCATATTCCTTATAGTAAAGACTGTTTTTAGTGAAGATGTCAGTCATTGGGTGATTGGCAGGTGACGAGTTTATCTTTTCTGTCCTGACAGTCCCAGAGATCCTGGATAGAGAACACTTTCACCAGGAGGGAATGTGTTTACATACTGCCCGTGTCCAAAGACCCGCACAGGTAAACACACATCTCACCTTCTCCTGACATATTTACACCCACAAATAACACAATCAAAATAGGATTTTCTGTAAGATAAAGATCTTCATAGCAGAGTCTGTACAGCGTTTTATTGGTGGTTTTAGTTCTATTCAGGTGACTTGTATCTCAGCTGGTTTCTTTCTGATGTTTTGCAGATGTCTCCCAGGATGTCAAATCTGTCAGCAGCTCATTCGGTGGGTGTGAAAAACACAACATAAAAACACTTAACACAGTCTCGACAGCTCAGTGTGAGTGTCGTGTGTCATGCATGTGTGCCGTGTTTGTGATGTGTGTTTGTGACATGTTTATGATGTGTGGGTTGCGTGTGTGTCTTTTTTGTAATGTGTGTGTGTGTAGATGCTGCTGTGGCCGTCTGGTTCGGCAACATGTCGGCTTCACTGCTACACTGGCAGTAAAATACTCAGATGTGCGGCTGGCAGAGGGGGGTGTCTCGGAGCTGGATCAGTGGTCTGTGGAGAACCACACGGAGGAGGCCCCCACTGATGCTTATGGAGTCATCAACTTTCAGGGCGGATCTCATTCATACAGAGCCAAGGTCTCACACACACACACACACACACACACACACACACACACCACACACACACCACACACACACACACACACACACACACACACTTGTCTGACTATATTAGTGAGGTCATTCCATAGACGTTCATTGATTTTATATCAGCTAATGATATTTTCTGTCCCCTAAAAGTAAGTCACACGACCATGTGTATGACATAAGATTTTTATGACATAAGAAAATTGAATTATGTTATCCTAATGATTTATGAGCACTTTTATTTAAGGAGACCCAGTAAAATGTCTCAAGTTGTTTTTTTATGATATGTGGACATTTGGCCCTTATAAATATAGATAAACACACACACACACATACATATTGGTCCTCCTACTTGTCAGGATATTCTGTGCATACAAAAGATTAGCACACGGTGCATATCATCCATACTGTATACTGCAGTGCATAGTCTGAGTATAGTACACTAAGTGTGTGTCTCAAAAGCATTTTGAGCCTGAGTTGATCGTAGAGACCATTGGTGCCAGTTGGTGCCACAATATACTTAAGCTTACGATGCTTTTAAGAAACGCAGCCCTGATTGGCTGGTCTCTCTTCAGTATGTGCGACTGTCATACGACACTCGGCCGGAAGCAATCTTGAGGCTGATGTTGAAGGAATGGCAGATGGAGCTGCCAAAGATCGTAATCAGCGTCCACGGTGGGATCCAGAACTTTGACCTCCATCCGCGGATCAAACACGTAGTGGGGAAGGGACTCATTAAAGCTGCTGTGACCACAGGGGCCTGGATACTGACAGGCGGAGTCAACACAGGTCAGGCTCAAAGCCCTATACTGTACTAACACATGCACACACGGGTATACACACATACTCATTACAAAAGAATCATGATGGACGACACACCTGAGGTACAGACAGCAGGCTCAACTGAACTCGGTGCATCTGCGCTTGTGTCTGCGTGTCTCTGAGTGCGTTTGTGTATGTGTTGGCTGTTGCAGTTTCAGGATTATGCTCAGATCTGTAAATGACAGTCATTTCAGATCAGTCTGGCACACATGATTATTGTTTACATGCTTTCACTGCTGAACGTGGCTGTTGCAGTTTTTCCGCTGGGTTTCCAGGTGTGGCCAAACATGTGGGCGACGCGCTGAAAGAACACCTGTCCAGATCATCTAGGAAAATCTGCACTGTGGGAATTGCACCCTGGGGAGTGATCGAAAACAGAAACGACCTCATTGGAAGAGATGTGAGATTTATTTATACCGTAACACACGTTTTGCCCATTTCTGAGGGGCAAAATGTGTGTTACGTCCATTACTGAAGCTGATCTCCAGTAAGCTCCTGAAAGTTGTTTTTGTATGACGAATTTCACCAAGAGCATTTGGATTATATAATACTCCAGAATCAAAAGAATAATAGGATAATGGAATAGAATAATAGAGTTTTTGTGTAAAGAATGAGAAACATGTTTGATAAACCCATTCAGAGTTTGGCACCTAAATATCATAAAAACTAATCTTAACTGTGCTGTCCTTGGTGTGTAGACTGTACAATAAATGACGTAAGTCATTATTTTAAAAGACGTAAATAATGCTTTTAAAACCGTTGAAATGTTGATCATTGTTTGTTGTTTTACAGTTTTGAGAGTCTGGGGGAAGATCGACTTGATTTAAAACAAACACTGACACACATCTTAATGCTCTTGTGTGCTCTCTTAATGTTGTGTGCGACTGTCTGTGCGCATGCGCGACTGTCTGTGTGTGTGTGTGTGTGCGCAGGTCATAGCACCGTACCATACTCTGCTGAATCCTCTCAGTAAACTGAACGTGTTGAATAATTTCCACTCTCACTTCATCCTGGTGGATGATGGAACTGTCGGGAGATACGGAGCTGAAGTCAAACTCAGGAGAGAGCTGGAGAAACACATCAACCTGCAGAGAATACACGCATGTGAGGAACATACTACACATCACATACACGTGTTTGAATCACAGTAATCAACCTGTAGTCGTAATTACACACTCACTTCCAGTCCAATTTTTAAACACACCTACTCATCCTTTATCATGGCTGTTTTAAAATAATAGCAACGTTTGGCTACAAAAACAACTTTAACGATTTAAGTGTGAGCCTTAATTAAAATAGTCCTCATTAGCAAGGCTCATTGAAAAATTGTGTGTGTGCGCGTGTATGTATGTGTGTGCAGGTATTGGTCAAGGAGTTCCTGTGGTGGCTCTGATTTTTGAAGGTGGTCCGAATGTGATCCTGACAGTGTTGGAGTATCTGCAGGAGAGTCCAGCAGTGCCTGTGGTGGTCTGTGAGGGGACCGGACGGGCTGCAGATATACTGGCGTATGTCCACAAACAGACAGAGCCAGATGGGTATGAAACACATAAATGAATATCTCTGTGTCCCTCAATAACATTGATGTAAAAATGTTGAAAAACTGATAAACCTTTACTCTGACTGATTCAGACTCTGAAGTGACAGACACTGAGTGACTGCAAGTGACACATTGTAACTGACAGATGAATGAAAAACAGACAAAAAATAAAGTAATGCTAAATAATTCATGTCTGTGTGTCTGCCCGTGTCCGTCTGTCTGTGTGCGTACATGTCCTTCTTTCTGTGTGTATGTGTCTGTGTGTATGCAGAGCCCTGCCTGATGGTATTGAGGCCGACATTATCGCCACAATCAAGAAGACCTTTAACTTCAGTCAAAGTGATGCACTACATCTGTTCCAAACAGTTATGGAGTGTATGAGGAACAAAGAACTGGTAAACACACACACACAACATTTGATCAGTGTGTCAGTTTTACATGGGACTGTGTCTCTCTAATAACTTCTGTGTACTTGTACATCCATCTTTGTGAGGACCAGTGTGAGCAGTTTTGAGCACCATGAGAGTGAGGACAAAGATAGTAAAGTGAGATATTTAGGCAGATCCTTACTTTGTGACAAGTTCTGTTTGAGGGTTAAGACTTGGTTTTAGGGTTAAGGTTAGACTTAGGTTAGGTTTAGGGTTAAGCAGGGTTAGGTACTTAGTTGTGATGGTTTATATTAGAGTAAGGGGCTACAGATTGTATTGTCAATGAATTGTCTTAGATAGCAAAGATAGCTGTACAAACATGTGAGTGTGTGTGTTGCAGATAACTGTGTTTCACGTGGGTTCAGAGGATCAGGACATTGATGTGGCGATTCTGAAGAGTCTTCTCAAAGGTCAGTGTGTGTGTTTGATCATCTACAGAGACGCTGAATGTCTGTCAGAAGATTAAACACGTTCAGACGGTCAAACATTTACTTGATGTCATTAAAGTCAAAACCCCACACAACACATTCACTTCATCTGTTTAGATATTTTAAAGAGATTTTATCATGACTCCTCAGGACAAATGTGTGTGTGTTGACAGGCACAAACACATCAGCCTTCGATCAGCTGGTCCTGACGCTGGCGTGGGATCGGGTGGACATTGCTAAAGACCACGTGTTTGTTTATGGACAGCAGCTGCTGGTTGGTTGTGTTGTGTTGTTGTGCTATGTGTTGTGTTTTGTATTGCTGTGTTACTCTGTAGAACAGTGAGAACAGCAGATGTTTGGTGTTTTTAATGAGATCAGACTCACAACCCACCAAAAAACTATTTTTTATACAAAAACTGGCAAGAGTACCATGTAAACATTATCTGGCCACGTCTGTGTTTAACTGTGTATGTCAAAATCTTAAAAATATATTTAAAATAGTTTGTTTAAAGTCATTATTTCATTGATCAGCACTGACAGGCATAGCTGTACTGTTTGTTTTTTATAGAACTGTTATTTTATTTAAAAACTTTGTTACTGAAATTCCAGTGTTTTTTTTAAAGCCAAAGAAGTTTGTTCAGTCACAACATGATTGTGGAGAACTGGAGAACTGTGATGTGATATTATCTGAAATCAGCTCTTTATTAGAGGTGTGAAACAGCAAATCATGATTTCATCAGAGATCAAGTGTCATGACAGCTGCTGTTTCAATGTGTTTTTATTTTTCAAAATGTTTGTTTATTGTCAGTTTCAGTATTAGGCTTAATGTTAATGTGTGTGAGTGTAAATTATGTTCACGTGTGTGTGCTGTAGGCGTGTGTATAAATTGTTGATGTGTGTGCATGCTGTAGATGTGTGAATGTAAATTGTGTTTGTGTGTGTGTGTGTGTGTGTAAATTGTGTTGATGTGTGTGTGTAAATTGTGTTGATGTGTGTGTGTAAATTGTGTTGATGTGTGTGTGTAAATTGTGTTGATGTGTGTGTGCTGTAGGTTGGCTCTCTTGAGCAGGCGATGTTGGATGCGTTAGTGATGGACCGTGTGGAGTTTGTTAAACTCCTCATTGAGAATGGCGTCAGCATGCACAGATTCCTGACAATCACACGCCTAGAGGAGCTCTACAACATGGTACACACACACACGAGTCTGTTCAAACTTCATTAGGGGTCCAAGCACAAAGTACTGGAACCTTTTTTCCTATTATTCTGTATCAGCCCTAAAACTGAGTGTTTGCGTGTCAAAGATTGTATTTGCAGAGAGACCAGACTAGGTGGGATGGTCAGAAATCCCACTCATTACTCATCCTCATACATTCGTTGGACATTAGGTAGCGCTGTAATGAGCTAATTTACATTTTGGTCAATATGTCTGCAACCGTGTGGTCTAGAATCTAAATTCTTATCCCCCCGAATACTTGCACGCAAAAAAATATATCTTAATAAAATGTTTAACAGATTTCATTTCCATCTATAAATTTTTTTCTGCCATTTAAATTGTCCTCCTCCTCTAGGTCGTTTGTCAAAGATTTACTTAAAGCCTAGCATGCATTTTTAGCAGCTAATAACGCCAATTCTGAATGGCCCACCATTACAAACATAGACATCTTCTAAAACCGAGTACGCGTTCCAAATTTTGTGAAAAAAATTGGCAACAGGATGGTGCTATTTCCAAACCTGCTTGGACCCTGTTAATTGCAGCTTGTGGTTACATTTTCATTAATAATTTTATTCATTGACATTACCATTGTCGGTGTAGGTTGCACTAGTCTTTGTTTTTAATATTGGCAGATTAAATTGTTGCATAAGTAGCTTTGCTTAAAAAAGAACTGCATAAACACTTGCAGCCTTTGTGGTTGTAGCTATATACAAATTACACGTTACACAAGTCTAAAACTGCAATGATACGACTAATCTTTGTTTTTAACTGTAAATTCTAAACCTCTCACAGAAACAAGCACCAGCAAACCCAATGCTCTATCACCTGGTCAGAGATGTCAAACAGGTAATTGGGTCTCTGCTTCAGCTGGTTCAGACTTTAAAGTCTGTCAGTTTAAGGGTTTTATTGATTTGTTCGCTTGTTTTATAGGGTAATCTCCCACCTAATTATAAAATCACACTCATCGATGTTGGACTAGTGATTGAGTATCTGATGGGAGGAACGTACAGGTGCAACTACACTCGCAAACGCTTCAGGATCATCTACAACAATCTTCATGGAAACAATCGGGTAAAAACGATGTGAGCACAGTTTGTCCTGATGTGTTCTGAATTGATGTGAAGGTCTGATGTTGTCTGTCTGTCTGTCTGTCAGCGTTCAGGGCGACACACAGCTGGCAACTCGCATGAGTCCTTCAGCATTCAAGCTGATAAAAAAGAGAAAACCAGACACAGTCATTTCATCAAGACAGCACAGCCCTACAAACCCAAAGTAAAGCATCTTCCATCATCGTTCCTGAGAGTATATAAGCTTTTCTCTCAGTGAAGGTGTTTGTTCATGTGTTTGTGTGTAATCTGATTCTCGTTGGTGTTCCTCAGCAGGACTCAGCGGCTGAGCAGCAAAAGAAAAGGAGTAAGGAGGAGGTGGTGGACATTGATGACCCAGAGACTCGCCGCTTTCCATATCCCTTTAATGAGTTGCTGGTGTGGGCTGTGCTGATGAAGAGGCAGAAGATGGCTCTGTTCTTCTGGCAGCATGGAGAAGAGTCCATGGCCAAAGCGCTGGTGGCCTGCAAACTTCTGCGTTCTATGGGCTACGAATCTAAGAAGAGTGACGTGGTGGACGACACCTCAGAGGAGCTGAAGGAGTACTCAAAGTGAGATGGTGGTAGAGAAGTGTTTTTATGAGAGTCAGTCTGTTGTACTGGTATTTAATGCTTGTGTGTTTTGTGTCAGTGAGTTTGGTACTCTGAGATGGTGGTAGAGAAGTGTTTATGCGAGTCGGTCTGTTGTACTGGTATTTAATGCTTGTGTGTTTTGTTTCAGTGAGTTTGGTACTCTGGCTGTGGATCTGTTGGAACAGTCGTTCAGGCACGACGAGACGATGGCCATGAAGCTGCTGACGTATGAGCTGAAGAACTGGAGCAATTCCACCTGTTTGAAACTGGCTGTGTCATCACGGCTCCGCCCCTTTGTGGCTCACACCTGTACACAGATGCTGCTGTCTGACATGTGGATGGGGAGACTAAACATGCGGAAAAATTCCTGGTACAAGGTAGAGCTACTATTGACACTCTTCTTCTGATGGGGTTATGCTGCTGGAGTCTGGACCCATTCTATGTGTTTCCACTGCAGACAAAACAGATACACTGACTCCTAAAGTCTACTGGTCTTATAGTGCTAATAAGTCAGAGGCTTGGGGTGGAATATGTTTATTTATGGGTGGGTTTTATAGTGACAGTTACGTGTTTAGTAATGTCACTTTCAGTGGAATTGTGGCCCGGTTCTGAGAGCGGGCCTGAACACCAGCCACCAGGAAAAGGGCTTTGCAGCACCAGAGAGTTAAACTGATTTGGTGGCTGTTGTGTTTTGCAGGTGATTCTGAGTATTCTCGTTCCCCCCGCAACCCTTTTGCTGGAGTACAAGACCAAAGCGGAGATGTCCCACATTCCCCAGTCTCAAGACGCCCATCAGAGCATGGAAGACAGTGAACACAACCTCCAAAACCCTGACGACATCCAGATGGTACAACAGCCCAGATCAAATATTTAACATAGTTTAAATGTTATAATGCACTTTCACTGAGTGGAGCTGCTTCTTCTGTTTATTACTGAGAAAGCTGTAAATCTTTAGACATTCTAGTGATGCAGCCAGAACAAAAACGCTCTTGCACAACAACATTTAAAGATTTACACTGAAAACTAAACAGATAGACATGTCAACAGACATGATTGTGTTTGTTTGTCTGTTTGTGTGTGTTAGGATGTGTTCAAGGAAGCTCGTATGACTGATCATGCAGAAATAAAGAGCGAATCAGAGGTCCAAGTTCGCTCTCGTCGATTGCCCATAACACACAAGTTCTATGCTTTTTACCACGCTCCTATCGTCAAGTTCTGGTTCAACACGGTGCGTACCACTCTATACTTACGCTGTGTGTGGCTATAGTTTGATTTGTGTGCATACTTGTGTGTGTACGCGTGCATGCATATTTGCGTGTGTGTGCATGTGTGGTAGGAGTTGATTGTTGATCTGTTCTTTGATCTGGGAGCTGGCAGGTGTTTAGGTGAAAATGTTGAAGAATTAAAGTACAATGTCAACAGCTTAAAGAGTGTATTGATGTGTTTGAACAGTGTTATTAGGATCTCATTAAGATTCCTGGGCTGAGAAATGTCCCCCTTCCAGGTCTTCATAAGATAATTTGGGTTTCTTCATCACTTAGTTAAATGTTGACTGAAAACAGCCCTTCCACTCCAGTTCTAAATCTCACTCCACATAATCAAACACGGCACGTTAGCATGTATCTGACTGTGCTAAGTGTTGCATCAGGTCTGATGTCAACTGTTAAACTACATTTGTTCTTGCACGTCTCGTGAATGATTGTAATACATTCAAGTGTGAATAAGTGATTTCAGAAAAATTATTGGTAAATTATGGTATAATTTGCATTTTTTAACATTAATTCTATATGAAGTTTATGTGTGTTCAATTAACTCCTGCTGTGAATGTATAACTAGAGCCATTATCAGCTGCTTCTAATGATGCTTTATTGAAATATTGCATTACTGAACATATAAACTTTAACTGTGATGAAACGTGTGTCTGTAGCTGTTTTATATTGGCTTCCTGATGCTGTATTCGTATGTGGTGCTGGTGAAAATGGAGCCGCTTCCATCTCCTCAGGAATGGATCGTCATTCTCTACATCTTCACTCTAGCAGTGGAGAAGATACGAGAGGTGCGAGTGTGTGTTTTCAGAGCTGTGTCAGGAATCCTGTGTCCATTAAACTTTACTTTACTCTGTGATTTTCTTCCTAGATGTTCATGTCAGAAGGAGGAAAAATCAGTCAGAAGATTAAAGTGTGGTTCACTGATTATTTCAACATCTCAGACTTCTTGGCCATCCTCATGTTCTTCATTGGGTTCGGTCTGCGTTTTGGGTCAGCTGACGTGTTTATCGCAGGCCGGATTGTGTACTGCTTGAATATCATCTTCTGGTACGTGCGGCTGCTGGATATTCTGGCTGTGAATCAGCAGGCCGGACCGTATGTCATGATGATTGGAAAAATGGTGAGTCTGTCAGCCAGTAAAATGAGCCTTGGTTTATTCAATATTGGTTTATTGTGTCAGCATGTGATTTCTGTTTGTTTGGCTCTTTCCACAGGTGGCCAACATGTTTTATATTGTGGTGATTATGGCTGTTGTATTGCTGAGTTTTGGAGTTCCTCGTAAAGCCATTTTGTACCCAGACGAGGACCCCTCATGGACTTTGGCCAAAGATGTGGTTTTCCAGCCATACTGGATGATGTACGGGGAGGTGTATGCCTACGAGATTGATGGTATTGACATGTATTTCACAGTTAATGAAGTCTTTAAAAGGTATAAAGTTAGATGAACACCAGAACTGCAGAGAATGTTATTAGGGGCTGAACACCAAAGACACATAAGCTCTTATTAATAAAACGTCTGAGATTTGACACACTGATGGCAGCCTATCAAAAGTCAACAGTAGATTTTTCAAGTCGCTTGAGGCAGTTTCTCAGCAACAGTTTTGCATATTTACAGAGAACATTATACAGAGAAAATCAGAGAAGATCATAAATGTCAGAGAAGATCATAATGTCCTGACACAACAAATTACAAAATTATAAATAATGGTTGAATCGTCTATTCAAACTATTCACCACTGGGGTGCTATGACTAAACCTATCTGTTTAACTCTACAAAATGCCACTGGTATGCCTGTCACCCTTATTGTGCTGTATTTGATTTGTTACATGTAAACAGAGAATTTATGCATGTTGTTGCATCGTGTAGCTGGCCATGTGTGTGTGTGTTTACTCTGACAGTGTGTGCAAACTCAAGTGAGCCTCATGCTCAGAAACTGTGTGCGACGGGCGTGTGGTTGACCCCACTGCTGCAGGCCGTCTATCTCTTTGTTCAGTACATTCTCATGGTTAACCTGCTCATTGCCTTCTTCAAGTGAGTAACGCAACCATCCGCAGCTATGTCTCTGAGGTGACTGTCATAGTAACTGATCGGGCTTTTTTCTGCAGTAATGTGTACCTGCAGGTGAAGTCTATGTCAAACCTGGTGTGGAAATACCAGCGGTATCATTTTATCATGGCGTATCACGACAAGCCTGTCCTGCCCCCCCCTTTGATCCTGCTCAGTCATGTGGCATCTCTTCTGTCAGCTGTCTGCAGAAAGAGGAAAAAGGACAGCAGCACCTATGGACCAAGTAACTGACCTCCACCACTTCTACAATCCATACTGCTATTCTCCATCAATTACTTAGTCCTCATTTTGTTTCTGCAGAGCTCTTTCACACACACACAACTATGCACACATTTTGAATGTTGACACCTCGTTGTGTCTCTTCAGAGCTCTTCCTGACGGAGGAGGACCAGAAGAAGCTTCATGACTTTGAGGAACAGTGTGTGGAGACGTATTTCCATGAGAAAGATGATCAATTTCATTCTGGCAGTGAAGAAAGAATCAGACTCACCTCTGACAGGTCAGACACACGTCACCCTGTTATTTAAACTTATAGAACACATTTAGAACATGGAACTTTGTTGTTCCTGGGGCTTTGATTATGACTCTGGTGTATTCATCCACATGACCTCTCTACAAAACGTCTTTCCAAAAATCAGATATAATCAGATTTTAACCATTTGCAGTGTGTGTAGAAATAAATGATAATTCAGTGCATCAATTGTAAATTCTAATACATTTCTGACCCAAAATACAGTGTGAAATCATTCGTGTTATTTCACTACGGTCTAATTGTTCCTTTGTGTCTTCAAAAAGTTACTGAATGTCTTTATAAATTTACATTAAACCAAATGTCAGATTTCAAGATGCATTGTGTCCCTGATCAAGAAAGTAAACAAAACAACAGATTATCAGAGCAAATATTTACACCCCTATCTGCAACATTTATGTCAAAACATCTCAGCCAGTACCTTAATGATGTAATCAAGCAGGAATAAAATGTGACTAAATTATTTAACTGTGTTTTAGGGTGGAAACTATGTGTGTTCAGCTGAAGGAGGTTGGGAACAAAGTGAACTTTATCAAGCGATCTTTGCACACTCTGGATTCTCAGATCGGGCATCTTCAGGATCTCTCAGCGCTTACGGTGGACACGCTGAAGGCCCTAACAGCTCAGCGAGCATCTGAGGCCAGCAAAGTCCACAACCAGATTACCCGAGAACTCAGCGTCTCTAAGAACCTTGGGCCAGGCCCACCTGACATTGCAGGGCATTCGAAATCAAGCACATTGATGCGGTGCAGCGTGGGTTTCCTGCCCCCTACAGTCAGCATAGCAGACTCGCTGTTTGGGGGTGGGGCTAAACACAGAAAACAGCAGTATCATGGAGCCGAGCTCCCACTAAGCCCAGAAAGATGCGCTCCATTTGTGCTTGAGGCCGGATCCTCTGGCTACACTTTACCGCAAATGCGCTCTCTCACAGATGCTCATGCACATTTTCGCCTGAATGGACGCTCTCTGCGTGAGGGGAATGCTGGCCAATCCGAAGAGCCCGTCAGCACCTTGGGTGATGGCATGGCAACGTTCTTTGTCAGCACACCCACACAGCTTGTGGACTCTCAGTCCAACATACACTCATGCGCTGCTCAAACGCACATGCCCCCTCGCACTGCACAGACAGAGCTGTCACACACCAGCGTGGAATTTGGGGCCTTCAAGGGTGAGTATGAGGAGGAAGATGAGGGTGTTTATAGGAGTAATGAAGGCTGCCCAGTGGTAGTCGTGTGTAATCCTGAGTGTGATGAATACGTTAATCCTGCCTTTACTAATAATGATGAGGTTAGAGTAGAGAAACCTGCAGCCACTGACCAGCCCAACCGAAACACACTGCCGGATTTTTCTTAGGCCGCTGATAATCAACTTCAGGGGCCCCAGCTTAATGGACAATTCCAGAAAGCAGCGCGCTGCAGGCACACGCTGCACAGACTCAGGCAGAAAAACAAAGGTTTGGGTTTGGTCCAGTTTGGGGATCAGAGATATTTGACACAACATAACTTTGACACACAACTTTGTCTTAACCACAGCCTTTGACCTGCTGCCTGTCTGCATGCTCTTGTGTGTGTTAGAGAGGGTGAGATGGGTGTTTCAATCTGTCGGTTGTTTGTGAGAGGGAAGCTGTTTCAATTTGCAGCTGGTTTCTATGTAGATAGCTAGCTATTTGAATAAGACCCTCTCCGAGACACATACTGAGTCTCCTTATATGGCTGTAGACTGCCCCCTTCCCACCTGTTTTGTACACAGGTAGTGAAGCTAGCTAACAAAGGTACTACATTTTGTTTTAGATCCTGGCATGCAACCTGCACTGTGTTCAGGGTATCATTCTAAGAGACATGGGTCGCTGTGAATAGAGCTGTTTTTGACAAGTAAAAGGGTGTTTTACACGACCATTGAGGAATTTTAGCCAAAGTATGTTACCAACATTTCATGAAAAGCCTAAAGAATCGTGCCAATTTGTGGAAAATGGGCATCTGATGTCCTCTTTAACATGGTGACTGTTTAAACGTGCTCTTTTATAACAATAATAATACTTATCATTTATTTGACTGTTTTTAATGTTCTCTGAAGGTCACAAGGATGAACCCAAGAGTCCGAGGTCATTCCCTAAGGAGGTTTCCGCTGATGGGTGTCAGCAGAGTCCATCCAGGAAGGGTCAAGATATGGTCAGTGTAGATTTGAAATTGAAGTGTCAAATGAATGGAAAGATTTCATGCTGCTGTTGATGATTGATCATGCTCAGTATAATTGATCTCACAGGGTCATATGCGGACAGTGAACTCATATGCTGGTTTCACTGAGTTTGACAGAAGCCCTTCATTCCTGCATCCAGAGTCCAGTGAGTGTAAATAACATTACGCAACATAAGGAAACTTTATATGTTACCTTTGTTTTAACACATCACACATGCAGGCTGCTGCCACATTATCCATGAAGACAAATGGTCTTCAAAGAGCAACTACCTACTCAGTGTCACAGCCACACAGAACCAGTTCCCACAGAACGATTTGCAGATTTCCAGAAAACATTTTTGAAAGTCCACATATTTTCGGCCCTCATGTTTATTAGGGGTCACTCTGCAATCGTGTGTGATAAAGTCAAACTTCATTTAAGCATGGAGTGACAAGCAATTTTTTAATGATCAGTCATGTGGGGCAGTTGTGGCCTACTGGTGAGTCGGGTTTGTGATCAGAAGGTTGCTGGTTTGATTCCAGTGCTGGTAGGTAGCAACTGAAGTGCCCTTGAGCAAGGCACCTAACCCCTGATTGCTCCCCGGGCGCAGTAGTGTGCTGTCCACTGCTCCAGTGTGTGTTCACTCCTCACCAGTGATGGTTAAATGCAGGTCACATTTCGGGTATGGGTTACCAAATCTGACAAATGTGTCACTTTCATTTTAACTCTCAGATGAAGACTATAGTTCCTTAGTTTCACTAGAGGGTAGACTAGACAATAAAGGATAAAAACACATTTTAAATCCAAAACTGCTATCAGTGTTTCAATTAACAGAAATTAATTTACATAACCATAATACACTGACAATGTCTTCTGAGTTTTATAAGTTAGATCTTTTTATTAACTTCAGATGACTTTCTAATGAAATGAAGCTACAGCATGCTAGAAAAGTCATCTCATCACCTGACTGTTACCCATTTTTCCAAACCTGCCTGGACCCCGATAATTGCTGCTTATGGCTATATTTAAATATCTTTCTTATTATTCGAGGCTGCTTCAGCTCTGATGCGGTTCTTTCATCTCTGTTTTACACATTTTAGCATGATTCATTTCACACATTTGTCCCAAAAATCAGCACAGAATACTATGTAAAAAGATTAAACTGAAAGTGACATATTTGTCAGATATGGTAACCCATACCCAAAATGTGACCTCTGCATTTAACACATCACTGGTGAGCACACACGTGTGCTTCTGTGTGCTTATCCAACTGTAAAAACCTTTTTACCCTGTCTGTGTTTTCAGCACTAAGTAAATGGGAAAAGAATCGTGTATCATTAGAAGAAATCTCACAGCATGAGAATCTATCGGCTACTGCACTATTGGTCAGTCAAACACACAACAATATATGAGAGAAACATTAACACACATTTGTAACTATATTTTCATTGGTTCTCAGGTTAAATCAGCGCAATCCAGCAAACTGTGAGTACCTGTACCAACACTGTGTGTGTGGGGGTGTGTTGGGGGCAAGAATTGGAGAGAATTATTCATTTGTGCATGAGTTTCGGTCTCTGTGCACAACAATGATCCATGAATGATTTTTTTGGTGCGGAGGAACTTGACTGTCCTGCACAGAGCCCACAGCTGAACCCCACTAAATACTTTTGGGATGATCCATCACTGTTTATCTTGTCTCAGTGTGTCTGTGCACAATGTGCTGTACTGTAGATGCACTTTAGGTGTGAATTGATTTGAAATGAGTTCACAAACAACGTAGTGACGGCTGAGTCCTCAGATGCATACAGGATGTTTGTATACAGGTTTGACTATATTTGTGAGGGCCGAATGTTTGAAAGTGTTCATACAAATATAGTGAAAGCATGTCACAAACAACCTGTAAGGGCATTTGAAGTATATAATGTAAACACTTTCACGTAAGGCTTAGAGGTATGGTAAATGTGTATGAGGTCCTCACTAGTATAGCTTCAGGTCTGTATGTGATCCTTTTGTGTGACTTGTTTTTGTCCTTCTCTTCAGCAGTGTAGCAGATGATGTTTCAAATGGTGAGTGTTCTGACACATATAGCAATATACAGATGCACACACACAGTTCCCACCGAACCCAACCACAGTCTGTGTGTGTGTTTCAGCTGCAGCGGGTCTGTACACAGCCCGACACACACACCTCAGTGCACGCAAAGACTGTAAGTCTGTTTTACTGCTGCACTTACATTGTCTTGCTTCTTGTGAGGACTGTAGTGGTACTATGGTGAAGGGACGATATCACCATAGTATTCTGATATATGGTTGAATCTAATTTTTTTAAGTAAATTTACCAACCCACATTCTCATTACAGTAACGCAGTAAAGACATTATCTGAATGATTAAGTATTAATACATTTATTGACATTACAGTGTACATTTTAGTACATTGACATCCCATGATAATCAAAAACAATGCAAAAACAATTAATAGTCTTAAAATTTTTTATTTTGGTAAAATGTAATTTTTTTCTGTTGATTTTTGTGGTGAAATATAACTTGGACATTCCAAAACCTGGAGATTAGGGTTAGTATATCCATATACAATGATCTAGAATGATTATCGTATTGTATCGTTTAAGTACAGATAAGCGCCTGCTAAATGAATAAATGTAAATGTACCCTAATAGAGTTATCATGTGTTACATTAAACAAATTCAGTAACTTCAGAGTAGCTTTTTTGAATAGCATTTTCTGTTGGTGTTTACATGCTTATTTTGACTATCTCTGTTTCTTTCTCTGGCAGCGATCGGTTCTCCTTTTAAGCCCATGGAAAGTTATCAGTATTCAGGTCAGTGTTTGTGTCATTCGCTGAAACTATAAACCCATCCTGATCCAAACCCAGCCCACTAGATTAAACATAGACTGTAATGACGGCCTGTGAACCTCTTATTTAACTGGCGAGACATCCTGGTTTGGGTTTGAAACAGACATGTGGCAGCAGTTTACTGACATCAGCCCTGTGTGTCTGTGTGTTAGCGGTGGAACGTAATAATCTGATGCGGTTGTCTCAGAGTATTCCATTTACCCCAGTGCCCCCTAGAGGTAAGACTTCTTACTGCCCTCCAACATCTCTTCCATCATGCTTTGCTATCTGTTGTTTTAATGCAGTGCTGGCCGGTATGATAGAAATGTTTTAGCCTGTAGAGATTGTGGTTACAAATTGGTATAGACGTCAACTCGCGTGTGTTTACAGGTGTATAAAAAATCCTCAAATTTTACAACAGACTTAACTTTTATTTGTGATCATCATGTTCCAAGTAAAGATAAAAATGTACTTTTTCTTTGAATTTTGGGAAAACATGTTTATTATAATATGATGTTAGTGTAAAATGTTGTGACCATGATATAAGATTTTGGTCATACCGCCCACCCCACCTTTGATGTTTTGTATGTTTTCATATTGTATAAATGTACATAAACACACCAAATGTGTATTATGAGTGGTGTTCTCCTGGTGTCCGTGTGTTCTGCAGGTGAGCCCGTCACCGTGTACCGTCTGGAGGAAAGTTCTCCTAACAGCATCAATAACAGCATGTCATCATGGGCGCAGCGTGGGCTGTGCGCAAAGATCGAGTTCCTTAGTAAGGAGGAAATGGGCGGTGGCCTGCGGCGGGCATTAAAGGTGCTCTGCACCTGGTCAGAGTACGACATTCTGAAACCAGGACACCTGTATATCGTCAAATCCTTCCTACCTGAGGTGGTCAACACCTGGAAAAGCATTTATAAAGAGGACACAGTCTTGCATCTCTGTCTCAGGGTACAAACACACGGGCATGAAAAGACAGAAAAGTTAAAAATGTTTTAGTCAGCTTAAAAGAATAGCTCACTGAAAAATGAAAATTCTGTCATTAATCACTCAACCTCGTGTTGTTCTACACCCGTAAGACCTTCATTCATGTTCAGAACACAAATTAAGGTATTTTTGATTAAATAAAAAAATAAATAAATAATGACTATTCAACAATTTCTTCTCTTTCGCATGGGGCAGGTAATCCTGTATGTCGACATATTTATGAAGATTGCTTTATGTGCAACGTGCGTCTTCCTCTGCTTGTAAAAACAGTGCAACATGTTTTCGAGACTAACATGGAAGGGAAAAAATGTTGAATGATATTACGTTGTGCAAAAAAAACTAAAATATTCTCAGCACTTCATAGAATTGAGGTTGAACCACTGTGGTCACTACTTTAACAATGTCTTTCTGGGCCTTGAAAGTGATATTTGCATTGCTGTCTATGGGGGGTTAAAAAGCTTATAGATTTGATCAAATAATCATAATTTGTGTTCCAAGGATGAACAAAGGTCTAACAGGTTTGGAACGACATGAAAGTAATTAATGGCAGAATTTTTATTTTAGGGTGAATTATCACTTTCAACTTCCTCATTAAACTGTGTGTGTGTCTCCACGTATGTGACTGTGTATTTGTTCATAATAGGAAATTCAACAGCAGAGAGCAGCTCAGAAACTCACCTTTGCCTTCAATCAGATCAGACCTAAAACAATCCCCTACTCACCTAGGTAATAAACAACTGATTACTTTCTATGCACATCGAAATTATGACAACATTAACCCAGACTGTTAATGAACAGTTTTCTTCTGGTACAGTTAAGTGAAGCCCTGTGGTTTCTGTGTGCAGGTTCCTGGAGGTTTTCCTGCTGTACTGTCATTCTGCAGATCAGTGGTTTGCTATTGAGGAATGTATCACTGGAGACTTCCGGAAGTTTAATAACAACAATGGAGATGAAATCGTTCCAACGAACCTGCTGGAGGAAACCATGCTGGCGTTCAGTCACTGGACATATGAATACACACGAGGAGAGCTGCTTGTGCTGGATTTACAGGGTTTGTTTATTGTAGATTTTGTGAACTAAATTCACAACTAAACTGTGCTACACAAATGTCATCTTTTGGAGTTTTGATTAGCTAGAGTTAGCCAAGAGTTTTTTTTATGTATTGTTTTGTGTGTTATGATTGGCTGATGGCTTGTGTCTTCGCAGGGGTGGGTGAGATTCTCACAGATCCCTCCGTCATTAAGAGTGGAGAGAAAGGGTGATTCTTCAATAATTACTAAACTAGGAAGAAAACTTTTATTGTTGTTGTGTGGAATCTTTCTTTGTCATTTAAATTTTGGGTGAATTGACAGGTCTTACGATATGATCTTTGGTCCTGCGAATCTGGGTGATGATGCCATCCGAAATTTCCGTGCCAAACATCACTGTAACTCCTGCTGCAGAAAACTCAAACTTCCAGGTGAATGAGTTTCATAATTCATGAATGGCTGCTGTTCAATTTATTGATGTATTTGTGAGCTGTCTGTTTTCTGCATTCATTCTGTATGTGTTTTAAAATCTGTGTGCGTGTTGTCAGATCTGAAAAGAAACGAGTACACTCCAGATAAACTGACACTGCAGCACGACTCCTGAGGGCCCGTCCCACTCGCCGCCCATAGGGGGTGCCACTAAAGAACAGCGTCCCTCAATGCACTTAATGCTGTGAGACTCACACACACAGAGACCTGAAAAACACGTGAAGAGAAACACTGTGTATGTTCGTGTTTTTGTATTTGTGTGTGAGGATGACCTCTGTTATTACATGACGTTACACTGATAATGTGTTGCCTCTGAACAAATGAACAGATGCAGAGATGTTTTAAACATGTACAAATATAATGGAGATTATCACCTTTTAAGAGTATTTTTTTAAGTTTTAAGTTTTTATGTCCATATGAAATTATATGATAACTGGTACAATATCAATGTAAAAAGTATTTATTCTAAACTACAAAACGTTGTCTTGTATAAAATAAAAGCAAATTCTAAGTGCAATGTCTGTCACTTCCCGGTTTTGAAGAGAACATTGTTCATATTAGATTTTGTTTTGAGCTTAATTCCGGCAGAAAATGTTTTGATGTACAGAAAACATGGACAGCGTGTATGAATGCATTTATGATTCATACGTGTGACACTCATGTAGATAATGGGCAGATTGCAATGCAAATGACAGCACAGTACGTGTGTGAGCGCTGAACACAAAGTTCACACAATCAAAATATCTTTATAACCTTACAGCTGTATTCTTGTCTTTCATTGTCATTGTGTAATCTAGTGTTTCTTATAGATACATTTATCTGGCATAATTATATCCGCTAAAACATGAGAATATTTGATGCTGGAGATAATAGATCTGTAAACATACTGTATATTTAAACAAGACATACTGTATACATACAGTTTTATACATTTAAATATACATACTGTATATTTAAACAATTATTTAAAAATAATCTGATAGTCATTTATATTCTGTCATTTTAACTTTAATTGCTGACATATTTGGTGTGTTGTGATATTATGGAAATGATCCAAATTCATGTGGCATTTGATTATTAAATTCAGTGTTGACATGATGTGACGTGAGGTATAGCTCTGCAGAACACAAGGGGTGTTTCAATTACTTTGTGTTTTCAAATTGGATAGGTGTTTCACACACTACCAATGGTATAAAGTAGTGAGAATCACCCACTTGATCTGAGCAAATCAGGTAAAGAGATTGAAAAACACCCCTCCCAGTTTAAAAATGCTCAGTAATTGAGAAACGCCCTTTCATTCCGCAGAGACTCCAGCCTCTGTGAGTTTCAATAGTCTAAATGATCCTTAAAGGGCAGAGCTATGATGCAAGGAAAGAAAAAGGCAATGGAAATTGTCTTTATTACCTCTGTTATCTCAACAGCTAGTCGGGGTTAGATTTTGATTGATCCTAGTGACTCAGTTCAGGAGGCTCCAGCACGACACATGCTGAGCATCTCCCTCATCTACCGCACCTGATTCAACTCGAGTTCATTAACAGAGACTGCCAGACCTCACTGAGTTTCTGGTGTAATGTCCTGTGCTGCGGCTCCAGCAGGGTTGAGATTCACTGCACTAATTGTGAGTGTCTTTTTAAATTAATTTAAAGTGAATGATTTAATAATCCACAAATAATTATCAAAAACAGTCATTAATGACTGAAACAATAAATACTTCCACTAATGCAAAAAACGATGTTAAATGGGCAGCAGCTAAATAATGATTACTCAACTAATTAACACTAATTGTTTTTGAAATGGTAAGTGAACACAAAAACAACGAAAAGAGATGTGTATGTATGAAAAATGTATAATATCTTGCTGATTTTCTTAAGAACTGATTCTCAAACTACTAAAAATGTTCTCTTGGGGGAAGTTGTGGCCTACTGGTTAGTGAGTCTGGCTTGTAATCAGAAGGTTGCTGGTTCGATTCCAGCACTGGCTGGCAGCAACAGAAGTGTCCTTGGGCAAGGCACCTAACCCCCAATTGCCCCCTGGGCGCAGTAGTGTGCTGCCCACTTCTGTGTGTGTGTGTGTGTGTGTGTGTGTGTGTGTGTGTGTGTGTGTGTGTGTGTGTGTGTGTGTGTGTGTGTGTGTGTGTGTGTGTGTGTGTGTGTGTGTGTGTGTGTGTGTGTGTGTGTGTGTGTGTGGTCACGACTTGCAGTGTGTTCACTCCTCACCACTGATGGTTAAAGAGGTCACATTTCGGGTATGAGTTACCATATCTGACAAAATGTCACTTTCACTCTAACAGATAATGATATCACCAGCAACAGTTGACTGCCTGAGTGTACAGTCTCCATTATTGATTTATATTTCAGAAGAGGATAAGAGAACTTTAGTGCTTTGTCTGTACATGTACTTAACTGTAAAAACTAGTACCAACCCTGAACCTACATTGACATGTCGGCATTTAGCAGACACTGTTAAAGCGACTAGAAGGTGAGGAAAACACTAAAGCAAAATGTCATGACAGTAACATGAAAAGTGCTGTACAAAGTTACAGTTACAAAGTTCCAACAATTGTTCAAGACGGTACTTGTTGTGGAAGAGTGAAAAAAGGGGTGGAGGTTATTTATTGAACAGGGAAAGAGAAGTTAACATATTTCAAATATTCACAGAAGAGAGGTTTTAGCTCTTTTCTTTGTTTTCGAGTGCCGCTTGGATAAGCACGCTTCATGGTTGTTTCTTTCTTTGTATCTGGGCCGCACGTTAACAAAAAAGCAATCATTAAATGAGTTAAACACTGGTGGTCATTAGGGGACCCCAAGCCCGCAGGGTCCCACGCACTAGTGTGCATTGCATGGTGGGTAAACATGCTACTGACCAGAGGCCACTGCTCAGTCTCTATCCGCAGGGTTCTGGACTGGTAACCAGTGAAGAAAGATGAGGAGAGTTATGACACTTTTTTGGGCTTCTGGTAGACAAGTCGTGCTGCTGCTATCTGATTGCCTGTGCTGGAAAAGCATTGCAGTAGTCAAGCCTAGAAATGACAAGGGCCTCATTATCCTGATGTTGTATAGTTGCCTTAGCAATGTGATTGGTACAACGTCCGTGGTACCATGATACATCTAATCAGGTGATATAAAAGGGTTAGAGCTCAAGTGTCCTACTCATCTGCTGAACTTCTGTTGGTTGCTGCATCACTGTGCATCTCATGTCACAGAGACATCCCACACACTGCACAGAAAACATGAGACAAACATCTGTTAATGTTTTTATTGAAGCATTTAAAGGTTTATAGGCTAATAAGTGGATTTAAAGAATTAGTATAATATAAGAAACCAGGTGAGAGAATTCATCAGTCAGAAAGTCATGCCAAACATCATGCCACACATAAGAGAATGGTTAGTGGATACAGGGAGATGTTTCTATGGTGACGTGTTGATCATTGACACGCTCAGTATAAAGCAGCTTTAATTCTGAGTAATATTAGTACTGTGAGAGAAAATGACACTTCTGTGTCACAGTTTACTTTGGAATACTTTATCAAAATGTCCCTCATAAAGTAACTGAATTCTACTGCTAATGCTACTCGAGGGGATTTTCATCATCTTAATGAATGTTGTTCACTGTTAACTTGTTTTCACTTTTTAATCTGGGTCTCACAACAGTCCCATGAGTTACTGCACTGTGATGTCATCAGGGGAGCAGGTCAGTACGAAGGCACGCCTGATACTGACATTCTGACTGCATGTGAATGTGTGTGAATCAGGGACAGTGACAGTGCAGTAGTGTAAGACAGACAGTGTAAGTGCGTTCAGTTCACAGGGCTTGTGTGAGGGTGACAGATAAAAGTCCTCAGCGGTGCTGATGGTAATCAAGAATCTTGCGTCTGGCAGCACCAGGCCACAGACACGTTCTGCAATTCAGCAGGAAATATTTGGTCACTATATAAATAATTAAAATCTCCCTAAGCTGTAAGTGCACATCTAATGAGCTGTTTGGATTATAGTGTGTAAATACTGATGCATAATCTCTCAGAAACATCCATCTACTTAACATCAGTCCTGTGTGCAAGTGTGTTCAGATCCCTTCTACTGTCCTACAGAACTTTCAGACAGCTGTTCTGCCCACTGATAGAGAGACAGAGATGAAAAGATGTAGTAGAGACGTTTCCTCAGCAGACGTGTCCACCAGTCTCATGCGAAGGGTTTTAAGCTTCGCCTGCTATTGCGTTTTAAATGTGGGTTGGTCACCTCTGGTTAACCTAATGATTTCCCTCATAGGGAGGAGTAGAAGAAGATGTAGGCCGCCGCAGAGCGAACAGAAGCAGCAGAGATCTCAGACACTTCATTATCATCAAACTTGAACCAGCGTTGTTTGATGGGGTTCTTGCAATATGCGGTATAGTGACCTCCATCCATCCCTCCATAATGATTCTACAGAGATGAGAACAACACTGTTAGAAAGTCTCCGACGAGATTTACATGTTTGTTGATTTGTGTACTTACAGACACAGCATAAAGGTTGTATTTCTTCAGGTTCTGTTTGGGCCCAATGACATACTGTGACAGGTCCAGATTATCTAGTGGGAAATCAACCAGTGTCTGTAGCTTTTCCCGCCATCGGCCATCATATTTAAACCTGGTAAACACACAACACGTTTCTGTACTTTCACTCTGGGATATTAACCCCAAAGTAAGAAAGTAAACTTAGAGAATTTACGTACCGTTTCAGATGCACAAGTAAAATTGGTGGTGCTTTCCAGATCTGCATCTTCTTGATGGCGTCACGATGTGTTTTACAGTGTCGGCAGTAGAAGCGGTTACCATCAGTCAGGCGCTCCTCTTTAGAGAACAGTTTCAAACAATCCTGTACAAACACAGCCATGAGTGCATTAAACCTCTGAGCCTGCATTTGTCTGTACACACAAACCCTGGCCACCAAAAGACGAGTTGATTCTGGACCAAAAAAAAAAAAAAACACTAGCCCCATAAATATCAGTGGCTATTAGAGGCACTGTGCCTTCACAGTGCAATGGTCAAAACAACTAACTCTGGTTAGTCTCCCTCTGAATTCACCGAGTCTGGATGTCACAACTAGCAACTTGTAACTTGTAACTTGTGTTGGTGTGTGTTTGACCTGCAGTGAGCACTTGCTGCTGGATGCCATGTCCAGCGTGAGGTACATGAAGGTCTCAAAGGTGCGAGATTTGTGCTGGCAGCTGACACACTGAACAGTGGATTTGAACTGTCCCTGAAACAGAGCCACAATGATGGACTCGTTCAGCAGCTTGTGTTTTGACCAGGCCAAATCTGCAGCACTCTTGTCATCCAGATGATCGATGTCTTCTTCCTTATAACCCCTGCGTTTATCCGCCTGAGACAAACATTCATCATTACTGTATTAGCATTCATGCTGAACATTTAAAGCGTCGTGTGTGTTCATGTTGTGATGCTTCAGTGTCTTGTTTTTAAAAACGTTGATAACTGAAAAATGTTTAATGTTGATAAATGAAAACAACCCTTCACTCTCGTGAATCTCTCTCTCACCTTGTTCAGATCCTCATGCAGGCCGTCCATAAGGAACAGCAGCAGCTCCTGTGAGTCTTGATGCTCGTAGCTGGAAAACCGGTTGTTGATTTTACAGATGGTGCCTTTAAAATCCTGAGGACTGATGCATTTGTACTGACCCGACCACAGAGCCTTCATGACCACACTGAACTCTTCTGCCACCTCTCCTTTATGGCCCAGAATATTCGCCCTGCCAAACATAGACACACTCTCTTCAGTCAGTCCATCCGCTGCTCTGAATACAGACAGACAAAATCAAATGCACAGATCCAGAGTTCAGCTCTAACCCCAATGAAGCGCCTGAACCCGCTGATTAAATGTCTTTGACTGCTAGAAACATCCAGCAGGTGTGTTGGAGAAAAACTCTGCAGGATCATGGAATGAAGAACCCTGGTATAGTGTGTACTGTTTTGGTGTATGACTAAATACCGGTTAATGTCCTCTTGGTAGTAATTCCTGTTGAAATAATCTGCCATGGCAACTGTGTTACACAGGCACTGGAGGATGGAGTTCATGTAGCAGGTGTTGCCAAGGTTACGAAGACCTGTTAGTAGCGGCCCCTGACCCCCAAACACAGGGTTTAAGTTCCGGATCTTTGCTGCAGAGGGACGAGCGATCTCGACCTTAGCATATGTGACGGCACTCAGAGGCCTGTGGAAGAAAACATTTATTTTGTATGTCTGTAAGAAACGTGGGTGCGTGTGCGTGTGTGTACATACTTGTTCTCTCTGTTTATCAGTGGTACAGGCGCTGGTTTCCTGCTGGGCTCTGTGCTCGGCTCCTGGCTGATATCAGGAGAGGAGTATGACCGTTTCAGCTTAGACTGCTCTCTCTCGCGCTCATCCGTCTCTGTGGGAGGTGGCGGCTTGGCTGTGAGGGGTGTGCTGGGCGGTATCTGAGGTGTGTTTACCTCTGGAGGGTAGAGATGCACGCGGTTGGTGGGTGAGTGATAATATCTGTAGGTGCCCGTCACCGTGTCCAGAAACTGCACACACAAATGTCTGGTGTGAGAAACGACACACTGATGACACAACAAACTGTTCCAGTGATTTCATCTCACCTTCATCCAGCCATCTGGCAGCCCAGGTACGGTTCGGCCCATCTCCTCACTGCACGCTCGTGTCAGAGTCTCCCTCTGCAATACACGTCTGAAGCTCAGGCCAGTTTGTTTGTATTCAAGACTGTCATACCAGCTACAATAGTTATTTAATAACAAATAGATATTTTCAACAACTTTTTTTTTTTTTTTAAGTAATTCTAAGTCTATAAAATGTTCTTTAAATTTAGTTTTCCTGAGCCTTTTAAAATTTGTCCCGATAAAACCATGACTTTGTTTTAGAGAAAAGGGAAGTGCGATAATTTGGACATTCTGCTGATTCCTCACTCTTTAACAAATACCTAACCCTGAGGTCAGTTCTGAATTCATAGCACCTAGTGTACACTACATGATTTAATGGGGTAGTTGTATATTTCTCCAGGTGTGAAGTTTATTTCAGATATGTTTTTTAAAAAGAGCTTTTCATAAAGCACAGTATTTCCGAGCTGATGTGTTGGTGAGCTAAACATCGCCCGAAACAGTCACATCTGTCACCCTAATCCACCCAATGTCCTGCCCACTTCTGCTGAATGTGATGATGTCACTGACCTTCATGTCGTTCAGCGCGCTGACAGGCGCAGGGGAATCCAGAGACATGCTCTTTATCTGAGCATCCAGAGGAACGTCCTTCTGCCCTCTTCTCACCTTCTCGCCTTGCTCAGTTTCTCCCTGATCCTCCTCTTCTGCTGTCTGTCTCTCCAGCTTCTTTCTCTCCTGCTGTTTCTTTTCCTCCTCTCTCTCTTCTTGATGTCTCTCCGCTGTCTCCTCTTCTCTTGTTTGTTTTTCTTTCTCCCTCTTCTCCTCCTGAGCTCTCTTGCGTTGTTCCTGCTCCTTACGAGCTTTCTCCATCAGACTAATGGTCTCTGTGTGGATCTCCTGGCATTCCTCTTCGCTCAGAGCTCTGAATGGGTCCAAATTAGGTTTGGTTGAGCGGTTGGGCACCGCAGGGCCATTGTGTGTTGCCGCAAGTCCGTCATTCACTGAAGTCTCATCGTGAACTCTGATGCTCGGTCTGAGTTTCACTGATGGTTTGTTGGAGCGATCAATCTATGTTTGATAGAGGTGTTTGATAGAGATGTTATGTTTATATATTGGGAATTCAGGTGTGTGTGTGTGGTTTTGATGGATCTTACCTGTGGTGTATGTCTGGGAGAGGCAGAGGGCAGTGTTATAATGTCTGTGCTGGCAGGGGGAAAAGGCAGCGTGTTTAGGTTCCTGGGAGGTTCTGTGGGAGGTTCCTGGTCAACAGTTCTGCCATTGAGCACCGCATGGGCTGCGGGCTCTGCTTGCACAGTCGCAGGTTTGGGCTCCTCCAGTGAAGGATAAACAAAGTTTACTGAAATCACACAATGACAAAACTGACACATTACTAATCTTTACACTCTTTTTAACCCTAAACAGCACATGAACTAACATTAAGATTACATTAATTAGTACACGGTTAGTCAACTTGTGTCCTGGAGGTTGACTGTCCAGTGGAGTAAAGCTGATGATCTTCTTGTGTGTGACTGGAAATGGAGCTGAACTCTACAGGACAGTAACCCTCCAGAACCACACTTACCAGCCCTGACAGTACCTGAACTCTGATACTCACACTGTGGCAGTGTGTTGAGCACCTGCTCTCTGGGAGGCTTGACTTTAGCGTTGTTGGTGTACATGGGGTAAAACAACAGCCAGTTCTCATATCCTCCGTCCAACACCAGTGGCTCGCTGCGAAGGATTGTGCTGCTGTCCCACTACACCAAACCACAAACACAGACATAAGACAAATCACAACCTTATACAGAGCAGTTAGAGTACAGACAGCAGGAGCGCTACAGAACGCCAGGGCTACAGAACGCCAGGGCTACAGAACGCCAGGGCTACAGAACGCCAGGGCTACAGAACGCCAGGGCTACAGAACGCCAGGGCTACAGAACGCCAGGGCTACAGAACGCCAGGGCTACAGACGCCAGGGCTACAGAACGCCAGGGCTACAGAACGCCAGGGCTACAGAACGCCAGGGCTACAGAACGCCAGGGCTACAGAACGCCAGGGCTACAGAACGCCAGGGCTACAGAACGCCAGGGCTACAGAACGCCAGGGCTACAGAACGCCAGGGCTACAGAACGCCAGGGCTACAGAACGCCAGGGCTACAGTACCTTATACAGAGCATCCTTCAGACTCTGTAGCGTGGTGCCCAGTCTAAGGTCAGAGATGGTGCTGAACCAATCCAACAGAACCACGTAATCCACAAATGCTCGACGCTTCCACTCGGCTAGAGATGCTGCAGGCAGCTTTACCTCAATCTGATTCACCGTCACCCTGACAACAACATTCCACATCACAGTTCAGAGAAAAATGACAAGCTTTAGGCACTTTGGAAGCAAGAATGCCTTTTAAAACACTGAGTATTTGTCAGTGAAATGCCGTAAAATACAAATATATAAAATATGAAAATACAAATATATTGTCCACCCTTTAAAAGAACACAAGTTCTCTTTTAAAGGACAGTTTAAAAGAAGTGATTAGTGAAAATGACAAGAACATCAGTGTGAATATATGATGAATATTTGACACATGGCTCAGCAAAAAGTTAGCCGTTAATCTTGACTGTGCGGGCTATCTGTAGCCATGGATGTCTGAGCAGGCATACCCTGGGCTGATGGCCTCCTCAGGTACACTAATACACATTTGAGATGGGACACACATCTGTGACTCCTCAAAGTCCTGCCATCTCCGAGCGTCCATCACCAGCACACTTATACTGCTGTCCGTCATCAGCTGGAATAAACTTTTCGCACTGATGCTGCCTGACAGAGAGAGAGAGAGAGACAGACGTTATCAAAGAAACAAACACAAAGAATATGAAACCCCCAGCACACACTATACCTTTAGCACATCCTGCCCTGCTGTTACTCAGCTCTTCTGTAACCTGCAGTAAACAGACATTTCAGCATGCACAATCTACATAACCAAACAACAACTAAATCAACAATTAACAAATAACCTCAAAACATAAACATGACATTGTCCTGTTTTTTTTTAAAACAAAACATTTGTGTTTTTTATTATTTTTTTATTTATTATTTTATTTATATTATTATTAAGTATGAAATATTCTTTATAATATATTTTTGGCTACAGCTGCAAAACTCTTGAGTATGAATCATAATCAGCTGTAATGGTGCAGCTTTGTTTTAAAGGCTTCTTCAGCTGTGAGCAATGACTCTTGTTCTTATGTTTATAACAGTAGCAGGTCTTTTCATTAAGTGTGTGCATGTGTCTGTCCCTCTGGCCCTCAGTGAGAACGTGTTTGATTAAACCTCCTGATTGTCCTCTGATGTTCCTCTGAGTAAATCATGTCCATCTTGCTCTGTCTGTACTTCTCTTCCACTCTTTTCCTCTTTTCTTTCTTTTTCCTCCAGTTTTTTTCGCACTTCCACTTCCTCATACCTGTAAGAACACACAGCATTAACATCCATCTCAGATGTCACCTGACCAGGTCTGACAGACCCCAGTGATTGACTGACAGGTGAGTAAACAGTCCCCTGATGTTGTCCAGAGATTGTGTGTGTGTGTGTGTGTGTGTGTGTGTGTGTACACCACAGACCGGAATTTCAAACTTTCTGAAAGTTTCTCTGCCTCTTCAATGGCCTTTTTAAAGCTGTTCGGCCCCAGCATAGACAGATAAAACTCCTGAAAACAAACAAGAGCAATAATTCACCAATTAACTAAAACCAGGAAACACATGAAACTGTGAAAGACAACATAATTCAGGACAGTGATACATACACAACATCTGATCACAGCGAGACACCATCAGCAGAGTAACATTGTTAAAAATACTGTGTGACTCTAACCCTTTTTATATGCAGATGTTCCGTTCTCAATGTCTACATTTAAAGCTGACCCAGAATGCACTAGCATGCTACCTGCTGCTGTTTGAAGTCCGGTCTCTTCTTGATGAGGTCATAGACAGTCAAATACTTCATGTACAGAACGTAAGCTTTCTCCTCATCTCGGTCTAGACGACACTCTTCAGCAGCCCTAAAGATCTTGCATGCACTCTGGACATAGCTGAAACACATACAAGGTTTTTGGGAAAATGTTAATGGATTGGTCAAATGTTCATTCATTTTTAAGTCTTGCATAGAGATTTTCTATATTTTTACCCTCATTACATTTTACTCCAATCACTGCGTGAGTGTGTGTGGTGTCTTACTGTCTGGTGCTGGTTTTATCTGGTTTGATTTCTGCTTTCTTGTTCAAGTCCCCCAGTGATGTGGAAAGATAAAGTTCCTTCACTCCAGTGGAAACGGACGGCATTTCAGATCATATTCCTACAAAAACAAACATATTCAGATTCACAAAGTTGTCAGATCCATGACAGAATATGCAGACCTATGATAGATTACCACACCGACAACAGAATAATCAGACCAAGAATAAAAGAAGTAATATGACAATAATAATAACAACTAACAGAATAATCGGACCTATGACAGAAAAATCCAGATCACGACAATAACGTTCACCTTCAGAATTGCATATAAACATGAGCAAATCATCTGCATTACGCATTAACCAGTGAGAAGACTGAGCTCACCCTGCACAAACATCCGCTCTGAAAAGACACTAAGAATCAACGAACGATCGCTGACTAAAGTGAAGTTTAATCCGACTAATGATAGTAAACACACTGAAAATTGCCCGATCAAACCCGGAAGTCAACGGATTCAAACTGGGCAAGCTTTATTTAAACTGCCCATATTTACAAAATCAAAATATGATAACTGCGTCACAATGGAAACATCTGTAATGTTCGTGATTTCTGTATGTTAAATTTACATTCTTTATACATACACCACTAGACATGCTCGTTTTCACCCAGAACCATGAAAATGTTAATTCATGTTTCAACATTATCGGTGAGATTAGAGTTTGTTGAGATGTGGCAAAACAAAGAACAAAGTTGTGATGTGAATTTGTCTCGCGCGTCGTTCCGCACGCATGCGCACTTTTTTATTTTACAGTTTTGTGTGATTGTGAAAACGCTCAACAAAATACTATTTAAATCATAATAATGACATTTAAAAACAGAGTCAGAGAACCACGCAATGCCGCGGTGGTATTGCATTGTGATTTTAAGAACTTAAATCTGTGATTGTGCGCGTTCACGAGCACACATACGCGCACTCCTGCGCTTATGCCCGTCGACACTGCAGTGCTGTTTCCATCCGTGTTCTCTGGCTGCTTTCGGTTCTGCTCTGATGTGACGGTAAGCAACACGAAATTGGTCGCGATCTCGTCCGCCGGATGTGGAAGTGTGCGGGGTTTATTGTTTCCTCTTCCCCCGGAACACGAGCGATTTCCTGTTGATCGCGCGTAACGGGCCGCTCGATATTCACCGATGATGATGATGATGATGATGATGATGTTGTTTGTGCCTCAGGCCTCACTAATGTTCAGCCTAACATATAAACACATTATTGGTCGATATACAGGCTTTATGGACGAGTAAACTGTTCGTTTGGCACCTCGATTCAAATCAATGTGCCTATAGCTCAACTGATTGAGCCTAACAGTACAGGTCGTGTGTTCGTATCATTCGTACTGATACACAAACTCGCGGTCAATCGCTTTGGTTAAAAGCGTCTGCGAAATGTTTGTATGTAATGTATACACTATAATTTTTAAATAATTATAATTTAATAATGTATGTTTTTAGGAAATAGTAACAGTTTTTTAAACGATCCACGTTAATGTTCACTTATCATCAGAGGGTATAGTTAACATTTACGCATTTGGATTTTGACTTGCAATACATTCAAGCTATTCAATTGATCGGTATGTGTTCCCTGGAGTAGAACCCACAACCCACAACTACACGTTGAGCTTCAGCTGGTGTTACCGTCGTTATGTGTGTTGTATGTCTGTGAAATGAAGAATTTCTGTGGTGGGATTTAGTTACTGGCTTTGAGCAGAGCTGACTCCAGTATGCTATGGTAACCACATGAACCATAGCTAATGCTACTTCTGTCAAATGTAAATAAATGAATAAATAAATGATCTTTCTGTGCTGTTTAACTGCACTGATTCTGCTCATTTAGTTAAAACATTTAACACTGATTTGAGATAGTATCTCAAAATACTATAGTAAATTTGTATTTATGGTAGGATGATAACAAATATTGATATTTGTTATATTCATATATGAAACATTAAACACCCTATTTTATAGTAAAACCATAGTAAGGGTCTTAGAGTAACACTTTACTGCCATAACACCTTTGATTTCAATGTGTTTGATGGACACAGCAGTAACACTACACTATTAATATGACACATAAAACACACCAAAACTCACATTTCTATGAGATGGCACACAATGTTTCACTGCAGAGTGACCTTTCAGATCAGTGTGAATCAGACAGATATGGGCCCTGAAACAGGACAATAGTGTGTGTGAGTACATGTGTGTTTGTTATGTATGAAACATAAGGATGGTCTCATCTTCTAGATGTCTCTGGTGGATTTGGGAAAGAAGCTCTTAGAAGCAGCTCGTGTTGGTCAGGACGATGAAGTTCGGATTCTGATGGCCAATGGAGCACCATTCACCACAGACTGGGTGAGTGCTTATAGATCTGACAACAAAAATTCATTATGTTTATTCAGATGTAAAGTTCTGCAGTAAAGCATCTCTGCGTCTTGCGTGGCAGCTGGGAACATCTCCGCTGCACCTGTCGGCGCAATTCGGTCATTTCTCTACCACAGAGGTTCTGCTGCGGGCTGGAGTGAGTCGAGATGCACGCACCAAAGTGGACAGAACGCCACTGCACATGGCCGCATCTGAGGGTCACGCTAACATTGTGGAGTTGCTGCTGAAGGTTAAGACTGCATTATGGATCTTTGATGTTTTCTCTGGGTTCATTTGCCTGTAATTTGCTGCTTTAAGTGCGGCCTTTCATCATGGCTGCAGTAACAATGACTGTATTCATGTGTGGCTTCAGCACGGTGCTGATGTGAATGCTAAGGACATGCTGCAGATGACCGCACTGCACTGGGCTGTGGAGCACAGCCACAGAGACGTGGTGGAACTTCTGCTGCGCTTTGGAGCCGATGTTCACGCACAAAGTAAATTCTGTAAGAACGCATTGGACATTGCCGTGGACAACTGCTGCCATGAGCTGTCTGAACTCCTGCAGGTATCTGCATGTTTATGGATATATACATTAACTGTGTTCCATCACCTGCTGGAAAAAATACTATAAACATGATAACTTTGTAAAAATAATTTTTATAACTTTGGAATAACTTAAAACAATCTAAAAAAAGGCAGTTCAGCATTAGAAGTCAATAAATTGTCTGTCAGTGGTCTACAGTCAGTCTGTCTGAGGGCATGTTTTTCAGGAGTTTACTGGAAACACGTGTTTATCTGCAGGGCCTTTTATATCTTGAAGTCCATCTCTTTTATTAATACTGTTTTGAGTGTGACTTATACATTAAGGTGGCAATGCAGAATCAGATCAACACAAACCCCGAGAGTCCAGACACACTGACCATTCACAACACCACACCACAGTTCATCATCGGTCCTGGAGGTGTGGTCAACCTGGCCGGACTTGTCTCGGCTGGAAAAACAAGCAAATCCACAGGTGACACCAACAATGAAAGGCCTGATTCTCTAAACCAAGTCTGACTTCAAAACTTCCACTGAAAGTGCGTCACCAACATCCACCATCACTAGACAATAAAATGAGGCTGAAGTTGGGAATGTTTTTGTTTTTGGTTACATTAAGTCAATTTGACTGGAATTTGTTGTTATTTCAGTAGAAGTTGCTTTGGTTTTCATCATGTAATGTTTGTCTCATCAGTCGTAGCCACGGAGGAGGTGATAACTGCAGACACAGTCGACGGGGCCATTCAACAGGTCGTGAACTCTGGGGGTCAGCAGGTCATTACCATAGTAACAGATGGCATTCAGTTGGGTAACCTGCAGAGTGGCACAGGCATCAGCCAGCCTATAATAGTCACCATGCCAGATGGACAGCAGGGTAAATCTGAGTGTTCTGATTCACACACTGTCCACATGAGTTTACTGCTGATGGGAAAACATGACCCTTTTTATTGAGTATGTGAGTATTAGAATGTGATTAAAATCACAGACATCACTGAAATCACAGTTACACACTGTGTTAGCATTAGTCTCCAGCTAAATTCATTACACTAAAATTCATTACTACTGTCTGCATTGTCCAGTTACAAGCTATCAGCCTCAGTCTAGTTACTATAGCTGAGAAAGCTGGATGAAACCCATCAAAAGCTTCTCAGCCCTCACCATGTTGTGTGAAATATTAGGCAGAAGAGCGTGCAGTGATGTATACTTCCATCATCCACCAGAAGTAGCATACCATCTAGATCAGAACCTACACTGTAAAAAAACTTTGCTGCCTTAAATTTTTAAGTAAGTTTAATCAATTTGGTTGCACAAGTCATTTCAACTTACTCTTTGTAATCTTGACTTGTGTGGAGTTCAGGTAACTTACAAGAAATAGTTGGAAAATTGCATATTTTAATATATTTAAATAACATATTTTTTTAAGTTATACTAGTCAGGAGTTCAAATATTAAGTTGAAATTACTTGTATAGCCAAGTTGATTAAACATAAAAATTTAAGACAGCAAAGTTTTTCATACAGTGTGGAACCTTCAGCTCACTTCATAAGTGTGATGTAGAGTCTGAGACCAGGACTCAGTTTTCGCAGTTCTCACTAGTGTTTCTCCTCTGCAGTATTAACTGTGTCAGACACAGAGGTCGCAGAGGAAACTGTGATTAGTGATGAACCAGCGATCAAACGCCAACGAATAAAGGAAGAAGATGAAGATGACATGACAGAAACACAAGATATCCAGCAGAGCATCACACTGGAGGATTTTCAGGTTCTGACACTGAGAAATAAACCTGATTATAAAATTTGACACAGTACATCATTACACATTTGACACAGTACATCATCATTCATTAGTTGGGCAGGGTAGGCTCTTTAACTGATTAATCCAGAAATATAATTGATGGATTAATTGATTATTCAGAAGTTCTATTCTGCTCTGCTGAGGTTGATATTAAAAATTAATTTTTGATTTTAATAGCAGGAAGATGAAACATGATCATTGAACGTTTCATATTTCTGAAAAGAGATGCTGACAAACAGACTCCAAACTGAATTAATGTTCTGTCCACACATTATTGTCCATAGAAACAGCTTCTCTTAAAAAAGTGTTTACACCCTTTAATAAAGAACTGAATTCAGAGTCAAACTACTTTCAGTTCAGAAAGTGAGCTAAAAGTGAGTTAAGCTAGACTCACACTGTGCGATTTTTAATACCTTTGCGATTGTTGCTTGTCACACTATACGAACATGATCTCCATGTCACACTGTAGGATCTCAGTTGTCATAATGTCGCTGCCAGAATTTAATTGTAGGAAAAAACTGATCGCAATAGCCATTAATCGGATGTCTATGAACATGTCAAACCACCGATTAAAGACAACTGATTTTAGCCTAGGAGTGAAGGAATCTTTTAGGATTTCCAAAATTTGTTTTAGACAACCAAGTTGTGGCCAAAATCGCACATGGTGAGTTTTAGAAACAGCCCAGTTCTCTTTGCATGAACACTGTTTATTCATGTTCGTATGAGCAGGGGGATAGTATGCTGGTATAATTTGATGCTTTTTGCACCCATCATTCTGAAATCAGACCTCTGAATTGAAACTGTGTGTGTGTGTGTCACAGGAGAAAGTGGCTCTGCTGAAGCAGCTGGAAGAGGCGAATCGTGAAGCCCAGAAATACAGACAGCAGTTCCTGAAGAAAGAGCAGGAGGCCGAAGCTTACAGACAGAAACTGGAGGCCATCACACGTCAGAGCACAAAGAAAACACTGTGACACTCTCACACACACACACGTCTTTGATGAAACACTGAACATTAATGCCATTTATTTGATTTGTAACGTCATCATTTACTCATATACTCATTCAAACGTCCCATGATCATGGAAATCATGAATATTTCAATGAATTGTAACAGTGGAGGCCTAAAGAAGTCATGGGAAATTTAATCAGTAAACACATTTTTCTTGTTATGCTCTGAACGTTTAATCAGCTACAAACGTCTCCGTGAGTTCAGTCTAAAAATATTATAAATAATATAAAAAAAGTCCTTTATAACTAGTAACACACAATTGGAAAAGTCACCCCCCCCCATTTATATGGTGTTATTGTGTCCAACAACGATAAACAAAATCTATCTGCGTTTTGATGTTTGATTTAGTCACAATTAACTTTATCTTTCTCCTGCTTCCTGTTAAACACAATTATTTATTTATTTTCTAATTATTTATTTATGTAGACAATTAATCGCCAGCTAAATTACAGAATAGTGACAGCCCTACTTGTGATGCTCAATCCATTGTTATCATTTGACAGACACGTATTAGTTTAAACGTACATGTAAAATATACAAGTGATGTGCATATCTCACCTCTGTAAATGTTCATTATCTTTGTGCTGTAAGATCTTGTTAAGATGTTTCAGATTCATTCCAGTGTTCGCTGAAGAACACTGGAATATTCTTTTCTGGATCATTTAACTCTCTTGTGTTTTTGTTTCCTCATGGTTGATATTAGTGTTGAATTTTGTCATAAATATTCTTATTTTTGTAAAAACAAAGTTGTATTTATTTTCAGGAGCGTCTGAGAATCATGATGGGAAATGAAACTGTTGATTTGTGTTTAAGGTAAAGACATTTCAGCATGTGAATGTACAGGACCGGTTTTACATCATCAGCATAGAATTCTTGCATCTCCATGGTCTTTGTTGTCCTTAGCCTTTGAATCCTATTGACTTTCTATCAAGGGAACCCATGCGAAGCTATCTTTAGGGATGGCCTACTAAATACATCATCCCTGCACCAGCACTATTATGTTGCTTAGAATATTTCATTTTGTGTCATGTGTTTTGGAAATTTACTATGTAGCATTTTATCATTATTACAGTCAATATTAAAACTATTAACTTGTTTCTTGATGAAGTTAAAAGCAGGAAAATATTTTTCTTTAAACATTTTATTTAGCATATTTTTTCTTTTTCTGTAACGTTAATGATAAATCTGACAATCAAAAAACACAAAAAAATTACATAATAATAATAATGGATAACCAGTAATGCATGAGGCAATGGAACCTTGATCAGGTTTTAAAATAAACAGACATTATCACAACACTGATAGTAAATGTAGAGAAACTTTTGACCACTAACAGCCAAAAAAGTTTTGAGTTTGTAACAGTCTGTAATAATTTCAAGTTTTGTTTTCACATTAGTCAAAAATGTTACACTATTAATACTAAATAATACACTAATAACTAATAACACTAAATAATAATTGTAATGCTATTACTAATGATGTCACGCTCTAGTATTTATGATAATAATTAGAACAACAAAAACATTTAACAAACGGGACCAAAGAAAAAATCAAAGTTTGATGCTGCCAGATAAGATCTGCTGGTACATGAGGGGGGTTAAAGGGACATATGTTCTCTGATGCTCACACAGGAAGTACAATGAATCAGAGGTCACAGTGGGGTTAAATCCGGCTTCCACCAAGTTCAGCTTGAGCTGTTTAAACGTGCGTGTCACCTCCATACAGCTCTACAGAGAAACATCCCATAATATCACTCAGTAGTTCAGGAAATTGGGACCTCATGCCTGTATACATACACAAACTAATTTTTACCTGAATTCGTATAAAACGAGGTTGTGCATAAGAAGGCAGGAAACTACAGACATGTTTAAACATTTTGGTGTGTTCAAACTTCATGCCATCCCTTATTTTAATGCCAGCCATTCCAATACGTCCCTCATGACCTTTATAAATGCAGAAACAATCAAACATGTCAGTGATGCCACACAATGTTTGGCATAGTTAAACATAAGATGATTCGACAGCAGCAAACCTGGAACTGTCACTCCATAAACATTTGCTTCCTCAACAAAGTTTAGCAAACTGATGATGTCTGAGACTTCAGTGGTGGCCACATTCTCTCCCTTCCACCTTGTATGTGTGACAAGGTAAAATGTCACACATACAACTTAAAACAACCAATCAGGTGCTAAACACCTCATTCATTTAAACAAAATAATTCGCTATTTAACAGCAGATCAACAGGAGTTAGAAATACCTGAATGTGTCTCCAACTCGATCCTGGAAGTAGATAAAATTGTCCTGATCAATTTTCAGTAAATCCCCACTGTTGAAATACACATCGCCACTCTTAAAGACATCATGTAATCTCTTTTGCTCTGTTTGATGCTCGTTATGAGCATAACCCACAAACGGAGCAACTTCTGTAATCTTAGACACCAGCAGACCTGTCTGTCCTGGAAACACACACATTTACATCACCGTTTACAAATATATCTTAAAGGGATAGACCGGAAAATGAAAACCCTGTACACCCCGTGAGACCTTCATTCATCTTTGGAACACACACAGACTACTTAAAACAATGTCTTTATGACTTTCTGGGCCTTGAAAGTGGTATTTGCATTGCTGTCTCTGGGGGTGTCAGAAAGCTCACAGATTTAATCAAAAATACCTTAATTTGTGTTCTGAACATGAATGAAGGTCTCACGGGTGTGGAACAACACAAGTTGTGGGTAATTAATGACAGAATTTTCATATTTCTGTAAACTTCTCCTTTAAGTCTATCAATGCAAGCTACTCATATATTATTAATAGTCATACATTATTAATTCTACACATTTTCTATATATTCAAAATATCAAATCAGTTGCTTATTTGTGGAAGCTCAATGCTGCTCCTGAAAATCCACCCTCAGGATTTTGTCTCCAAACACATTTCCTGTTTGTGAGTGAACTATAAGATCAACTGGTTCAATGTTTTATTTGGTTGGATCTATGCTCTGCTGGAAGTTCTCCAGGAGCAGGTTAAAGGCTCCTACCCTGCTGGGATTCATTTCTGACTTGAGGTGATGTTCTTTGTATGGACTCTAGAGGAAACTCAAGCATGTTTCATGATTATGTTGTGACCTCTGACCTTTAGGCACCTCGATGCACAGACCTTTGGAGTCTCTGACTGGCTCATCTCGCTCTGTGTCGTATTTAATGAGGCTGTATGGGAACAGTTTCTGAGAAAAACATGTGATCATTTTAACAGTCTTTAAATGCCCAGCTCTGTCACATGATTCCGCTAATAGAGTCTTACTCTGTGCAGATAGCTGACACGTCCGATGGCTCCAATCTTTCCAGTGTAGTTCACAAAACCTACATTTCCCTCTGTGGAGGCGTAAAACTCCCTTACTTTAATTCTCCCAAATCGGTTGAGAAATTCCCTCCACACATCTGCTCGAAGTCCATTTCCAACAGCCAATCGCACACTGTGTTCCTGATCGTTTGGTCTCTAAAATACAAGATCACAGATAAAATACAGATCACAAATACAGCGGAACCTGAAGCTGTTCATGTCACCTTACTACTGTTCATCTGCTCATAGAATCACACTTATTAGATTATAGATTTCCTCAAACATGTTAATTAAATGAAGAAACCAGTTTCAGACTCCCGAAGCACTATTCCAATTAAATAACAGCAGCTGTTTTGTGACCAGCACCGAGCCTCCCATTGGCTGGCAGGGTGATCACATGACTCTCTGAGATTGGAGCTTGTGCTCTTTTAGGATCTTGTTTTAATGGCTAAAGTGAGATTGTTTTCATTCAACCCAAATGAAGATCCAGAATTACTGAAGAGTGTGAAGAAACAAGTGGTGAGATGTGCAGAAATGCACTTTAGAGTGGAAAAATAAAGTAATGTGAGATTATGTACAGCTCTTTAGAAAACAGATATTCATACAGCTCACAAAAATGTTATTGCTTATATATACCACTATAAAGTGCTGCATGTATTTAGGCATACAAAGAAATGTTGTTTCATGAACTGTTGATGTTCTGCTGTGTCTCCAGAGCTGCCGCACCTTTGGTGTGTTGCAGAGGTAGCGCAGAACCTCTCCAATATACTGAATCACAGTCACATTATGTATCCGACACTCATCCCAGAACTGAGATGCAGAAAACTTGTGCCGCAAAATGATAGTTGATCCTGAATGTAAGAGAAAAGGAGATTGCCATTATAGAATCCATAATGGGACTGTGTTATTCTGTAGTGGACTGTTGTTGCCAACAGTATTAAGAACAAAAAGATTGTGAAAATGTGTGTGTACTTTTAACGTTGCAGAAGTGTGAGGACCTTTAACCCAGTTAGAGAGGTACATTTCTCCTGTGCTGAGCTTTGCAATTACTCACAAAGAACTCTTTCACAAAAAGAACAATAACAGACTGAGACCCTAATCGCAATCAGAAGGTCATGATGTACTTTCAACACACTCACACACACACGCACCTGTCTCCACAGAGCCCATGAAACCAATGAGGAAGGCTGCAGTGTGATATAGAGGCAGAGTCACATAAACAACATCTCGCTCTGTTACGCCATTAGATGCCAGAACAGCCAGCGCAGCGAGTAGACGTGTCTGATTTATTACAGCTGCTTTGGGAAGACCTGAAACACACACATCTCTGTTAGTGCAAACCCCGTTAACATGTTCAGACACAAACAAACATCACTGACACTGCTGGCAGTCATCCATCTCTAAGCCTCAGGTTTCACTCACCATATGCTATATGGACACCATGTATGACATGCTGCACACACACAAACACACACTCGTTTAGTGTAATGCACAACTGAAGTCCAGCACACACATACATTACAATATATGTTTAAAATATGCAACTAAAGTTATTTTGCAGTCACATTTCTTCCTGAACTCACTGTGAATACACATTTGTCTCTGATTAACTGTACAAAATCTAGCAAAAATGTTTTCGTCTTTGAATAACCCTTTTGCTGCTGACTTCCACTTTAAGTACATGTACTGTTAATTCCATGTCCTGTTTGCTGTTCAAACAATAACAGACAGCATTTCAGATGTTGCCCATATAGCTTACAGAAACAATGTTTTACAATCTTTTAAACTGTAATAGCTCAATATAGTGCTTCTGAGGGAGGGAGGGATGGAGGGAGCATATGTCACCTGTGGTTCCAGATGTGTATATGTAGACTGCAGGCGAAGTGAAGGACACATTTGTTCTGTATGTTTGAGGAACAGCTGTGTCTGAGGATCCCAGCACACTTCTGCTCAGACTCTTCATATGTGGTGATTTAACCTCCTTAGCCATGATGAATATTGTCATTCCATCCTGCTGGAGATCTTCACAGATGTCCTCAACAGCGCCCTGCAACTCTGAGAACACAACCCCCCGACATTCACCAAGTAAACCATGAGAAACATCTGAATTCAAGGAATAATTCATACATATTTAACATGGTATATTAATATTTTCCAGCAAAATTCCATAGTTTCCCTTCTGGATTTGCCAGTAGTAGCAGTGTTTGTAGTAACCATAGAAACTGTATTTACCTTGATTATTTTTTTTAATAGGCAAGGTTTATGTAGCTAAAGTTTATGTTTTTTTTCAACTGATGCCAACACTAACGCTGACTCTCAGGTGTTCAGTCAGACTCTGAGTACAGGGGAAGATCTTCTGTTCATAACACGTAACAGACTTGGCGGTCTTTCTTCTCTTGCTTGTGTTTCACAGACATGTTTACGTGATGTTTGTTTCTCACCTGCAGAGGCGATCAGGACTGTGGCGTCACTGCAGCATCTGCAGCTCGCGATCAAGCTCCTCGCTCTGATGCTGCTGTTAAGCAGCGCGCATGCGCAGCCGAGTTTCGCCAGCGCGAGCCAGCAGAAGAGGAGCGCGGGCTCGTTCAGCATGAACAGAATCGCCGTGTCTGCAGGTCTCAGATCAGACTCGGCACGTAACGCGTTCGCTATCTTATTGCTTTCTCTGTCCGCGTCTCTAAACGAGTAACTTTTGTTCTCGAAAACGATAAACGTCTTGTTTGGTCGCGTTTCGACCTGTTCTAAGAATCGGTCCAAAGCCAGAAACAGAGGTCGCCGCCTTCTGCGGGAAACAAACTTGAGTAAAATCCGCAACAGATCAATGTGATAGAGAAAGTCTGTCCAGAAATACGGAAAAATCCGCTTGATGATCAGAGGAAAGATGATGAAACCGGCCAAAAGAACCGTCTGAACGAACATCTTTGAGTCGCTGATGCGTCCCAAACAAAAGCGATCAGTTGAGGGTTTGAGCTCAAGAGCTGGAAAAGTTTCTCGTGAAGGCGGAGTGACACGGATGTGATTATGAACGCCGTTTAATGTTCAATTCACCAGAGCGGTTTTACAATCCCAAATGTTTCATCGTAGTTTTTCTAACTGGTCAAAACTGTTTTATTTTCTGGCCATTAGCAGAACCATGCGGTTAATCAGTTGGACTACTAATTAATCTGGTTGGAGCTAGTATATCACCTTGGCTTGGCTGGTGGGTGCCCCGATAAGTTACTTAACCATGTTGCAAAACAAGCTGTTGCAAGCTTGGACTAGTTGACCTGCTGGACCCTTTACATATGAGCTGTTATGACCAGATTTTTCCAGCAGGGCTGACACCGAACATAGAGACTAACCTTAATATTCAAATAGTTTGTTTGGCTTTCCACCCAATGTTTGTTATGCTTTACAAAAATATTTTCTTTTTCGGGTTTTGAGCTGGTGGAGGTGTTTTGGAATAATTGTCAAAATAGTTTAAAATTAAATGCCAGACCTGTGGTGGGTTGCCCAGAATGTTGCATAATTTTGAGATGGAGCTGAGCATTGCTATCAGTGCTTGGACCAGGATCTGATAGCAGCTGTTTCACTACAGCTGATAAATCAAACCCAATGACCTCTCAAAAACAGGCTGTCCTTCATTCTGACATCTGTCTGCCTGTGCACTTTTTGGCAGTGGTGCATGTTTTCAGGCATGTAGTGCAGCAGATGTGTGCATTTCTGGAAAGACCTACTGTATTTTGTAGTATGCACTACAGTAAGCAGACTTATCCTGTGTAATAAATGGCTTAAGTAATATTATTGCTGATTACAGTAAAACATCTGTTAAATGTAGAGCACTCCAAAGAGGGCTTAAATTTCCCTTGTTTCAAACAAGTCTCCCTTGTTTGCTTATATCCACGCAAATATGAAAATACTTTACACTACAGTGCCCGTCATTGAACGCGTTTGAGCCGCATACGCTGGCGTCGCGTCATTTCAAACGCGTTGAAAAGAATGTGCGTCTGTCAGGATCTTCACCGCTGCAGTTTCTCAAGTCACGTTGTTTCCTGAATAAAAGTGCGTCTCTTACTATCCCGGATCGTCTCTGAGCTTCTGTCCCAAACCAGAACTTCATGTTGCGTGTCAGATGCTGTGAGGAGGAAGCCGAGGAGCAGAAGCTGCACACCTCATCGACGCTATGGTGAATATTTCCATTTATAACATACACGAGCGCAATGATTTCTAATGTGTTGCAATTTCAAAAGCCGCGGCAATTAACCTAGTTTCATATCATGAAAGGACACGCCAGACCTTTGTAGAAATACAACACAACAATTGAACTGATTTGTAGTGTCAAACTTAAATGGTATTTGCATGTTTATGGAGAGAAGTGATACGCAACCTATCGTTTTTATTCATATATACAGTTGAATGGTATTCTTAGAAATGTTAAGTTGACTGGGAGTGACAGATCATGTGTTACGATTGATGACTGAAGATCAGAGGATCTACTGCTCAAGACACACGTGTCACTATCAGCCTCTTTTACTTTCTTTTCGTCATTTATTCGTTTCTATCACTTCATTGAGTCAGTTGTCATGTTCACAGTCATCTGTCCTGTCTGAGCAGAACGCTAGTTTGTCATGCATTTGTGCTCTGTACTGAAAATAGACTCCCACCACACACTCCCTGCATTCGTTATTTCTTTACGGGGTTGTGTTTGATCTCTTTTTATTGTTGTTCTTGTTGATCTCTTGTGGTTCTGCATTGGTTTTACGGTTCGGTTCTGGTGTATTCTGCAGGTGGGTGGCTCGGTGTCGGGATGGGTGCAGCCCGCGCCGGGAGTGCCCCATGTGCGCGTACAGCGAGTGAGACCCGCTCGAGGGAGTGATCTGAGGGCGAGCCGAGAACGCCTGCGTCCTGCTGTTTACCCTGGAGCTCATATTATCATATAACAAAGATAGTTATGGAAATTATGTTGTGACTACAAACAATTCTAAATAAATCAAAGCATGTTCCATTTTAGCATATTTAATGTATCCACACATTGCCTAGAATTTGCAAAAACATTCTTTTGGGATTTTACAATATAGTTTTTGAAAGCATCGCCCTGCGATGATTTTTAAACAGTTATAATTATAATAAACAGATAATAATAACTAAACATTTAAACAAACAGCTTTTACAGGTCATAAGAAACATTTCAGGCAAGTGATTCTAACTTTTGACTGGTAGTGTATATGTATAAAAAACATAGAGAAAATATTGCTTTTTAATCAGCAGGCTGTTCTAATTCCTCATCTGGGCTGCTAGGTTACAAACTACATGGGCATTGAGTGGATGAGGAGACATCTTGCTCCTGCCACACATCATTTCCTTCAAAGACCCAAAACTTAACAAATAAACCCAGCATTTGGCAAAGAAATGCAATCTTCCTTGCAAAAGAAAACTCAGCTTTTTCTTACAAAAATGAGTGTCTTCATGTCTTGAGTGTCTACTAGATTCTCTTGCCAGGATCATGACATCCCTGTGTTTTGTGTCGGAGCATGTGTTCTGGATCCTGACTCAATTCCAGTCTCGGTTCTTGTTTCTTGGAGTCAGGATCTAGACTCATGCTCTGTCTTTGTTATGTGTGGAAGCACATGGCCAGTGGTTGTTTACTTTGTGCCATGTGCTCTCCTGACTCGTTCTTGACTCCGCCCTCTTGTTCCATTTAATTCTCCACTCATTAGTTAATTCCTTCCACCTGTCTGTCCTTGTTACCTGCCTTGGTTTTTGTCTGTTTATTGCCCTTGTGTTTGCTGTCTCGTGCTGGTCCATTTCTGCTGCCTTTTTGTTTTCTTTGTTTAGTTATTTAAGTCCATGGTGCTGGGATTTTGTTTCTCTCCCTCAAGGGAGTCCTTGTTTATATTATGTTTCATGGTTTGTTTCTGTTTTTCTCCCTCAGGGAGTTTCTGTTAATAAAGTTTATGTTTTGAGTTAAGCTGGCTTGCATTTGGGTTCTCCTTCCCTGCATCCCTGACATTATGTGCATCTGTTCATATAATTCTGTTCTTTTACATAATTGGCAGTTTGTGGAGTTATTGTATTTAAAACGCTTAAATGGCAGTATTTTTTCTGTTATTTAAGTTTATACCTGATAAAATGTATATTTAATTTTTTTTATTTATAGTCACATTATGATCACTGCTAGACAAACTTATGTACTGGCAAGAAAATAATTGCACCCAAATATTTCTGATGTTTCTCGGTTTAGTGACTTAAAGCAGTTTAGTCATTTATAACATTCAAATAATTTTTTTTTAAAAACTCTCAATTTGTTTGAAATAAACAAAATGAGCAGCATTGTATGAATTTAAGGTTACAAACATAAAAAGGCCAATGACAAGGAACCAAATTATTGGTAAATAATTGAGTGATACAATTTACCATTTGCTTGGATCAATCTTTCTCAATTGCATTTATATAGCGCTTTTTACAACATTACATTGCTTTAAAGCAGATTCACATATAATAAAAAAGAATTAAAAAAGAACAGAACAAATGTCAGACATGTTCAACACAGAATACATGGTATTATTGCAAATAATATGTGTGAGATGTATATTAATAAGAATAATTAGGCATACTAGGTTTATAGTAAGTTTATAAAAAGACAAAAGGGGTGACTGAACCGATAAAACTACAAAATCATTAAGCAAGATAAAGTTCAAGCTAACATGGAGATGACATTTAAAAAGATAACACCATATGGGACCGGGGTATAAGGGATTTGCAAAAGTACCATGAAATACCTAACCAACACTCAAAATAAAATATATGAGAATGGGAGACAATTTGAGACAAAGGAGTAGCAAAATAGAAGTCTTTAATGTAATTATATCATATCGCTAGAAGCAATATTAACAATTTACAAAACCCTAAACTAAGTTAGATGTCAGCAGTCTCCCAGTAAGCAAGCCAACAGGGCATCACTTCTTAACACTTCTGCAGTAATACAAGCCAGCTGGAAAACTTTCAGTGAATTGTCACTTGTTGGTGTGGTAGTATCTTCATTGTTCTGAGGTAGTTTAACAGCATCTGTAGTGTAATTCTTGGCTTATAATCAGAATCAGCTTATAATCAGTTTAATTGTCAGGCCTGACATTAATGTAATCGTTCTAAAACGAGATGAAAAATATGTTTACCTTTAAGTGTTGTGAGAAGAAAACAGCTACCACTGAGTTTCTCCTCAGAAAAATGTATGGATTTATAGGCTCGCACTAAGGCACATCAATTTAATGCATTTATTTATTACAGGTTTATTGTGCTTTTATTTGTTACAAGTTTTCTGTGGTTAGTGGTTATTGCTGGATGGAGTAATAACCAACCAGTCAGGATCATGACAGTTTTGAACAAGATAAAACTTCTGCAAAATGTTCATGCATAAATCCAGAACTATATGACAAATTCCATGAGAATAATTTATTATTATTATTAATTCAAGTCCAAACAGAAGGATAAGTGCTCTTGAACAGTGCAGCAGCTTGCTGGACTGGAGCACACAAGCAGCAGTAACCAGCCTTAATTTATTCAACACAGTATTTGCATAAACAAAATTTATTATAAATTTATTGAGACTAATTGAATAATATTGAATTTAATGTTTAGGGTTTTTCCCTGGAGACTAGTGACTCTGATGTTTTGGAAGAGGACGTTGAGGAAATCTGAGTGAGAAGAAAATCTGCATGGTCACATTTGTAAGAAAATAAAGTTGAGAATCTCATAAAAAGGTGTTACAAAACAGAGTATATTAATTTGTACATTTTCTCTCAAGTTGCCTTTTGTATTTGCAAAGCACTTTCTGTTTGTTTGACAGTTGGGTTTCCTTTGCAAAACAAATGCATCTGATTTCAAAATGCTAGGTTTATTTGTTTATTTTTGGTACAATTTTAGCTCCAATCCTCTGTGTGTTATAAAGCTTTATGTTGATCTGCAGATCTGTGTTCCCACCTAGTGTTGATCTGGAGCGAGTACAGCACTGAGACTCACAACATGGTGAATTTGTCTTGTAGATCGAGATGTTTAAGAAAGCTGGGTGGACTGTGGTGACCCCTCTGAGTTCTCTTATTCCAGGTGCTACTTTACATCACTGCAGATCTCATTATTGCTAATAATGATCTTATATGTGTTTGTGAATACATGAATTTTCTTCAACAAAGTCTTTGGTTTGATAACACTGTGCCGACTGTTGTGGTGACTTCAGTGAATCAGACAGAGCCCACCCCCAAACTACATGACTATGGAAGAGGAGTTTCTTAATTTTTATACCTCTTAGGAAACCTTATACTTAGTGTATTTTGTCATGTATATGACTGAATAAATTATTTATATATATCTGTGTGTGCATTGATTGGCATATATACTACCAATTCAAAGTTTGAAATTACTGATTTCATTGTTCATTTTTTAAAGAGACTGAGGCTTTATCAACATAGCATTTAGTTAGCCAAAAATATTTGTTAATTTTATATTTTTAATTTTTGTATTTTTTGAAGGTCTGTTTTTAGCCCCATTTTCAGCAGCATTACTCCAGTCAGCTGAGAAAACACTGTTACATTATCTTTAGGAAATCATTCTATGGTGTAAATGTGGTACTTGAGGAATAATGTGATCATTAGCAGAGTAAAAGTATGTGAAAAATGCACTACTGCTTTGAAAGAAGGTGCAGTGCTGCAGAAATGTGATGAAACATCACCTGCACGTCTTCATTAGATGTCACAACTTCTGTTAGAAAATTCTTGGATGAACCGAAAGTTTTAAAAATTCTCAATTGAAATTCTCAGACAATTTAATAGATCCCTGATGAATAAAAGTATGTTTCTTTAAACAACATAACAGTTTTTAAATCATCTGCCTCTGTTTATATTCACAATAGCAGTGTACCTGGAACATATTCCCAACATCCAGGAAACGTTTTATTCTGATATATATAATATATATAGTTTTATTAATGTAACTAAAAACTCTAAAACTCTAAAAATAATAAGAATGGGAGCTTTTATTTTGGCGGAAAACTGAAGGAAGACCTTTAAGCAGTGTTACCAACTTGGCTATTTAGCAGAAATACGTGAATGAGAGCAGCTTTATTGTGTGTTCTTCTGTACTGAAATAAAGTGTGTGAGCACAGAGAGTGAGAGAGAAGTGAAACTGTTAACTGCCGACACTAAACGCAATAAAACTATGACGCGGTGTATATGTAAATAATGACGTGACGTCATTTGGCGACATTTCGCGATTTTAGTTTACTTTTAATTTAGTTTATGGTTACACAAGAACACATATGGATGTTACGTATAATTATTTATAAACGCACACACTATAAGTATATGTAAATCCAACATTTTCTGCTCTTTGTGTGTCATGTTAATAGCCCGTGCTCGACGCGACGCGACGCGACGTCTCCTTAGTAGCTGCGAACAGCCTCCGCACATCGCGTTTTTAAAGTCCCCTCCACGCGTAAGCCCCGCCTCTCCGCTCGCAAGCCACCGCGCATTGGCTATCCGCCGTTCATTTGCATTGACGTCATTTGAGGCTGTAGGTCAATCCGTGCGCGTGCTTTCATTGGATCTGCGGCTGTCAGATTCGCGCCGCCGATGTTGTCAACGCGCGCTGTTTTCGTCAGGAAACTCGCGACGCGTGAACGCCTTTCTTTTGACGCCTTTCCTCGGTATTTGACAGCCTCAGAAACGCTTTCGTTCTTTTCTCCACCTAAAAGAGTGACAGAATCGTAGGCCCTTGACTGAGGGTTGTCGTTTAATTCAGGATTTGTGGGACCCGCGTCGACTCTCCGCGCTGGAGTTTCATCTAACAGCTCGTTTGGCGTCATAAATGCCGGATCGCGCGTTGTGCGGCGCGTTTGGGGCAGATTTTAGCGTTTTGATGGGAAGCGGAATAAACACACCGGTCGGTTCCCAATGACTGTGACTGAAGGAGCAGAAAGAGAGGCCGTGCGGGCGCGTCGGGCGTGTTTTGCGGGTGTGGAAGGAGAATAAAGACAAAAACACGCAGGAAAATGGATGAAAGTGTTGCGTGAATCGAACAGCAGCTTTCAATCCGCCAGAAAAGAGCCGAAGTGGCCGTGAGAATGAGGAGAAGCTGACTGGAGTGAGGGGGAGTGTGTCCATCAATAGAGTTGATAGATCGGATCTTTATGTGTGAGCTGATATAGTCGCGCCGGGTGAATGATGGGCTGCGCTTCCAGCATTCATATATCCGATCGGGTTGTTTATCACAGTGGGAAAGAGTCTGAGGATTCACATCCACCCCAGCTGAGCATCAGACCCGGCGCCTATAAGGTGAGGTGTGACCGGCGGGTGTCTGTCGGGCGCTGGGTATTGGATCGTAATTCCCCATACTGTCCTATAGCGTGTCAAAGTGAATTTCATCTGATACTGTGACTGTAGCGAGTGTGTGTATTGAGAAGTACCAGCCAACACTATAGAGCTAATACCACAAAGATGCAGAGTATCCCAACAGGTTTAAAAGTTGTGTGTGTGTAATCTCTGATGTGACTAAAGCTGATTGTGACTCAGAAGTTCTTGCTTTTACAAACTCATCAACACTTGTGCTTAGTAACAATGTGTGTTTTTGTGTTTGTCTATGTCATATCCCAGCAGTGTGTGTGCTCTCTTACAGAACGTGCTGGTGGTAACATGGTACAGTATGGTATCAAAGAGTAATACCGTGGTGCTTGGTACATAAAACAGAATGATTACCTTTTGATATACATTTACATTTATTAATTTAGCAGACGCTTTTATCCAAAGCGACTTACAGGGTGAGAGCATGGTGTCACATGAAAACATCTTGCAACAAGTTTGACCAATTCACAGGTGACAGAAACACTGACCAGTGCAAGAGAAACATTCAATCTTCAAGCTCTTTCAAACTTTTTCATAAATACTGAACAGTCATGTTGTTTTAGACACGACTGTTCAGTCGTGCTGACTGTTCAGTTGTGCTGTCAGTCGTGCTGACATGCTGATCTGACAACAGTTTTCAGAATGAGATGAAACTCACAAAACTAACCCTAACCCTAACTCACATTTGAAATGGCCTAATGGAAATGAAGGGTAGTATGGCTCCAGGGACCTGATGTGGAAATCTTTACATTTGAAATGTGTGTACACAATTCTTCACAATAAACAGAATTGTTTACAATTGTTTACAACAACAGACACTCTTGATGAAATCTTTGCAGTTTTATACATTATGATATACATTATCATCACCCGGTTTTTAAATTATCATTACTAATATTATTAATAATTATTGTGTACCACAACAGCATGATGTTTTTTTTTGGACACGGTACCATGTTAACACCACAGTGTTCTTTAAAGCATCTGAGTATATGAATGTCATTGCGATTAAAACTAAAGTTAAAACTAAAGTGCAGAGACCTTTGGATAGAGATGCTGGTAATATAGTTAGTAATTTATAAACTGCTTGTGTGTGTGTGTGTGTGTGTGATCAAGGGCGCAGCAGCATCTGTGTCACTTTTTCTTCATGATAAGACTCAAGTACAAGGTCTGACGGTGCTTTTCTCTCAACACATTCCTGTGTGTGTGTCTAGTGTACATGAGTGTGTGTGTAGTGCTGATATAGGGTTAGTGGTTTATCTGGCCTTGACTGAGACTCCTCACTTCTGCGTTTGTGACCCTCAATTCAGGATTCAAAGTGTGTCTGCGTGTGTCTGCGTGTGTCTGCGTGTGTCTGCGTGTGCCTGCGTGTGCCTGCGTGTGCCTGCGTGTGCCTGCGTGTGCCTGCGTGTGCTTGCCTGTCTGAAGTGTCATTATAGTGTCAGATGATTGACAGGTGAGGTTTCACTCATGAGGATGTGAGTGGCACAGACAGGAAGTACCACAGCACAGGGAGGAGCATATCTAAGCATGTGCAGTAACTGTTGTTTCTGGAGGAAAATGACATCATTAATGCCAGCAGTTTCTGCAGCGAATCACAGTGTGTCTTTGTATTGTCCCATCATTTTATGCACTGTATACTTTATAACATAATACATTTACATTTAATACATTTAATATTAACAGTGTTTTATTTAATCAGATGGTAATAAAATATATTTATTGTTTTGCGTTTAGGATATTTTTATGTTTTTACTCCGTTTCTCTCTCGTAATCTGTATTTTTACACTGTGACTTCAGGTGAGTTTGCAGTTGTGTGTGGTGCAAGTGTTGCATGTTTGTGTTGCAGCAGCTTTAGCAGGATTGAATTGTAATCTGGATAAAGACAAAAATATCTAGAGAGAGAGCATGAGTGAGAGAGCTTGAGTTCAGTGTGAGAAACTGGATTAACTGAATGGGCTCAGAGTTTTCACCAGTGTATTTTACACACTGTACTCACTGGTGTACTGTGTTTTGGCTTTGAGTGCACACACACAGACTGCCCCTGCTGGCCCCATACTGATCTACAGCTTCTCAATATTTTCTTTCTCTTGCCTAGTTTTGTTTTGATTTGGATATTTAATAAAAAAAGTGAGTAAGTAAAAAATGTAAGCTGTGTTGTCTGTATCATACGGCTGCCAGTCACAGACCGCACTGACTCACCACACTCGTGTTACAACAGTTTTAACTCTGACTCTTTTTTTCAAGACTGTATTTATATGTGTTAGATTGTTGTGTGGTTTTGAGCTTGTTAGCAGTGCATGTGTCATTACATTTGAGATGTACATGGAGTTTTATCTTTAATGCTGCAATCTGTAACGTGTGCCTCTCTTTCGCCATCTCTGTTCAAAACATAAAATTCTTAGAGTAATAGCACATGATATGATTGACAAGCATTTTTGCATTATACATGGTTACAGACCATTTACAGATAAAATACATTGATATATAAAAATCACATGAACATGAAATCACACAAGTCATGAAAACGTAATGAGAGTTTGTAGAATGTTGTTGAATTTTTGTGGTAAACTGTTGTATAATATTTGTTCATGACAAATATTGTGGAAGGTGAATGTGTGAAGTCACTTCATAGGTTAACAGAGTTGCTAACTCTGCCTAACGGTGACCCTAACTAACTCCAGCTACCCCTCATTAACCCTCTATTATTTCAAGAGACTCTGTTGTCTCTCTGAAGTCTTTTCATTTGTTTGTGTTGGTAAACACTATGGTGTTTGTTTGTCTGTGTTGATCCCTGGGGCTGCAGTGCAGAGGATGTGTTTTTCCATGCATGACTGTCACCCGAGGCCGGAGACTATCTGTTCACTGTTTGTGCATGTGTTTGTGCATGTATGCATGTAGATGTGTGTGTGCAACAGGAGGAAGTGCTTTGCCCCTCTATTTCTCCAACACTGATGTCTGCCCGTCTTAACAATGTCATCCAGCTTCCTGTTATTCACTAAAGTGGAAAGCCGCTGCTGTGTGTGTGTGTGTGTGTGTGTGTGTGTGTGTGTGTGTGTGTGTGTGTGTGTGTGTGTGTGTGTGTGTGTGTGTGTGTGTGTGTGTGTGTGTGTGTGAGGGAGAGGGAGAGAGAGAGAGAGAGAGAGATCTATAGGGGCGGATGCAGTTAACGAACAGGATGCTGCATGTGTAAGACGATGTCATTGAGTTTCATGTACTTCTTTCTCCACATGTCACGTTTGTTCATGTTTCTCTTGTGTTGGCATGAACACATGAGCTCTTATTCTCCAGTACACTGAATAAAGTCAGAAACTGCAGGCTTTCTAAGACACATTGATAAAAGTGTCTATTCCTAAATGGAAGTTAAATAGATTGCAAATGTTTGGTTTTGGTTTATAGAAAGAGGCGGGGCTAAGACTAGACAGGCTGACAGCTGTGAAGTGTTTGAATGAATGGAATAGAAGTTTTTTCTATCAGACGAGAGAGATTTATATACAGAGTCTCTGAGATGCTGGAGACCTGATAGAGGTTCACTAAACTCAGAAGCACATGAAAGAGAGTGCACTCAAACCTTACACAGGTCTGTGTTCATAGTAAGTGTGTATGAGGCGATTCTCATCTGGACGTCCGCTATCATTTCAACTGCTATGACTTTTGATTTATTATTTTAAAGTCAGTGTTCCTGCAGTAACTTAATGTTAATCGGTGTGTGTGTTTATTTGTGGTGATGTCCCACAGAGGAATAGTCTCCATGGTAACTGAGGGTCATCAGAGAGTGTGCTGGAATATTTTGATGCTGTTCAGTGGCTCATTTATCAATTCATTTTATAGTTTGTCAAAGATTTTCAATAAACAAATGGAGAGAGTGGGATTCACAGTGTTTTTCCTTGTCGTTTCAGAACACATTAACAGAGGTGCCGTTTGGACCAATGAAACTGTTTGAAGATCAGCTGCAGGTACTGACTGACATTCACTTCATGTGTCATTTAACATCTGGACAGTGAACTGGAAACAACAGCAGTGTTCCTGCTGGAATGAGCAGGAAGGCCGATATTGTGTGTATGTGTTTTGTCTTTAGTTCTGTGTGTTAAAAGCACGTTATTTTCTGAGGATCATACATCATTCTAAGCTGTATGTGTGGTCTATATTCAGATATTTTCATAATTTCTCATGAGTTAAACTTAAACTTAGGGAGGTTAAATTAATCTGTGTGATATGTGTGTTTGTGTCTGAGGACAGATCGCACATCTGCTTTACTCACACATTCTGATGATTGCAGTAATAAAAAAAGCCTCAGTTCTCCTGGAGTACAGGTGTACTGTATCACACACGGCTGTGACGTTCTGTATTTGGGTAAACATGGAGATATGATATTAGGGGAAGCATTGGGCTTGAGGTCCGTATCAAAGGAAAACTCCATCCCAAAATGAAAATTCTCACATCATTTACTCATTCTCATGCCATCCCAGAATTTTATGACTTTCTTTCTTCAGCTGAACACAATCAGGATAATACCCAGCTCTTAAATAATACCCAGCTCTTCCCAGCTTTATAATGGCATTGATCAGGGTTCAGTGTTTTGAAGCTCCAAAAGCACATCCAGTGTGCGTGTCACCATGTTGGATATTCTCATTCATACAGTTATGGTTACATTCAAACGAATGCAATTTTTTAAAATAAAGAATTGTTCCTGTAGCTCGGTTGGAAGAGCATTGCGTTAGCAATGCAAAGGTCAAGGGTTCGATTCCCAGGAAACACACATACTGATCAAACGTATAAGTTGAATGTACTGTAAGTCCCTTTGGATAAAAGTGTATGCCAAATGCATAAATGTAAATGCATTTTGGACCAGCTAAAATTTTGTACTAAACTTGCAGGGCAACCACCCAGTAAGGTATTAATAATCTAGTCTTGATGTCATGTATACATAAATTAACTTTTCGGTGTTTGACATAAAAAGCATGTGTCATAGTTTTGATTTAGTATATACTGTTTTAGTAGGTAGTCTGAATACATTACCCTCTTACAGACCACTGAGAGAGGTCCAAGCCCTTGCACGTATGTCCATTTATTCAAATGGTCCAAATGTGTGGTAGTTTTCATCAGTTCACTCAACTCTTTATTCATAAACCAGCTATAAACCTAGTATCCCTAATTAGTTTTGGTAATATACATCTCATAATGAACAATTCAAATTTGTAATAATACCATATATTCTTTTTTGTCTGTGTTTAATTTATCATTGCTGTTTTGAAGCAACGCAACTTTGTTAAAAAGCACTATATAAATAAAACTGATATGAAATTGAATTGATAGATTTGTAAGATGAGAAGCAGTTGTACAAATTTTGGAAATGTTGCTTTTAAAGGACAAATTGCTATCAAATAGGCTTTATAGAGCATCCATTAGGAGTTCGATGATATTTTTAGGTTGTTACATGTGGAAAATGTTGGTACAGTAATAAAGTAGAAAGGTGCTAGACATCCAGTTTTTAATATCAGCTATTTATTCTATAAGTTTGGTGAGTTTATGCATCTCGTTGGGCCTTAAAGAAATATACAGCTGAGTATCGGCAGTGCAGCAGTGAAAACTAGGGGTGTAAATCAGACATCTCCTCATGATATGATATTGATTCTATGTATGTAGTGATGTTTGTGTGCAGTTTCAGTGTAGCCAAACAAACAGAGTTTAGTGGTCTTAAAGAGACGATTGGAGATGGTGTGGATGTGAATTCAGTCTGTTGTGTCCAGATCACAGCTTTCACAGGTTACGCATGCAGAAGCAGCACCGCACTGAAACAGTCAGAGTGACAGCAGTGCATGTGAATAAAGTGTGTTATCAGTGAGTGAATCTGATGAAGAGCAGATTGAGGGTGCTGTATTCTTTGTGTAACAGAACAGAGGTCTGAAGCTGATCCAGGCAGGAATACTGAATGTGACAAAACGTTTTGTCCCTATAGAGGTATGACACTTCTGGTTACCACCACTTTTCCACTGACTGTTTATGAATTTGTGTGTGTTTTCTCCAGGTGCTGTTAGTGTTTGCCAAAGACGATGCTCAGAGCAATGCCTTCTGCTGGGCGTGTGAACGCGCAGGGTTCAGGTGTAACTTGGCCCGAACACCCGAAGCGGCGCTGGAGAGTTTCCTGGAGAAGAACCACGATCTCGTTCTCATCGATCACCGACATTCCAAATATTTTGACGCTGAAGCTCTGTGTCGGTACGTTTCTGCTGAAGTCAGTCCAGTGCCACAGTTTAGGAAGATTTGCTTGTATTTCTTTATTAACACATAAAATGACCATTTGGATTCATATGAATGATGTTTTCCCTGAGAAGCTCGATAATAGCCATGTGAACGTGTCATTTCCTGTAGACCAAGCTGAAGTTCTGGAGAGATTTCACTGGAACATTTGTATTTCCTGTATTTCCTAACATTTGTATTGCCACATTACCATTCGCTCTTGTTCTCTTACTTTTTGCTAACATTTATTTAAACACAATGGTGATCTTTCTCTGAGCAATTTGTTTTAGTCTTGAAGACCTCGTATAATCAGGATGTTTGAATTGGATGTGTTTAATTCAAGGTCATCTGTATACTAATGTTTAAATGTCTTCTTGTTTTTATTGTGATTGTACACTAAGGGGTCATTGTTATTCAAAGAAAAAAGCAGCATCCCTGTGTTTAGTTTTAGTGAGATACAAGTTTATTTGCCACAAAGTTTTCTGAGATCTTTCAGTGTTTGAATTTTGCTCTTGAATAAAAAAAATCTTGTGATGTCTGTGGTGATGTCATATAAACTCCTTGGACAGTGTGTGTGTGATGTTGTAATTCTCACGTTGTCTGAACTTTCTCTCTCAGTTCAATCAGAGTCACCAGCTGCTCTCTCAACACTGTGATCGTGGCTGTCGTGAAAAGGTTTGTGTTCAGTCTCTGCACACACACACATTTTAGTGTTTAAAGTCTGGTATGAATGTGCGTCACTGTAAGTAATGTATTCTATTATCAAATGATTTTGTTTATTGTGAAGGCCGGACCGCGAAGAATCTACTGTGATGCCCCTGATTTCAGCAGGATTTAACAGGGTGAGTGTGTGCGCACAAGTGTGTTGGGGAGCATGTGTGCATAAGAGTATGTGCTTGTGAGAGTGTGAGTGAGTATGTGGTTCAAATCAGTGGGTTCAAATGAGGGTTAGATTTAGATAAATCTTGTGTAGGCAGACGCTTGACTGGGTCTGTTAACAGAGATATAGTATATTATGCCATAAACCTGAATGCCATCACTCACTGAAGCAGTGTAACAGCCAATCAGATTAACACACTGACATCATCTCTTCCAGTTTGGTGAGCAATCAGGCAATATGTTCAGAAGTAGATTGAGTTAGTAAATAATGTTATTTAAACGTACTGAGACGTGGTTAGTCTGTATTGAAAAAACTGATTAAGAATGTTTGTGTGTCACTCAGCGGTTTGTGGAGAACTCCAGTTTGATGAGCTGTTATAATGAACTCATCCAGCTGCATTATGGAGAAATAAGAGCTCAGATCAAGCTCAGGTGAGTCTGTCTGTCTGTCTGTCCGTCCGTCCGTCCGTCCGTCCATTCTTGTCTCTATTAAATTTGTGTGTGTTCTCAGAGCCTGTAATGCTGTTTTTACTGCACTGGAACAGAGTCAGGAAGCCATTGAGATCAGCAATGAAGATCAGCTCATACAGGTGCACACACACACACACACCACACACACACTGTTGTCGTTTGTTTCTCATTAAGCTTCTTTCAGTATCTTTTAATTTAGATTCTATTACGTACAATCAAACATCTTCTTAATGTTTCATTTGTTCTTCATTCTGATATGCAGAGTAATCTCAGATATCACCTGTCAATCATCTGTTTTTTGTGTTAGTATGTCAATCCAGCATATGAGTGCATCATGGGATATCAGCGTGGAGAACTGCTGAAGGGAAACATGGAAGTGCCTAAGAGTGAAAAAAACAAAGCCGACCTGCTGGAGAGCATCAACGCGTGTATCCACAGAGGAAAAGTGAGTGTGTGACAATTTGTCACCACATCATTGTGGATGGTAAAAGTTACACACTCCTACATTGTGGGGACAAGTCAGCGGTCCCCGTGAGGGAAATTGATTATTAAACACTACTACTAAATGATGCTTATTTGAAAATGTAAAAATACAGAAAGGTTTGTGTGAGGATTAGGTTTAGGGGTAGGATGAGGATTAGTGGATAGAATTTACAGTTTGTACAGTCCCCAAAAATCATAGAAACCTAACGCGTGTAAATAAGCCGTGATTTAATGTGTTGATGGGTACTGCAGACTGACCTCACAGCCGCTCTATTGTACCCACAAATACAACTGACATTATCAAGTAAATAAATCAGCTGGGAATTCTGGGTACAGAATGCCATAACAAACAGTGTGGCAGTCATAGACATGCTGGTTTAAAGCTGTCTCACTTCACATAGCACAAAGGTCATAAACACACACACGCAGCTGGAGGGTCGTTTGAAGCTGTGGTTGCTGCACTTTCATCACGCAGGGGTTTGACTGTGATTCTGTCTCAGACCTTCTTTCATATGCTGTTTAGACTGTGTGTGTGTGTGTTTGTGTGTGTGTGTGTTTCTCAGGAGTGGCAGGGGGTCTGTTATGCCAAACAGAAGAATGGAGAGAGTGTCCAGCAGAGTGTGAGGATGACACCTGTGATTGGACAGGGAGGGTAAGACCCGTTTTCATCTTTTCCTGTTTTTACATTGATAAGATTAATGTTGTTTTTGTAGCCGAGAGTCACATCATCTCTCAGAGGTCAAAGAGATTATAATCAAAAACTGCAGGAAATTTTACTGCATTTGTGAACCTGAAGCCAGATTCTAAAACTCTTTCTCTCTGTCTGTCTCTCTCTGTCCTGTAGTAAAGTCAGACACTGTGTGTCTGTTAACAGGCCTTTGAATGACCACAACAAGGTATAATTACAATCACTTCAAACATGTGATCAAGGGGCATTTGTGTAGGTGATGCTAATGGTGTGTGTGTGTTTTGATTCAGGCAGAAAAGTCTTGTGAAAGGGTTCAAGCTGAATCTCAGACAGGTATATCACAGCCCAGTATTTCCAAATTGTTCAGGACTGAACTACACAACACACAAATCACAACAGAGTAACTCTTATCAGAGAAAATACACCTGTATTGTTTGTTATGTTTGTGTTTTTCTCTGTTTAAACCTGTTATTCAGATCCACTTTTAAGTGGTTAGAACTACATTCAAGAGTATGTTTTTTTAAATCACTAAAATCATGTAAGCACATCACATCTGTAACGCTGATGTGTGCTAATGATGCCAAACTGACCTGCAATCAGATGCTGAGATAAAACAAACAGACTTCTATTTGCTTCAGACTACATTCTCACAGAGTTTGAAGTAGACATGTAAAACATGAGTCTGTGGTGATTGTCACAGTTTCCCGCAGGTTCTGCTGATGCAGGTGTTAATGGAGCAGATGATGACTGACAGTTGCCGGAATGTGTGTGTGTATGTTTATTTACTGTTGTGTGTGTCAGATATTCAGCAGTCCAGCAAGCATAAAGATCGAAGGAAAGGTTCTTTGGACGTTCGCTCAACAACCTCTCGAGGAAGTGATGGTGAGAGATGCTTGACCTCTGCACTCAGTCTGTCAGTGTTATGAGTGTTTGAAACTCTGCTTGTGTTCAACAGGAAGTTCTCAAAGGAGACACTCTTCTATGGCCAGAATTCACTCCATGACCATTGAAGCACCCATCACTAAGGTACACAGAGTGTGTGTGAGAGAGAGTGTGAGTGTGTATGCCTGTGTATGATGCACCCCATCACTAAGGTACACAGAGTGTGTGTGTATGTGTGAGAGAGAGTGTGAGTGTGTGTCTGTGTATGATGCACCCATCACTAAGGTGTGTGTGAGTGTATTTGTGGGTGGTCCTGGTATTCACTATGTTACTGGGACTAAATGTCCTCACAAGTACAGTAATACCAGTAAATTTTGACTTTGTGGGGACATTTTTAGGTCCCAATGGAAAAACGAGCTTGTATATCATACAGAATGATCTTTGTAGAACATCTAAAAAAGCAGAACGTTTTCTGTGATGGGTAGGTTTGGGGTAGGGTTAGTCTAGAGGGATAGAATATAAAATTTGTACAGTATAAAAACCATTATGTCTATGGATTGTCCCTATTGAACATTAAAACCCAACATGTCTGTGTGCGTGTCTATGAGTGTGTGTCTGTGATGCACCCATCACTAAGGTAAAACACTAACTTTACAAAACACATTGTTAGTGTATATTTTTTTAAATTGTTAAAATACAGAAGGTTTTCTGTTAGGTGATATTGTTTATAACTTGGAATATCCACATTTAGATAAGTAAGTGTATGTGTGTGTTTCTGTGTTTGTGTTTCTGTATGTGTGTGTCTGTTAAAAGTATTAGGCAGCATACTGTATATAGTAGAGACAGTAAATTGCAGTTTTATTCTGCACATGCCCCATGATTCTGTGGGGTCTTGTGATCATCATGTGACTGTTTTAAAGCTCACGTGTATGTGTTTGTGTAGGTGATAAACATCATCAATGCGGCTCAGGAGAGCAGTCCGATGCCCGTGGCCGAAGCTTTGGACCGTGTGCTGGAGATTCTGAGGACTACAGAGTTATACTCACCTCAGCTCGGTACTAAAGAGGAAGACCCTCATACAAGTGACCTGGTGGGGGGTCTTATGACTGTAAGTCACACATCTGTCTTGGTTCTTATTTATTAGATGAATTAGTAGAAAGTGAAACTTCAGCATCCACAATCAATCAGTCATGCATGAATGTGTGAAGTTGAGTTAGTGTTTGTCCTGCAGGACGGACTCCGCAGGCTGTCAGGAAACGAGTACATCTTGGCCACCAAGCGTAAGTTGAAATGACACTCCCTCTCTCTGACCTTTGACCCTGTTTTCTGTGTCTGCTGTTCACACACACATTGTGTTTCAGCGCTGCATCACATCCCGGGTCACCTGACCACACCACTGTCACTCAGCGATATCCCAGCATGCATAGCTCAGACCATGGAAAATGAAGACTCATGGGACTTTGATATTCTCAGCTTGGAGTCAGCCACCATGAAACGGTACACACACATGCAAACACACACCTACTTACACGTTAAGTTTTCATGTTTAAAAGGGACATTCTATAGACATATTGGTTTTTATACTGTACCAAATGTATGTAAATTTTATATTCTGTGTGATTTATAAGCTTGTTTAACCGAGTTTCAAGGTTTCTGAAAACTATGCCATTTTTGTCTTTTACACAGAAACAAAAATGCAAAACTGTGAAAACAACATCATGTTCATTCGTATATACACAGTCTGTAGGCATATGCAGTATGTATTCAGACGCATTATTTACATATGGCAAAACCAAAATCCCGGCCCCATCCTTTCATCAGTTTTGCTAGTGTTTCTTTACAAAGTGATATTGCCAGCTACTGGGCTGGCATGCATAATTAGTGTTTTTAGTCATTTTCGTGGCTCTGTATGAACAATGTTGGCAACATTGTCATGTGTATGGGAAACTTCAAAAACAAAAGAAAAACCTTTCTGTTTTTCATCATGTTGTTGTATAAATGCTCACACGCACACAAGAAGCCCTTGTAAGCACAGTTAACATAACAGTGAAACCTTGAAAGGTTTGTTAAATTTTAATGCCGGTTTCACACCACATGCTTATGCAGTACATATGCGATGCGTATCCAGTGCGTATGCAAAGTGGAGGGCGGGCATATCCCTTTTGCTTTCACATTGGTTGCGTTTGCAGTGCGTAGGTGATCCAGGGTTTGTGTAGAGAAAACTGTATAATGGGAAATCTCATATTTTTTTTATTTCAAAATACAGCTAGGAGAAAAGACTTGTTTTATTACCAGTGTAGTTTATATAACTTTGATTTGTTTCATCAACAGAACAACAATTTTGTTCTATTTGTTTTCTGTTTAGTGCGAGTTGTAGAAGTTATCATCTACAAGTTAGTCATCGCGCTGTATTTGTTACTGTGAAGGTTACGAAAAAGCATAAGGCCTACCTTTGTATTCACCCCCTAAACCAGCGCAGGAGAGAGTTTGGTGTATATTACCATCTTGTGGCTTAAACTGACTTTCATGTCTTTTCCTTAGCTTGTAAGTCTTTATACGTGATCACATGGATCATAAAGAGCTTTTTGTTATTCTACCTCGACAATTAGACGTCGTCCATTATGTCTACTATTCAGATCTACTCTGAGAATAAAAATATATATAAACCATGTTTTGTAGTTTTCTTGATTAAATTAATCTTTCAGTTAAGTTTTACACAAGAATAAAATGAGCTGTTTAAACCTGTCCATTTGGAGAGAACGTGTGTTTTCCGGTATTTGTTTTAAAATTGCCCGTATGATGACAGTTTAAAACTGTAGATGTCATCAGTGTGCCTTTTTGTTAAAATGACCATAATCAATGCACTTAATTGAGCATTAGCAGCCCAGCAAAAATAGACTCGCTGCCGAGTCGATTGCAGCACTGCGGTGTACACACCGCTTTTGTATTATGCAGTGTAAAAGCTCTAATCTGTTAACATTAGCGAAATACAATAGCCAAAACAAATGTGCACTGGATACACATGCGGTGTGAAACAGGCCTGAGTCCTTGTTCTTCTACTTTATTTTCAGACCACTGACGTATCTGGGGTTAAAGATTTTCTCCCGCTTTGGGGTTTGTGAGTTTCTAACCTGTACTGAGGCCTCTCTTCGCTCATGGCTGCAAATCATCGAGGCCAATTATCACTCCAGTAACTCCTATCACAACTCCACACATGCGGCAGACGTGCTGCACGCCACCGCATACTTCCTGTGCAAGGAGCGCGTAAAGGTGGGCAATCGCACAAACGATCTCAGATGCATTTCTGTCAGTCTTTGATTCTTGATATGTTTAATGAGTCTTTGTATGTGAACGGTCTCACTACAAACATCAATGAAGTTTGCAGTTCTCTCATACTATGAAAAATTATCTATTTATCTTTCATATTCGTGTGATTTCAAGTATATTTGGCCATTAGGATACAAAGCAAATCACATGCAAACACAAGAACTGAACATCCTTTTGTAAAGCTCTTACTACATCAGATTTCAAGCCAATAAAATTATCAAGGCATTCAAATGATCAGAATAATCAGTATTATAAATCCTGTAATATAGACAATGTAATTTCCTGTAAAGTATAGCTGCACCTGAAAACTGACAGATTCAGACTGACTGTGCCTTTAGAGTACATTTTATCATTTTGTGTGTGCCCTGGGAGCTGGAAACATGACTGTGGTGTTGCTAGCACTACTCTCCACCAGTTAAGCTACAGGAATCGTGATACCTCGCATGTTTGTATTTCTCAGCAAAGTCTGGACCGCATAGATGAGGTGGCTGCTCTCATCGCTGCTACTGTACATGATGTTGATCATCCCGGAAGGACAAACTCCTTCCTGTGTAATGCAGGAAGTGAACTGGCCATATTGTACAATGACACAGCTGTGCTGGAAAGTCACCACGCAGCCCTCGCCTTCCAGATCACCACCAGAGATGATAAGTGCAACATCTTCAAGAACATGGAGAGGTACACACACTTACACAAACACATCACACAAGCATGTCACACTCGCATCACAAAGAAACACACAAATCAGTTTAATCAGACAGACACGCACTGACACACACTGTTGCTCTGTTACAGGAATGAATACCGAACTCTCAGACAGGCTGTTATTGACATGGTTCTCGCCACTGAGATGACAAAACACTTTGAACATGTGAACAAATTTGTCAACAGCATCAACAAACCGCTTGCTGCACTGGAGGAGAATGGGGTGAGAAACACTCACACCAACACTCACACCAACACTCACACCAACACACACACAAACACACACACTGTTTTTTATGTTTATGGGGAAATTCCATAGGCGTAATGGTTTTTAAACTGTATAAACTGTATATTCTATCCCCTACCCCTAAACAGAATTTGATTTTCAAAAAAGATCATGCTGTATGATTTAATCTTGTTTCCTTATGGGAACCTCAAAAATGTCCCCATAAAGTTCAAATGTATTGGTATTACTATACTTTGGTCTTTATAATGTAGGGAATACCAGTAAACACACAAACACTCACATGAGTTTCTTAAGCTATATTTGTGGGGATTCCCATAGACATCATGACTTTTATACTGTACAGACTGTATATTTAATCCCCTAACCCTCACACAAACATTTCTGCATTTTTACATTTTCGAATAAGCATCATTTAGAAGTTTAATAATCCATTTGCATTGTGGGGACCGCTGGCTGGTCCACACAATGTAGGAGTGTGTGACTTCCATCCTCTTCCTTTCATCCGTCCATCCACTTATCATCCTCACACTTGAACACACACACATGGTGTGTAAGATAGGAGGGTTTCTCAGGTCAAACCTCATAAAAGGTCAAATTTGAACCACGTCTACAGTGTGAGTAGTCTCAATTCAGTGTCTCTCTCTCACTGTCTCATTCTGACTCTCTCTTTCAGGGTGATGGGGATGATGAGTCTGTGAAGGGAATCCTAATGATTCCAGAAAATCGTATTCTGGTAAAGAGGATGTTGATCAAATGTGCTGATATCTCGAACCCCTGCAGACCACTGGAGCTGTGCATCGAATGGGCTGGACGCATATCAGAGGAGTATTTTGCACAGGTGTGTGTGTTTGTGTAGCTACTGCATTGTAAGGCCAGACAAATTCATTCAACATAAAAAAGTTATGGAAACTCATGCCCTAAAAACATTACTTTTGCTTTGTTAAACAAACAAGTCACTTGAAGGTACTAAATATTTTTGAGTTCTTTCAACAGCAAGTTTGAATTTTTTAATCACTGAACATAAAATTTCTTGTTCAACCAATATTCTTGTCACATTAACCAAAAAATATTTTTAAAAAATCCTGTTCTTCAAATAATTAGCAATCAGAAATTTTGTTTGACAGTTTATTTTTAACGTGAGCTTAGTCTCTAAGATTTTGTGCTTTTGCTTGCAATAAAGTCAACACAAAGCAGAAAAAATATCTTATCACACATAGATTTTAACATTTAACACATAAACCTCAAAGATGGTAACAGTAAACAAACCTCAAAAAGTGAAAAGATGAGCTCATAACTTCACATAATAAGCAGCATTGATACAAAAACTCTGATAGTATAAATAAAGGCAACAAATGGTAAACATGCACCCTATATAGCAGTTATAATTAACACATTAGCAGTATAATTAATGCGTGATAGGAGCTCATAAACTCTGAATTAGACACAAGAACTTTGCAGCATTCTTTAATATGACACTATTTGTTTAGCTCACACTAGTTTATTGGCTATGTAATTACACAAAGTGCACTCAGTAACTTGTTATGCTAAAGTGAAATGACTCATATTTTTAATTTTAGTTTGAGCAAACAAAACCCTAAAACATGGTGTTCGGCGTCAGTTAGGGTTAGGGTTAGGGTTAGGGTTAGGTAAACTACTCAACACCTCAATCAACAGACTAAAATAAGCTAAGATAAACTGATTGAACTCAACATCATCAAACATCACCAACTCAAAACAACATCAGGGTTAACAGTGTGTAGTGTTCTCTAGAAGTGATTAAAATCTTTAACATCATCACAGTTTGAAAAAGATTCATAAATTGCAGTGATGTTGTAATGTATGTGTGTAGACTGATGAGGAGAAACAGCAGGGACTGCCCGTCGTAATGCCTGTGTTTGATCGAAACAGCTGCAGCATCCCAAAATCTCAGATCTCCTTCATCGATTACTTCATCACAGACATGTTTGATGCCTGGGACGGTAAAGCACCATCAAACACTTCCTAACTCGGAATGTATTTTACTGTGACTGACGCTGTGAAATGTTGTCTTGTGTCTTTAGCGTTCGCTGATCTGCCCAATCTAATGCAGCACCTAGACAATAACTTCAAATACTGGAAGAGTCTGGACGAGAGGAAACTGCGCAGCCTGCGGCCGCCTCCGGAGTGACGCGCTGACCCGCGGGCGCTGCCGTGGTGGCGACCGGCTCGACTCGCTGCTCTTCTGTTTGTTTGCTTTGGTTACACACACGCACGTCTGCAGAACAATATTTATTTCCCCCTTGTTTTCTTTAATAAGTAATGATGAGAATCATGTTAGCTAATAAATACACCTACAATGAGAAGAATAAACACCAAAGCGATTAACATACATGAAACACTCATTGTTTTCTCTGTATATAATAATAACAGATTTAGAGACAAATGTTATTTTCTTATTGACTAAAGCTGTTTAAATCTTCCTGTTGTATATAGACGTGACAGATCTGAGACCTGCAGAGGTGTGCGTGCGTGTGTGCGTGTTGCATTGCTGCAGAGCTGCGGTCGAAGAACGCGCCGCTGTCTGCAGTTGAACTGTTCACCACATGACAAATCTGTGAACATACTGGGACTTAAACGATTTTCTGCAGAGATTTTTCTATGTGATGGATCTACTGATGAGACTGTTGCCTTATTTTATACGGTCTGTTTATACAGCTCGGGGCGCCGGTGACCTGCGACGGACAGCTGCAGTTTTTAACACGTTTATGTTGTATGAAGTAAATCTCAGTATTTTTATAGCTAATTCAATTTACACTGGAACTCTGTAGAGCAGATGCACCTACGGACTCGTCAGAGACATTCGGTCCACAATGCTACGAAACGACATGTATACAAACGCTAAGAGTTTCATTGTGGGCACATCCAGCAGAATCAGGGCTTTGTTGATTCACGTTCATTGTGTGTTTGGGAGCGGATCCATTGCACCATGTTTGTGAAGGAGCTCACTGTGGTCACATGACTGCCATCATAAAGCTGAATATATGACAACTAGCGAGTGCTTCAATTCTTCTATTCCACGGTTTTCATATTGAATGCGTGAAGGTCGGATGAGGTTTCTTCACTACTGCAACATAAGTCACCTTAAGACAAACTGAAGCCTGTTTTTAAAACCGTTAAGCTTTTATTACATTTAGATATTATTTTTATGAAAGTAGAACTGTAGGCATGTTTTATTATTGTCTGCTGTGCTGATTTTGAAGTTTTGTGCATTACGGTAAGGAAGTCTTGGGGGAAATGAGTTTATTTGTCATGAAAAACGTATAGGCTTCTTTAAAACTTGTATAAAATAAGCATAATTTTAATGAATAATTTATTTACTGGAATAAGTCTTACCCAGGCAGCAATGTTAAAGAAATAGAGAATATTCGCAATGTAGCACGTCTGAGTTTTAGACAACTGTGGTGGACGTTATTTTGTTTGTAGTTGATTTTCATGACCAAAGACCCATTTTTTATCAGCAGTCATCCGAACTGTCATAGTGAAGCTCACGGGCTTTCACTGTTCACCTCACTGCCCTGTCCTCACAGTACACAGAACTTCTTTACACCAATAACCATTTCTGGTTTAAGTCATGATGGGAATTAATGTGGCATTATAGATTATTTTGTGTTGTTTAACGCACTCTGATTTAAAGATGAGGATATATATAACGATCAGCAATTTTACCAGCATCATTTTGCCAGATGGGTTTTTAAATGTGAAAGTTACCAGTGATGGCCAGCACAGCCTTCCTTGCTGGTGTAACATCAATATAAACACATTTCTCACATTCACTTATCTTTATCCTTGACGTTTAGAAGAAGTGAGCTTTAGAGCATCAGGTCTTCGGGACGTCAGAATAAATGGTTTTTCTTTTAGATTGCTGAGACCTTCTTGTAACAACACAATTCACACTAAGAGTATGTAATATTTGTCTGGAGGAAGCAGATGGGCCATAGACGAGTCGTTATTGTACTGTAATCTTGGTACTGTAATCCAGTAAAAACGTTTATTAAATGGGGCCCTATTCCAAAACCACTGTTTAATATCGTGACTTGAGTAGTTTGTTAGTCAAATTAAATATGTCTTGTGACATTTAATGTAACTGTTGTGAGTGTAAATACATATAAAGTTCGAGCTGTAATCGCGTTTGAAACAAACGTCATCCGGAGACCGCAGGCGGCGCTGAGCGCCACGAACACAAGCAGGCGAAGAAGAGCCATTTCTTCATCTGTACAGATGAGCCTGTGGCGCAGATGGGCTGTGGTGAAACTTAAGATACAAAAGATATTAACATGTTTCCCAGAAGACAACATAATAACAAAATACACTGATCATTCTGTTCAAGAGTTTACATACATCTGTTCTTAATGTATTGTGTTGCCTTCTTGAGCCACAGTGAAGTTTGTATCTTTTGTAATAGTTGTGTATAAGTAGTTATCCTCAGTGTGAAAAGATCTCAGCATTATACAATCACTGTTGGAAAGGGCTTAAATATGCAGAAGATGCTGAAAGGCAGAGAATGTGCAGAAACTAGAAGATTTTTCTGAAGACCAGTGGACAGTGTAACAGGTCAGATCAAACAAGAGACTCGTGAAAACAATCACAAATTATAAAAACAGTCTTTGACCATCCAGGATGACATCACACAGTACAAGAATCAAGGGTATATAAACCTTTGAACGGGTTATGTAGATTCAGTTATTTTTGTGGACTTCATGTAAACATCAGTCTGTGGAAACTGGAATAGTTTGCTAAGAGTTTGTCATCTTTCTCTGACCGCATGATATTTACTGAGCGCTGCTCTCAATCGAGAGAGTGAGCAGTCTGTGTAACAGTGTCACAGTGTGTTTGTATGTGTTATATGGATGGAAATGTGTATTAATGTTTAGCTCTTGACTTCCTTGCAGTAACCATAGTAACTGAATGTACTCATGGCGTTACCTCCCCATCACTGAGAACCACTGGAGTTGTGCGTCAGTTACTCAAACTGCTTAAAATTGTGAAGAAAAGGGTGGCTGCAGCGGATCAAAGCGACTTTTTCAGAAGAACAACAAAAAATACAGGTGTGTGAGTGTGTGTGCGTTTGTGTTTGAGAGTTCTCAAACACACACTGCCTCATGCACACATTCCTTTACTGACTGTTGCTAATAATGTGCTTTTAATACTTAACGCGAAGTGTTTGTCACATGAAGATATTGAAAGACTTTGAGGTTTGATAAATTGAGGTATGATAAATTGTTAATCAGATGGTCACTGTTTTCCACAGTATAACATTGAATAGTCATTGAGAGAGGGGAGTCCCTGCTCTTTCTCTCTGACACGCTCTCTATGACATCACCTTATCTGGGGATGCTGGCTCAAAAACACATGAGGAGAGACTGTGTGGTGAGCTTCTGTTAACAATACAATCAGGTACAATGTTTTTATTCTCTGATACAGGCACACAGGGAAATGGATACAAAGTTTATAAATAAGTAAACAAATAAGTATAACAAGTAAACAAGTGTAAACAAGTATACAGTCTTGTGGTCAGCAGTAATTCGCTGTTACTGCTGATTAACAAAAAAATGTTCTTAATTTTAATAAAGCAACATATCAGAGACACTTAAACAAATGAAAACTTTTAGATCTGCTATGTGTCTAAGCTGGTGTGCACAATGTGTAAACTAGCCATTCTAACCACCTTTTGGTAACACTAAGAAGTAACAGTGTGGAGCTAACTACACCCCCTCTCATAAATGTAACAAGCCAAACGTGTTTTATTACTATTTATTAATAAATACTGTGAAATATTATGTGATGTTGTATAGTGTCTGAAGAAAATGAGAAGTATTGATGTTTTCTGTGTTTGGCTATCAGGTTTCACCAATTAAAGTAAGACTTGCATTGTAACTATTATGACTGCTGTGTATGCCTAATGATGATATAACGCGTTTTAATGAATAAAGGTAAAAAACAATAGTTATAAAGCCTTAATAAATTTTCCAGTTTCCAGATTTCAACAATTAAGTTAAAATCTTTAGATACTTAAATCACTGCTGTGTGTGACTCTGAACGCTCGCTACTGACGTAATCGTCACTGATCGACTAATAGAATCTTTGACGCAGTCGACCAGTCACGTGACCTCAGGAATTCCCCGTCACGTGATCGTTCGCGGGATGACGTCAGCGGTGGAACACAAACAAGCAAACGCCATGATCGACGCGGACAGCGAGCGAATGGACAGTCTGGACGGATGGGTCGCCGTTAAAACCGACGCGTTCGACGACAGTGAGCGTCATAAACTAAAGTTTATTGTGGAGTGGAACGAAATCGAGTCGAAGTTCGCGGTGACGTGCCACAACCGGACGCTGCAGCGGCGCGGAGACGCGAGCGGCTGCCGCGCGGGTCTGTTCTCCGCCGAGTTCCTGAGGCACGTGCACGCGCAGCTGAGTGCGGTGCGGGACGAGCTCGCGCCGCTCTTCCCTGATCTGACGCGCTTCCGTGAGCCGAACCGGTGGGAGCTGCTGCTGTTCAGCGCGCCGCGCAGCGATGCGGACGCGCCCTGCCGGCAGCTGGAGCGATACTTCGGCTCCGCCGTGGACGCGTGCGGCCGCACGATCGCGCTGGACACGCTCTTCAGCGTCAGTGAGAAAGACGAGCAGGAATACTACGAGAGCGTCCAGGAGCTTAAACGCATCGCGGTGCGGGACGCGATCACACGCGCCAAAGACACGCTGCGTGCGGTGAGATGAGAAATAGCTCCGTTATTCATGATTAGTAACGATGTCTGCTGTGTTGTAGTTTATTCAGTCCTGTTATCAAACTATATTTCTGCTTTACTCTTTTAAAACACACTTCTCCTGCTCTGCCTTGATGAAAGTGACATTTGTCAGGTATGGTAATTCATACCCGAATGTGACCTGCAGTTAGGGCAGCATTGCTGCGCCCGGGGAGGAATCGGGGTTGGGTGATTTGGGTAGCACTTCAGTTGCTTTCTGCCGACACTGGAATCAAACCAGCAGCCTTCTGATTACAAGCCTGACTCTCTAACCAGTAGGTCACAACTGCCCCAAAAGCACTTAAATACCATACATACCTACCATACCACGATATACCTACCTATCGTAAGTATATCGTAGCACAGACTGGAACCAATGGTCTCTACAAACAACTTTTCAAGAAACGCAGTGTGTGCTGGTTATAGTTGGCTCATGTAATTGTGTGTGTGCTGCTCATGTAATGTAAACTGCTGATTTTGCATTTTGTTTGTCAGACTATACAGAGTCACTCCAGCGCTGCCGGACTGGTGCAGCTGATGAAGATTTATGAGGAGGAAGATGAGGTCTACAGAGAACTAGTTAGTGTGGCGACCCAGTACCACCAGAACCTTCTGCAGCCTTTCAGAGACATGAGAGAGCTTGCCACTCTTTACAAGACTGAGATCTTGGTACACCCAGGCACACATACACGTGCACACACACACACAGTGCAGATTTTTAGGTGTCCTCAGTGGGCATGTGTAGTTTTTAAATCAATATAAAATTATAAATCAGTAGTATAGGCTATGTGTTTTTAACTGAAAAATTTGTAATTGCAGCTTCAACGTGCCAGAGGAGAACGGGTACTCCCCGTTAAACTTTGTTCTTCCCTAGGTTTTTCTCCATCTACACATCATTGGAATTTTGGTTTTGCTACTCTTGCCCTGTTGGCTTGCTTAGTGGGAGACTGCTGACATTTACCTTGGCTTTGGGTTTCATAAATTATTAATATTGCTTTTAATATTATGATCTAACTATTCAAATGGTTCAAGAGTTATCATCACTTCAGTCAACTTTAATTTAAATTCATATATTCATAAACCAATTACAATCTTAGTGTCACTAATTAGTTTTAGTAATATGCGTCTTAGAATGAGCAATAACATTTGCAGTAATACTATGCATTTTTTTATTCTGTGTTGTAAAGTTTTTATAATTTCCAGTTTTCTGGTTTTATTTTCATATGTAAAGATGCTTTGAAACAATGCAACATTAAAAAATTGCTGAAACTTGAAGTTAACTATGAAAAGTTTGACCTTGTTCTTTGTCAACCTCTTTATATGTGTGTGTAGAAATGCCTGCAGTATGAGGACTTAGGACCAAGACGTGTTTGTGAATTAGAGGCAGAGATGAATGAATGGAATCAGCGGCGACAGACAGCTGTTCATTCCATACAGGACATCACTGCTGAATACTTCAAAGACACATCAACGGCTCTGACTGGTGTGTCTTACTCACAAACACTTCAACATACACTCACATTAGCAAACAATCAAACACACACACGTTTACTTATCTATGTAAATGGGGACATTCCATAGATTTCCACACTGTAACCCTAACAAAAACATTGTACATTTTTTATAGATTTTATAGCGGTTTTACAAATGAGGATGTCCCCAAAAGGAGGTTTTGCTCAGTTTTGTCAGGTTTTGCTGCAAGTTTGGGCTTAAACTTGTCCCCATTATATGGTTAAGTAAACCCACACACACACTCACAAACTCATTTACAAACACGTTCACAGAGCTGCTGTTTGTTTATTGATTTCATGTTTAAATTTAGTTTTACTCTTTATATATTTGTTATTAAGGAGTTGTTTCAGAGTGAGTGATTTCCTATCATGACTATGGGTTAAAGCTTTAGTGTTTGCTGTGAGGAGAGATTCTGCACTGCTCTGTCATTTTTCTTTCATTTTTAAAGTTAAAAAAACTTTCAAACATATGTGCGGCAAATTCAAACCTTGTTGTGGAATCCAGATATAAATCCAGATCCTTTGCATTTGTGCTGTGATTCAGAAATATACATAAATGTGTTTTTCACATTTTTAATAAAAAAACAACATTGTTTATAAAAAAGGTTTGATTATTCACTGAAATATAATTGGACCAGACTGTGTTATTTTTATATTCTTGTATACATATTTACATTTTTGTAAATATTGTTTTATATTTTTTATATTTTTGTATACATAAACTTTCTGATCTATTTGATGTGTCACATGATGTGATGTTTGTATAACTGTTGTGTGTTCAGGAATGGTGAAACAGATGGAGGAGGATCAGAAAAGATTTGGTCATGCATCTTGGGCAGTGGCCACACCCCGACAGGAGAGACTCAGATTGTTATTGGCTAAGGAGACACTGCAGCATATGAGAGCAAAAGAGATGTGCATCAAACGCAAGAGACACGACATACGAGACAATGTGTGTGTTCTTATGTGTCTATATTTATATATACACACACATACATTTTCATTATATATATACACACACACACACACACACACTTTCATTTACATTTATTCATTTAGCAGATGCTCATGTATTTGTGTGTGTTTGTGTTATATGTTATGATGTTTTTAGTCTTTCAGACTAAACCACAGTCTAAATTGCAGTCTGAACATAAGTGTGACACACTAAGATGTTCTTTGTCAATGCGTTTGTTGTTAGTTGCCGCTATTCCACAGGTCGCCACATAGGCAAGTATAGGCAGTGCATTTTTTCATTTGTGTGTGGTTTCCTTTAGCATTGTATAATGTCATGTTCACAAAAATCTTTATTGGAGTTCAAGACTGCGCTGCTGGTTACCATTGTGATGAGCAAATCATGTCATTGGTCCTGTGTCAAGTTTGTATCTAATTTTGTTTTGTCAGAAGTTAGGTAAACACTCAGTGAGTTTATGTTGTCTGTGTCTGTAGATGCGTAGTGTGGTAGAGCATGCAGCAGAGAGCCCTGGTGTCGTCAGTGCGCTAGAGATGCACTATTATGAGATGCAGCTGGACCTGCATGACTGCAGGTTTGAGATTCTGAAAAACGAGGAGCTGCTGCTACTGACACAAATCCAGAGCACACAGCGCAACATCAGAGGTCTCACACACACACTCGCACTGCTTTTCATGTTTTATAGGGACATTCCATAGACATAATGATTTCAATAATGTACAAACAGTATATTCTATTCCCTAATCCTATGTCTAAGCCTAGCTCTCACAGAAAATGTTCTGCTGTTTTAGATTTTCAAAAAAGATAATTCTGTATGATTACAAGCTTGTTTCCTCATGAGGACTTAAAAATGTCAAAATTTACTGGTATTACTATACTTGTGGAGACATTTGGTCCTCATAACATAGTGAATACCAGGACAACACAGTGTTTTTAACAGAACATGATCTACTGTTCTGTAGCAGAACATGATCTACTGTACTGTAGCATTTTGTGTGTGTGTGTGTGTGTGATACAGAGCTGCAGGAGCAGGTGGTGTATTATGACACCTGTCAGGACCCTGAAGAGCTGCAGGATGTTCAGGTGGATGTAAACCCTGCCCTCAAACACCTGCAGCAGCAACTCAAACAACTGGAGAATAAAAGGGGAACAATTTCATCACGCAGAGCTTACCTGAGAAATCAGCGGGTATACATGTTGGGTTTTCATGTTTTATGGGGACATTCCATAGACATAAGTGTTTATACTGTACAGACTGTATATTCTATCCCCCTACATTAACCCTATCCTGAAACCTAACCATCAGAAAAAAAGCTTTCTGCTATTTTAGACCTTAATAAAAGACCATTTTGTATGATTTATAGGTTTGTCTGTCCTCATTTGAGTTGTTGCGCTCATTCATCATTTAGCTGGCTTTAATGTGTGTGTGTGTTTAGCTTATCAGCATTACACACATGCACTTTGTCTGTCGTGTGATGTCATCTACACTGCACATGTCCATCCGGAACCCTAAACCAGTTCAATAATTTGGGACTCATGCAAGACTGATTAGTCAGCTGATTGTAGTTGATTGTAATATGTGCTTTTGCACATTCCTAACACACATGCACAATTACTGTTGGTGTTGAGTGTGTGTGTTTTGTTTGTGGTTTTGCAGGACTTGTGTGTTCAGGCTCACAAACAGCAGCAAAGTTCAGTAATGCAGAAATCTGAGCAGCACCGCCAACACCATGCCGCACAGCTGGTGAGTAATGTGCCTATAACCATGGTAACCGCATCCCACTTCATTACCACACAAAGCATCCCACAGTAAGTTATTGTAAAAGTACTGTAGGATCCTGTGGGCATCGGTGGGACATCTAAGTTGCTATGATGACATCTGTCAGACCCTAAAGAGTCCAGCCGGGGTCATAGTTCCAGAAACCATTTTGCTGTTCATGTTATCTGATGGAAGTTTAACATTTCACAGGAGGCGGAATGTTGTTTCAGCTCTACGGCATGTGCCGCATTGTCCTGTTTAAGAGATCCTAATAAAATGAAAGTCAGTTATACACACTAGCTTTGTTTTGAACCCTAGTTAAGCTGCCTACCTAAATAGCATATCAGTGCATTAAAGGTGTGCTGCAGATTGTTGGTTTGCTTCCAGACAGTGAGCAGAAAAATTATGTTGCCTTCAAATGTGGTTAAAATAAGGTGTCTTAAGGCATCACTGCATGTATTAATCCCAGAATGCATTGCACGAAGCTCAGTGTAAAAAAAACTATCCAATAAAACATTTCTTTTCATTCAGTTTGGATGGTGATTTATGTAGCCAGTTGAGTGCTAATCTCTGATGTTTCAGACACAATCAGTCTGAACAGGATATGTGTGTATTTAGAAGCGAGAGAAGAGGAGAACTGAGAAGCAACAAATGAATGAATGGGTGGAGAAAGAGAGAGAAAAGACACTGAACCGGATACGCAGTTTCAGAGCGGTGAGTGTGTGTGTGTGTGTGTGTGTGTGTGGTGGTGGTGGTGTGATGGTTTACCACTTATTCAGGACTATTTTTTTTACTCAAGTCAGCAAAACCAAAAATTGGTGCAAAATCTCCTTTTGGGGGCACGCATTTGTAAAAAAGCTATAAAAATATAGTAAATCATTTTTATTTAAAAAATGTATTGTAAAAATATATTTCAAAAAAGAAGAAAGTTTTCTGTTACGGTTAGACTGTGGGTTAGGTTATAGGGTTTAAGCTAGCTTTGCATTAAAACAAGTGTTATGTGTGTTTGTACTGGTATATGTGGTTTACAAGGACACTTTCTGTGTATACACTTTCTGTGTCCTCGTAAACCAAATGGCTTAAAAAACACACTAAATATTGTTTTTACTTTAATTTAAGAAATGGCAAGAGTTTTAGGGTTGGGGATAGGCAATAGAAATTAGGGTTAGCTCAGTATAAAAATCATTATGTCTATGGAGAGTCCTTGTAAACCACATATACGTGTGGGTGTTTGTGATGGATGAGTGTGTGTGATGGGTAAGAGACTCTGTGAGTGTAAGGTTAGAGTTGGGGAATAGAAAATATTAGCCTGATATAAAATCAGTGGAAGTCTATGGAATGACCTCACTAGTATCAAGTCAAACATGAGTGTGCATGTGAGTGAGTGTTTGAGTCAGAGAAGCATTGTAAAGACTTCAATTATTCGTTTAAATGCTAAATAAGAGCAATGTTTTTTAAACAAGCACTGTTTAACAGCTTTGTAAATCATTTAATTATAATGTTGTTTAATCAACCAAATGTGAATTGGAACCAGTTTTTAATTCCTAGTCTAATTTCTCTCCTATGTGTGTTGTTAAGTGTAGAGGCATCAGGGTCAGTATGTGATAAAAACTGCTCCTCTGAGGCTGGGGTCACATGACTCCACAGACTCACAACCCCTGTCAATCCTAAGTGTGGGCCAGCAAATCCCCACCCCCTGCAAAAAAACATGTGATATCCCTGTGGAGATGCTTCTTCCTGTTGGGGAAGCAGTAGCAAAACCTGACCAGACTCCTCCACCCCAAGCTCCACCACCTCCTGCCCCTCCCCTTCCTCTACCCCTCCTGCATCCAGCTCTGCCCATCAGTATGAAGCTGCCAAATAGAAACACTCTGGAGCAAAACACTGGTGAGTATCAGTCACAGGGTTTCTAGTTAAAATGCAGACAAAGTCTATTTTCAGGACCATTAATGGCAGAAAATTTTAGAAAATCTTAATGGTTGTAAAGTAGCCTAATTTTCTTGCAAATGTAATTTCCTTTATGTTAAGCACATGCATATTTACGGTCTCTGCTTCAGGTTCCATGGATGAACTTTTAGCATCATTGCAGCGTGGTCAGAAACAACTGCGTAAGGTCACAACCCACGCAGAGCGTGCCGACATCAGAGATAATCTTATGTCAGCCATCCGTCAGGGCGTGACCCTGAAAAAAGTCCCACATCCTGCTGGCCCCACCCCCAACACAGATTCTGAGTTTGAGCGAAGCATCAAAGCTGCCATGCTGAGGATGAAGAAGGTCTCCAATGATTCTGATGATGAACAAAGCTTAGATACACCATCTGGAGACTGGGACATGTGAAATGACACAAGCACTGTAATTGCCTCATCTGCTGCACCTACACCAACTTTTATTATAAAACCAAAGTCTGCAGCAGTTATTCTGCTGTATCATCTTCAGTTCTTGGTAAAAGACGCGTGTGTGAATGTCGTCAAATTCTAAAACATTTTCATTTACAGTTTATCGCAATTGCTTTGGCTAAATTCTCTTAATTCTGATTTAAATGTTGATTCTCAGTAAATAAACTTCAATTCTAGAATCTAAACATTCCTTTGTGTGACCCCCTCACATGCAAATATGATCAAAATCTGTCAGACATGTTTTATCAATATATCTGTGATATGAATTACGATGTCATTTATGTGTGTATACTCCATGTGAACTACAGTATTATTGACAGTAAAGTTTTACCTGCTTCTGAAATCTCAAAAGATCAGTGTGATAGACAATAGAGCATTCAGGTAGACAATAGATATTCAGTGTCAGTGCAAAGGTTGTGCGTTCAATTCCCAGGGAACACACATACTGATAGAGTATAACTGGATTGTAAAGTTCTACAAAAAAGTATCTAAACAGTTTCAACAAAAAGTGATTGAGAAATTGTCCATCCTTCATCTTACGGTGTTCAAACCAGTTTAACATTCTTCTGAACCCAAATGTAGATTCTGGAAAAAGGGCAACATCAACATTTGGGTAAATTAACCTATTAAAAACAAATGCTCCAGATCAGGTCCATGTCCTGCTGTGGATTTCTGATTATACATCGTGTTTGAATGTTTAGTAGAAGTTTAAATTGCTTGAGTTTTTGCACTGAAATGTTATAAGACTAGAACATTACAGTAAATTTTACTTTAAGCTATAAAATACAGATAATTCATATATTACGAAAATGGTAATGTATCATCACTCTGCTTTATCGTGGTCATAGTGGCAACAGACTGAGTAGGAAAGCCCATACATGCATTTTCCAGGACATTCCCACTGAATCCAGGAGATTTAATCCCACCAGCATGTCCTGGTTCTGCCCTGGGGACACAGTGTCCAGAGGGCAACATTACCAGATACCAAACCACCTCAACTGGCTCATTTTAATGCGTCAAGTCCCTCCCAGATGTTCCAGGGTCAGCCTAAATGTGAGGGTTGGAACACAAATCGACTGGTAAATCAAGAGCTTTGACCTCTGCCTCAGCCCCCTTTTCACCATAACCCAGTACAGTACAATGGCCACATTACTGCACCAATCCATCTGTTGATCTCACCTGCACTCACTCATGTTGACACATCACCCAAAGATGATTAAACACCACTTGGGTAAGCAACTCACTCCTGAGCCCAAGAGAACAACCCACCTGTCCAAGCAATAATTTTCACTGTTAAACACTGAATTGTACTCAAACATGCTGACATGCCTGAGCAGGACTGAAGTGTTTGTATCTAGCATCTGATGTGGAATTTCTGTCAAATATTATTTTTATTGTTTGAAGACCATCAGAAAAATAAATGTAAGAGTTAATGAACCAACACTGAAGAAATTTTCTGCTGCTGTTTGTTGAAGCTCCAGAAGGAAGTATACGTATAAATGTCCGTTTGTCACAAAGACCAAAACAAAGGTGCAACAAAGATCCTGAGCACCACCGAATTCAGCAACCATGTTTCTATAGAAGTGAGGTTTGCATGGTTACAGTGACAACCATTAATAATAAAACAACTAAACGTGTATGGAAACAGGTCACATCTGGATCACAAGTCATAATACTGATACAATCAATAGCAGTCATGTGTGGGATGCAGGTTGCCAAGGCAACCGGTCCTCTCACCAATCGGAGGGCGAGAAAAGGATGCCCACTACTGCTGTCTACAGGAAGTAACAACGCAGTAGGATACAGATATTAGAATAACCTTTATAAACCCTGCAGACACGTAATATAAAACACAGTACAGGGTTTTTTCTTCATAAACTATATTTCATCAATTGGTCATTGTACAATTATGATCAACAAAAGTTCTTTCAGAAAGAGGACAATTATGAAAAGTTCTTAAGTGTGCGTTTTCAAAAATACAAACGTGATAATACACCAACCACAACATGAAGTGTAAAGAAAAACCCAGGGAGCTGAGAGGAGCTTTGACATGCCAAAGACAAAGGCAGAGATTATTCTTTTAAATAAAGCATACATAAATTATCCCATCAACCAACACATGCACGCATATACACAAACACACAGCAGAGGTGGGAGGGCACATCACTAACACTGAGCAAAACCTGCACCATATAGCAATTTCTTCAACAAATTATTTATTGGAGCATGTGACTTATAGTTTTGTTTAACCAGAGTAAGATTGTTTATGCAAACTTGTTTATAAAAACAAGACAGTGGCATCCCGTTGCTTGGGGCCAGTATTGCATCATAGGCTGTGCATACATATCTTAGCCTCACCTGACACAGGACGATTCTCTAAACAAATCCAATCAGATTAGCAGTGGGTTGATGGACACCCCAGAGATTACCACCTTCAGGCACTTGTGATTTTGCAGTTCATGCATGCATGTTGTATATAAAACTATTCCACACTACATGAAGCCCTGAGACCTGCAGCTGCAATTCCCTTCAGTCCAACAGTACAGATATGTTGTCTGTGTGTGTGTGTGTGTGTGTGTGTGTTTTGTGTTAAACTGTCACTGACATCAGTAGCCCTTTAACCAGCAATCATAGATTACAAACACATACAGCAGGAGTCACACACAGAGCTCAGTGAGATAAACAGAGAGTGAGAGTGTGAGTGTGAGTGTGAGTGTGTGTGTTAGTTATCAATGCCCAGTTTAGAAATTCCCTGGCGAACTTCATGTAGCTCATCGATCTTTCCATCCAGAACATCCATGAACTTCTTCAGTTCGCTCTTCACATTTCTCTGTTTCTGCTGGTTGGCGTCAATTTCAGTCTGCAGAAGTTTCATGTTCTCACTGATGTCTCTGTTGACAAGTTCTGCTGTCTGTAAAACATTATCAACATCAGGTGAACAAAAAAAACACCTGCAGTCTTAGGTGTATGTGTGGATACTAAAAGCAAACACACAAGGTTATAAAACACAAACTGGACCTGAGACTTTGACTGCTACCTTACCCACTTCAGTGTTAAACTAGTCAATGAAACAATTCACTGTTAACAAATAAATGGTTGTGGAAAAGATTCATATAACAATCACGATTCACACAGCTTAAATAAGTGAACTCCACCCACAGATAAAACATCAGTAAAACAACCAGACGTTCAAACAGCTCAAAAACACCTGCTAGTTTAAAAAAAGCCTCAGATTTTCTCAACCTGTTTGACTTCACAGACACTCCGTGTGTATCCATTTCTAAATAGGCTGTGTGTATGTAATGTATGAACGTTATAAATGCAAATATTTAAGTGTGATGCCTCAGACGTTAAAGTGCGACTCTCTCTCACACACACACACACACACACACACACACACACACACACACACACACACACACACACACACACACACACACACACACACACACACACACACACACACACACACACTTCAGATAGTTGCTCTAAAGTTACACACGCAGATGGAATGCAGCAGCTGCAATGTTAAAATGAGAAGACCTAAAGCAGTAAAATATGGTATCAAGTTCTACATAGAGATCATACACATCTACAGTTATAGGTCTGTCTGGTTTTGGAAATTATCTTTATGCTTAAGATATTTAAAATTGAATTTCATAATTTTATTTCGGTTATTCAGATAAAGAATATTGAACCTTCAGTATTATAATATTTGCATACTTTCTCAGTTATCTAAAAGCTTAGGCTGATATAAACTCATTCATATGTGATATAAAGGTTTATTACTATCAGATAATGCTCAGATAATGTTATCACAGTGTTGTGTACTGTTTGTGCAACTTTAACAGTGTATTATTTCTCTGTAAAGCTGCTTTGAAATATGTATTGTGAAAAGGGCTATACAAATAAATTGGAATTAAATTTGAATTCTCTTACGTTTACATACGGAATTGCCATTGGTTGTCCCTTTCTGTTTAATCTCTGTATTTAATGTGTCTTTACACCGCAGAGAAAGTGTAGCATTGCGTGTTATTCTTGCATATAGCCAACAGACGTAGGAGTTTTCACCTGCAGTTTGGCTGTTAGACTCTCACACTCAGCCATCAGCTGTGGAATAATTTCTGCCTGTTTGCGAAGGTTCTCGAGCTCCTGAAAAACACAATCATGAGACAAAAACGCATGGCAGACGTGTGTGTATTTGTGTGTGAGTGAATGAGTCTGTCTGCCAATGTGATTGAGTGAATTGGTGTGTTTAAGTCAGTGTGTGTGAGTGCACTTGTGGTCACTACATTATGGGCCCCAAATGTAGTGACCACAAGTACAGTAATAGCAGTAAATTGTGACATTTTTAGGTCCCCATGAGGAAACAAGATTATATATCATACAGAACATCATCTTTTTTTTTGAAAATCTAAACTAGCAGAACGTTTTCTATGATGGTTAGGTTTAGAGGTAGGGTTAGTGTAGGGGGATACAATATACAGTTTAGGGTATAGGGTATTTTACAGTATAAAAACCATTGCATTTATGGAATGTCCCCTTAAAACATGAAAACCAGTGTGAGTATGTGTGACAATGTACAGGTTTAGCTATATTTGTGAGGGCTAAATGTCATTCACTGACATAACTCACTGACAACCAACTTACATTTTACAGGTCATCACTACATAAAAACAGTCATAAATCATCCTGATCATTTCTCTTTCAATCTAATGTCATGCACACGGGTGTGTGAGGGCTCATATAAAATCAATGGAAGTCTATGGAACTACCTCACTAATACAGACAAAGGTGTGCGTGTTTGTCTTACCTGTTGTTTGTCCTGTAGCTCCACCTCCAGCTCATGAATTTTAAGTGTCAGCTGAGTATTTCTTTCTCTCTCCACATTCATCTCCTGACACTGCACCTCCAGCTCGGAGATCTACACACACAGAGCTCACTAGTTCAAATTTAACGCAACACTAAAGTTTTAAATATCATCTCAATCGTGACCGTTGATTCAGTGTCACTGCGGCTCTGATGAACTTCACCTTCGCTGTGCTGTCAATCATCTGACTCACCCGGTTTCTCAGCTCGGCGTTCTCCTCCTGACTCTTGCTCACTTGACTCTTCCAGCTCTCTGCGTTGCTGTTTGCCTCCTGCTGAGCGTCCAGCAGACGAGCGTTGCTCTCCTTTAGTATCTGCAGCTCTGTTTCCCACTTCTTACTGTCAGACACACAAACAAACACGCTCAGTCCAGAAGTGTTTCTGGTCCAACTGAAATGATTGATTCAGATGTTCAGCAGAGTCTGATGTGAGTTATTAATGTCACAATATTTAAATTTAAAGCTTAAAATTACACAACCCCAGTGTACCCAAAACTGGGCAAAACTGGGCATTTTAATTTAGACTTTGATAAACTGTTGATGGTTCAATATGGACTTAATTATAATCAACAGTTTTTTTTATTACCTGTATATCAGTAAAATGCATCATGGGATTGTGATAGTGTGTGTCTGTGTGATGGTTTGTGTTACCTCTGCTCCACAACAGACTTCAGCTGGTCATTCTCAGTCTTCTGCACTGGATTTTCTGGGTCACAATGTGAAATCTTCTCGTCATCGGTTCCGTTAATGCTTGATGGCTGAATGGCTGATGGAGTTTCACGGCCTGATTCCTGATGTTACAACAAATATTAATGTAATGCAGAATTAAAAGCTCCAACCTGTTGCTACACAAATGTCTTTTATTGGAAGAAATTGTGTAAAGCATTTCGAAATTGGTGGTTTACGTGTCAATCAGAAGCATGCAGCATGCCTGAAAATGTTTATGAGATATGACGACAACTTCATGAAACTCAACACACAGCAGAATCAAATCAAAACCCAAATTAATACAGTAAAATATTATTGATCACTGTGAAAACTGCTGTAAATCTGATGACGTGAAAAAAGAAGATTTGCTTGTGTTTTCAATGAGAATGCTGATGTTGATGTGACATGAACCTGTGACTGAACACTGGAGGTCTCCATCTTCTCCTGAGATTTCTCTCTGGCCATATTTGCTGCCTCTTTCACTTCCTGGAACTTCTCAGCGAACTGTCAATACAAAAAACAAAGAGATTAAACTCAGATAAAAGCTTCACTTCTGACTATTAATAAAATAAATATGTTTGCATTTTAAATAAGTGGAACAAGCATAATCTTTAGTAAAACATCCTCTAAAAATATAACCAATCACAGAAAATTACAAGCTATATAATGCATTTAACCTGCTCACAGTAAGTCAGTCCTGACTTGTGTGTATGCATGTGCCACAGTGTGTGTGTGTTGTTCATGCATGTTATAGGGGATGCAGGTGTGACAGTGTGTTATTGTGTATGCATGTCTGAGAGCGTCTAATCATGCATGTGTTCATAATAATGTGTCATTATACATGCATGTGTGATAGTGTGTGTTATTGTCCATGCATGTCACTTGTGTAGTTTTGAATGCATCCATAACTGTGTTATTGTGCATGCACGTGTAACTTGTTTGTGTAATTGTGCAAGCATGTAAAATGTGTGTGTTGGCAGACCTTGGACAGCTGTTGTTCTGAGGCAAAGCCAAGTCCAAACACTGTGTTTGCCCGACTGTCGGCCCACTGGCCAAACTTCTGTGATGTTTTTGTGAAGTTCATTTTGGAAGTTATTGTGCTGTTGATGATAACCTAAAGAAATCAACACATAAAATCTTTTTGGGTTAAAAATAAACAAAACATAGTTTCTGAGCAAGAATATAACTAATCAGGGTCGACAAAGTCTCCTTAGATTACAATAATGACATTATTTGAGTTGTCAGGTCCAATTTGATGATAAATGTCAGATTGTCGGCATGATTATGTCAAGCAGAGATTATGACAGAGAGGCAAAAGTTACAGATTGCAACTTTATCATTTGAAATACAATTTTATTAAGGCCCTTTATAAAACTGTTGTTTTTCTCACATCTGTAATTTGCTTTGGATTAAAGCATCTACTAAATTCCTAGATGTAAATATAAATGCAAATGTGTACCAGGACAAGTATTTACTTTACAATTTAATTAAAATAATAAATTATTTATTTAGGAGGAAATGAGGCACATCACAGCAATTTTTCATACAAAGCAGAAAGATACTCATAGCCCTGCAATGCCAGGAGTCACAGACACCAGAGTATTACAGAAGCAAGAGCAGGCAAGCATTTATTCATAGGTAGTTATTTTGGTTATAATTGTGGTTTAAAGTAAGGCAAGTGATTGACAGGCTGTCTTCTGTTTCTTGAAGGTTGTTGTGGTCTCAGCAGATAAACTGCAGAAGCAAAGAGAGACTCTGGCAGCTTTCAGCTCCAGAGCAATGAACATACACACACACTCATTATTCATTCATGCGACTGTGTGTGATTCCAATTTAAAAGGATAAACTCAGTGTGTAAAACACAATGACACACACATTTGTGTGTGATCAGCTAGAGTCTGGCAGTAGTTTATTTGCTTCACATTCTGTGTCGTTCTTGAAGCTGATTACAGTAACACGTGTTTACAATAGCAAAAACCATTTCATCTTAATGTGTGTTTTTAACCATATATTGGGAATAAATTTGTATCCAAAAGTCAGCAAGACCTGACAATATGATCAATCTCCTTTTGGGGATGTCCTAATTTGTACAAACACTATTAATATGTAGTAAACAAAGTTTTTTAGAATTGTAGCGAGTATTACAGAAATGCAGAAAGTTTTTTGTTGAGGTTAGACTGAAAAGTGATGTTTTTGTCAGATATGGTAACCCATACCCGAAATGTGACCTCTGCATTTAACCCATCACAGATGAGTAGTGAACACACACACCTGGAACAGTGGAAAACACTGCTGGGGAGCAATAGTGTGCAAGATGCTTTGCACAAATGCACCTCAGTTGTTACCTGGAAGCACTGGGACTGAACCAGTAATTTTCTGGTTACAAGCCCAACTCTCTATTCAGTAGGCCACAACTGACAGGGGTTTATGGTTAGGTTAAAGGACTGTGTTTAGGGTTAGGTTATATAAAAGTAAGTGTATGTATGTGTGTGAGAGAGAGATTCCATAAACCCACTGCAGAGGGAGACACTCAGAGCAGTGAGTGTGTATAAATATGAGCTGGTTTTTTATCATCGGTTGCATTTCTACAGCTCGTGATCAAGCTCACAAGGATCAAATGTGATCAAATTCACATGGAATGAACATCCTGATAAAACAGATTCAATGACTGTAAGTGACTAAAGTGTCTGCTAAATAAGTGTGTGTGTGTGGAGCTCTGAACACTAGTTAGCAGCCTTCGTCTGAAATACAAACTCCTCCAATAAATGATCAACTGGAACATAAACACATGAAAATAAACACAGAATCAGGCCAGAAATTCATCTCACACACTGAAATAGGAGCAGGAGATAGAAACCATCATTAACGTGGTATAAAAACAGTACAAGTCTGAGAGATGCTCACACACGTCTCTGACCTTTGACCCATCCACACTGATGATGCGGTAGCTGTTGCGTGTGCTGTCATAGAAATATGAGACTGTAACAGCTTGTTTGCTGGCAGGGACCCAGTTCTTCTTGGTGGTGGGGTCGATCTGGAAGACATGAGCTCGGGTGGTGAAGATCGGCTGCTCCCTGAAACACACACAGCCCACATACAGTCAGCAGTTATTACCCTCATCATTTATTCTGTTGAGTTGAGCTTGTGATGACTGACACTTGCCTTCTTATTACTCAAAGACTTAAATAAATCATGAATGTGAATGATGAATGTAAGTTAGAAAACAATTGTTAAAATAAAAACTTTTATTGTTCAGAATGTTTTAATCCAACAACATTTATGAGATCTCAACAGCTTCTTGGGTCAGATGGTCACATTTCATTCACAACATCCAGTGTCTCCTCAGTGTAAAGGAGTGTTTAGCACTTACACTTCTCTGCTTCAGGTTTGGGTGTCACTGCAACAGTATTCAGTATTCTATTGGGGGCTAGTTGGGATTTAAAAAGGGCTGTCTGTCAATTACCTTTTTTTTTATCTAACTCATTACATGCATATTTGCTGAGAAAAACACCCAAATGAAGATCATTCAAACAGGTTAGTCTGCAATATTGTGGCAGATGAGTAAAGCATTGAATAGATTTTATATAGCGCTTTTCACAATTTGGATTTTTCACAATTTCACAATGGACTTTTCACAATTTGGATTTGCTGTAACCTGTAAGACTTGCAGGAAACGCTGTAAAGCGTTTTAGACAAACTCATTGATCCAAAAAGATATAACTGGAACATACAGTAGTACTACGATAAAATTAAATTAGGAAAGGTCATGAAATAGAAGTGGCTTGAGGATTCAATGCATCAGAGAACTTTTGATATCTAGATGAATCAGAAAATAGGAAACCCATGTTCTAATTTTTGCATGGGCTTCACTGTTGTGTTGACTTCTGACCTTCAGTGCGTTCATTTAATGTACTCACGTTGGATTTCTGAACTGCTGTAAAGTCAAACCACAGCAAACATCATCTAATCCTCTTTATGTGTTATCATCAGCCTGCTGGATGACATAGCTTTCACCAACAGCATTACATCCTAACATAAAAACACTATTTCTATTTTTTTGGACATCATCTCATATATTTGGAGCGGAGAAATGCAGATGAACAAATGACACTAGTCATGTGACTCATAAGTTCATATATTTCTCACCTTAATCACAATATTTCTCACCTTAATCACACCAAACAATCTAGAACATTCCCAGGTCCCAGCTGAAGCATGCCAGAAATGCGGTTCTACCTGCAGACACACCCACACACATCCCCACATAAGCCCCATATGAGCGCTGACCTCACAAAACTCAACTACGATTGAAGCAGACACTAAAGAGTGGGCGGGGCGTTGTTATTGGACACAACATTCTGTCAAGTTGCTCAAACACAAACTTTTGAAACAACACACTCGCACAGCAAAACTGCAGCAAATACTGCACCCAAGACTCAGTCACACATTCTGTTGCTGCAGTGCAGATGTCACACACATCACCTCAAAATCACTGACGGTACAACGCCAGAAAATCTTTATCACTGCTTTATTACTAAATTTACTGCCATTTATTAAAGTCTGTGATGCAGGCAGACGAGCGTTTGTTGTGACATCCATGAGGATACTTTCAATAATCATTACATTCAAATAATGTTCTTATGTTCAGAAACTCAACACATATTTTTAGACAACTTGTGTAACTCTGAGGATAAAGTTACTAAAGCAATATAGTTCATGTGATCCTGCTTTTAACTCATGGGCTTCTGAAACTACAAGAATCATCCAAACGTCAGAACGGTCTGTGTCTCCATTATGAAAGTCACTTCACAATTTAATTTCACAGCAACCTCACACGAGATGATTGCAATGCTAGACAGAAGCAATATCTGTCCATGCTGTTAATCATTTTACTAAACGAATAATACCAGAGACAGCCAATAAGAAATTAATTTTTTTACTCATGCAGATCATTGAATAAACAGCAGTTCTTTTCAATCACTTCCATCAGTATGTGCTTACTGAACAAGCAACAAATCAGCTTGACAAATGTCCTTGACATTTGTGTGCGTTTCCAAAAACCAAAACGAAATAATGAGGGTTGGGGCAAAACGATCAAGTTTCGTTAGTTGAAGTCACAGACTTTGGCTGTTAGAGCTGCAGCAGATGGTTGTGACAAAACCATCTGCTGATAAAGCTCCTATCCCCACTGGACACTTCCGTCATTTACCAGCCATTACGTACTACGGTTAAGTACAATCATGGGGTCTGTGGTCTTCTAAACACACACAAATGCTGTAAGCCTGACCTGCAGTCAGTTTGCAGATGGCAACTTCTCAATGGGACAGATCAGCATTAATAAGCTCTTTCCATTCATGTAACTGGAGATTAGCAGCAGTGTGGAGGTCTCAAACAGGCTTTAAACAGGCCCTGGTGTGACGTCTCATTCGACCCTCGACCCTTAGAGGTTCCTACAGCCATGAGAGCGTGGCCTTCCCAAACAGCACGTCATTTACTGCCACTGCATCACTACACTGTTGATCAGCTTCTACCAACACGAACAACAGTGAGGGAAACCATTCAATACTGTAACGGGTTTATGTGGTAAGGAGGTTAATCTATAACCACCACAACACATTAAAAACTAACTCAAAGAAACCCTCGTGTGTCGACTATTATCATCCTGACTAAAAGTCGCATTTAGCCACTGCCCAGAGTATATTTGGAATAATTATCATATTTCAATATGGAGCAAATGAATGAGTCTGACAAGAACACAATACTCTTAAGTGACAAACACTAAAATGTAATCATCATAATAAGACTGAGCAGTTTTAAATTCTATCATGATGTATAAAAGAAACTCACATGACCGCACAAACTAGCTCTACAGCTTCTTAAGAAACAGCAGAACAAACACGCACATCTCAGCGGTCGTACACTTACAGACACATTGAATACATTTATAATCAGACCTCTCAAATAAAATCTTCAGACGTGATCAGATGCTGGAGCGGGGGTTGTTGAATTTATGTGGGCATAAAAGCCAGAAATCACTTGCTGCACAAACACTAAACATAATTTATACACAATCTAGCCTCTTATTCTTACAAAAAATAATCGTCATAAACTTCAGCAAATGAAGCACAAAATCACGAGCGCTGCAACAAATCACTTCACAATTACAAAACCGCAATTATTAGTACTGGATTCACATTTAAACATGTCAAATATTAAGGTTTCGTTTTCAGCTAACTTTACCCAATTGATTCCATCACTCACCAACAAATGTAACCTTAATCCTGTGCACTTTTATTTTTTATCTATAAAGAAATCGTTCTTGTCAAATTTGAGTTTTGACAAAGAAATCACTGCAGACACACGAGGAACCAATCACTCACCCCATTTCAGTGACTGTAGATCAGATCTGATCGGATATTAAGTGTAAAATGTCGCGCATCAGATCGAAATAATAAAAACAAGCTGAATCGCGATTCTTCAAAATCTGATCACGAGATACGAGTGAGTTTCGGCTGCTGGTTTAACGTTTTAATAATGTTTAAAGGTTGAACCGAGGAAACGTGTCAGTATATGAGTGTTGAGGCGAGTCTACAGCATATGATCAATTCAAAGTGAGCGAGACACGCCGTGGTTCAGCCCACAGAAAGAGAGAGAGAGAGACTACAGATGTCCCCACAAGTTTCTTTTTGGCACGTTTTATTTCATGTGTAAAGGCATTTTTAAAGAAACTAACCCCCACAAGAAGCGACGCCTGTACTTACTCAGGCGCGCAAACACACATTGAATGCACATTTGCTTTTATACCGCAGTCGAAGAATGATATCGACAATATGTTCTCTAATACACTAATGGTTCAACTTTATGGTTATAGTCATTTTAGCCAGACTTACATTTCTGTAGCCTCGCAGATGTGCCGCTGCAGGTATCAGAAGTGGATCATGAAAGCAGCTCGTCAGTTGATCTGCATTATTAATTAAACCACCGAAACACAAAACCATGTCAGTATAAACCAGTTCACGTACAAGAAGCTTCTGCATACGTGGACATACACGACATCGAAATTATATGGACTCTTTAACGCCCATAATTACAAATAAAGTGTATCGTTTAAAAATAAATAGTTTGAGACCGTGTGAACGGATTGCGAGGCGGATAAACGAAGCGGGAACGGAAACCCCGGAATCTTTAATGAAGCCGCGAGGGACATAAATAATAGTTGCACATAATCACGCGTTGACTTGTTAATTTATTTGTATTTGTGTACATTTATATACAATCATTTATAAACAAACACACACACACACAGACATATATGTAATACAGAGCTGTGTGTACAGAAATACATTTCGTATACATTAGGAGACCGCTCCAGTTTTTTCTTAAATGAGCATTTCTACATTTATTGCAGCCATTCCAGTGTTGAATTCCAACACAGGCACATCTCATTCTGCTTAATGAAGTACTGATTAAGTGATCAGCTGAACCAAATATTTAACGAGGAAAAGTATAGAGAACACGGCTGTGGTCGTCACTATCCTCTTGCAATATGAATAGGTAAATGCAATCAAATAATAACTGTTGACCAGGCCAAGAAAATTGAAACGTTTTGAGCGAGGAAAAGAGGAGTTAAATTCTGGCTTTACTAGCAGAGGTACAGTGAGCGTCAGGTTGCTTCCATCCTTAAAATCTCGAAGACAGCAGTTCACAAGAACAAGGTCAAGCTGCACACACTGGGGACAACAAAACTATGGACCGGTAGAGAGTGAAAATGACTCTCCACTGAACGAGTTGACTGCCAACTCGTTTAAATGTCAGTTAAGTGACCTACCAAAAGGGTAGGTCACTTATTTTTTGTAAATGGAATATGACAGCTGGGGTGAAGTTCAAGGTTAGGATGGTTTGAAACGGGTTTCTAGAAGCAGGGCTGAAGTTGTGTAAAGCTAGAAAAAAGCCCTTCATCAATGAGAAGCAAAGAAGAGCCTGACTGAGGTTTGCCAAAGACTATAAGGATTGGACTGGAGTAAGGTCATCTTCTCCATGTCAAATTTTCTTCTTTGTCCAACACCTGGTCGTCTAATGGTTAGAGACTTGGAGAGCATGTGCCCAGTCTCCAGCCCTAAACCCCATTGAAAACCTCTGGAATATAATCAAGAGGAAGATGGATGGTCACAAGCCATCAAACAAACCAAGCTGTTTGAATTTTTGCACCAGGAGTGGCATAAAGTCACCCAACAGCAATGTGACGACTGGTGAAGCGCATGCCAAGACGCATGAAAGCTGTGATTAAAACCCTAACCCTTTTAACTTCAAGTTAAAACAGTATTGTGTTTAAAACCTAACCTAACCCTAAATGAGTATGAACTTGTTTATTTGCATTATTTGAGGTCTGAAAACTGCAGTTGTTTGACCAGAGTTCATTTTCTGCAAATAAGTTCTCTATTAGACAATGTTAATTTGGGAAAAAATGTTGTCAGTGGTTCATAAAGTAAACCATACTTGCTTAATCACATACCTATGAATGGTAAAACCAGAGAAGCTGAGAATTTTTTTTTTCTCTCAATTTTTTTCCAGAACCAATTTTTCAGTGTGTGTATATAAATGTTTGATGTTTTGTTACCTCAGAACAATGTTTTACCAGGAGGGGAATGTTTATGTTAAAACATGACAAAAGAATTTTGATTTTTTTTTTCATTTGTTTTCAATAACAAACATGAGTCCAGTCCTAAAATAAGTCAGGCACATTAAAGATGTCTAATGAATTCAACCTGTTATCTGCTTAAGCAGGTTAATGTACACAGCTAGATGTAAAAATAATGTGGAAACATAAATTAGACAATTCTGGACATTGGACAAATCAAGTCCATTTAAAAAAATGTGCCAAACATCAGGCTTATATTCTCCATTCTTGAGACAGTAAAGGGTTGTAATGGATTTCTATCTAAACCACTTCAGACTCAAGGCAGACAAAAAACAGGAACATACAGTTGAATTTTAAATTTTGTAGAGGCAAAACTGAGCAAACACAGAAGAGGTAAATGATGGCACAACCCTGTTGTTATTTAGCTGCACAAAAAGTCTTTATGTAACAGATGTGACAGTACTGGTGGGTCTTTCTCATCTCTCATGATGCAGACAAACATGTGACACTTGTATACAGCCATCTTTCTCCCCTGCAGCAATACTGTGACCCGTGTCAGAACTGTCAGCGAAACACTGTTTGAAACATGTCTATCAGAGGCGTGTTATTCTGCATCGTTGGAGATGTTGCTGTGTGTGCTGGAAGATAAGTGGAGAATGTATTGGTGAATGTATAAGTGTGTGTTTGTTTGTGTGTATGTGTTTTGCTGAAGGATGAGAGAATGTGTTGAAATGTGTGTGAGTTTGTGTGACTGATGTTCTTCTATTTTTATCCTGTAAAGCAGCGTTTCCAGCCTTAGGCACCTCCACGCATATACAATAGAATAAACACACATACACACTCACAGAGCCCTCAAAACTGTCCATTGCATTAAAAGCAATATAATAAATAAAGACTGAGATTGTTTGCACTTGTGAGTGTATTCAAAATTATTATGAATTAATTAATGCTATCCTAGATTAATATCTAAACTAATTTGTCACATACAGTTCATGCAATGGACATATTGCATATGTAGTTAAATGCTTTTCCTGCCAGAAAATATAAACATTAAAAAAAGCATTATTCTTGTTTTTATCACATTTTATCTTCCTGTTTCAATTCTCAGTTAGGGTTAGGGTTAGGAAGGGTAGTTAGGTTAGAAACTCACCAGGTTTACATTTAATAAAGTTGTATACTGTTTGTAACTATGTATGTGACATCCTGAATATAAGAGCCAAGCTGTAAAGTTGAAGACAGCACTGCCACCTGGTGCTGAAATATATGTATTTCCACAGAAAAGTGGTGCGAGTCATAAAAGCCTTTGCAAGGTTATATGACCACGTCGAGAAATTCAGATTGTAAACTAATTTTTGCTGTTATATTTCTGTTTGTTACAATACAAAACTGAAGCGTTAAACAGAACTGCTGAAAATAAACATGGAACTTCTCTGTAAACTGCCTCGAAACTGTGCATTGATAAAGCGCTTTATGAATAATGCAGGATTATATTGTTTTTTGTCATAATTATTTCACATACGATATATAACAGTAGAGAGAGAGAGAGAGAAAGTGGAAGTAACTCATACTTGAAACGACATCACAAAACCATTTATCCGTTCACCCCACCTCACTGAAAAAAAACAACAATTTTTTAGATATTTTTTAGTTCATCAATTTTGTAGTTCATTGAGTTTAATCTTAACAGCAGAAACAACAACCTCATATTCATTTATTACGTGACTCCAAACAACAGACACTGCAAGAAAACAGAGGAAATGCTAACTTACCAATTGGTAGTCGCTATTGTTATAAACAAATATAAATAATAAATTCAACAAGAAAACAAAATGGCAGAGATTCATACACTATGTAAAGAAGTTTTATTGACTTATTTTTCAGCAATGACTATGACTATATAGGACTATGGTAACTATGGTATTTTGTTAGAAAATGACGCTGTAATTTTGTATAAGTGTAAAGTTTATTTTAGTCACGATCATGTCGCTAGTGTAATAATATAACTTTTTATTTATAACTTTTAACTTTATTTATGTGACGTTCTTTTACAGTGACACGCCTTTGAACAGCTGACGGTTATTTGTAGGACATGTAGGACACATCTCACACTTCTTGTGCAGTTTCACATTAACACTCGTCTCAGAAATGACCGAAATACTGAATGAACTGCGCTGTGACTGACGGATATCCGCGATGAACGCGTCCGCAGGAACGGGAGTGTTTGTTTTGTCTCTGTTATCGATTCCAATCTCATATTTATTAAATCATCTAATATACTCTAACAGGTGGGAGTTTGTTTGGATAACCTTCATTACATATTAGATGCATTGTGCGAAATCTAACTTTCTCTCTTTTATCCTTTTCAGTACTGGTGTGGTTATTCTCTTCACTTTATTTGTTATAATAATCTTAATTGTACTAAGCAGAGCGATTCTCAGAAAAGGAGCTCCGACAGACCCACTCTTTTATGGTCAGCTAATACGTTTGTATTTATTTTTGTATTTATTTTTTGTATTCATTTTAAACTTTGGCTGTGAACTTTCTTTAGTGTTTGCGGTGAGCGCGTGTGTCAGTGTCCTCAACCTCATCATCGGGCTCGAGCAGGATGACGTCATCGATGGATTTATGACGTCTTATTTAAAGCATGCAAGTGTCAAAATACTTACTAAATCAATTATATAAAGACAGCTAGTGAGAACTATGAACTGATCTGATATGTGCGTGCTGTTAAAATGTTATTGCAGGCGGAGCCCTACATAAACACGTCACATGGTCACATGATCTCATACTGGGAGGGCTGTGCGCATTATCTCATGTACCTGCTGATGGTCGCTGCAATAACATGGGGGTTTGTTTCACTCAACACAAACTCTTATATAGAAAATCTCTCTCTTCTCTCTCCTCTCACACGTTCCATAGACTAAAATTCCATAGACTAACCCTACCCCTGAACACAACCATCACAGAAAACATTTTTTTTATAAAATATCGTTCTGTAGGATTTATAAGCTTGTTTCCTAAAATGTCCCAAAAATATACCCACAAAGTCAAAATACACTGGTATTATTTTTAGGGACATTTGGTCCCCATAATGTAGTGAATACCAGGACACACACTCTCACTACTTACACCTCAAAACATAATCACATTCATCCAGAAGTCTGTTTGCAGGGCAAGTTACAGAGCGATTGGGTCCTACTGGGTTGGATCCGTCCTCATGCGAATAATTGTTTACGTTCCAGGCAATATTGTTGGTAAATGAAAGACATTTGCTGAAATTAACCGAATTGTTTTTAAACATTTCTGTTGTGTTGGTCACAAGCTTCATGAATTTAATTTTACAAATATGTGTGCGTTACGCCTTTTTAGGAAAATATGGTATCCAGTTGAACATGATGTTCCTGCTGCACATGTCATATGTGTGTGTGTTAGTGTGGGCTTGTTTTCGAGTCTTCAGCCAGCCGTCCTTACTGGACCAACACCAAATGGTATTACACAGCAACTCTCTCTCTCTCTCTCTCACACACACACACCCTAACCCTAACACACACTCAGAAGGAAATTTTGATACAAGATTTTCTCATGTGTTGAATGAGTCATTGAATCAACTAATTTGTTAAAAAAGTTTTACTATTTAGCTAAATGTGTTCAAGTCACACACACACACACACAAGGTAACACTAATAGTTCATTGTAAATGTGTTGCAACAAACATTAAACATATATGGTCTAATTAAGACAACTGAATTTAAACTATCTTTTATTTTTTGACAGAAAATTCTAGAAGAACAAAAGAAGACAGTGTTACAAAGACCAGTTGACCTCATCCTTATAACTCTTGTCTTTTTGGCTACCATGTTCTGCACTTTCAGAGGCCTGGTGAGAAACATTAAAGTGTCTTTATCTCTTTATCAGACCTTTTCTGGGATTTTAATGACATTGCAAATTAAAATAATTTTAATTTACATTGTATGTTGTTTTGTAATGGAACAAACAACACCAGTGATTGTGCACAATAATATAAGCAGTTATAGAGATGCCCAGCAGTACAGATTCACCATATAAAGACACTTTTGTACATTCATATGTGATCTGGTTTGGAGTCTGAGCACTATGAACATGTGACTGGTGTATTTCTCTCTCTGAAAAACTGTGACACTAAGTGAACAGATTCATTTAAGTTGCATATTGAGTTTAACCTAGACATTATTAGACATGTCCCCCTTAACAATGCTATTGAGAGTCATCTTCATTTTTGTTTGTTTCAGGTGGTTTTGGACTGCCCTGAAGAATGGTGTCAGGATTATGCAGTGAACTATGAGCCCTACCTTAAAGACCCTTCAGCATACCCTAAAATACAGGTGTGTATGACCACTGTTAATATACCCACAGGCTGAAAAAAATATAGTTCAAGTAAAATTACAACTAAGAATGTGTAAGACACTGACTAGTGTACTCCATGATCAAATGTCTGTAGATGCTGGTAAACATGCTCTACTCTGTACCCTGTTTCATCATTATGATATATGGGCTTGTGGTGCCTGGCTGTGATTGGCTGCCGGATCTAAGCCTGGTGCATTCTGGGGCAGTGGCACAGGTGAGTGATTTTACATTCAAACCCTGTGAACCTCTAATGTGTTCCTTTCCTTTACTTTCTCATCTCATCATCCATTTCATCACCCTGGGGGCAGTTGTGGCCTACCGGTTAATGAGTTGGGCTTGTAAGGTTGCTGGCTGATTCCAGCACTGGCAGGTAGCAAATGAAGCACCCTTGAGCAAGGCACCTAACCCCCAATTGCTCCCAGTGCAGCAGTGTCCTGTCCACTGCTCCGGGTGTGTGTGTTTACTTCTCACCAGTGATGGGTTAAATGCAGAGGTCACAGTCCAGGTATGGGTTACCATATCTGACAAATATGTCACTTTCCTTTTTTCTTTCTTTTCCTTATGAAACCAACAACTTAACCCATAAGCTGCTGGGCTACATACAAACCAGCTGGACCAACACAGACTGTGTATGTGGTCTTGTTTGTCTAGTTGTGGTGACCAGATGGTAAAACCTAAATGAAAATTATATACATTGTCTGGTGGCTGCATAAATGTCTAAACTAAGGTGTATGTGTTTCTGCAAATAGACAGTCACACACTAAAATGCTAAATGTGTGTCTGCTGTCAGGCTCAGTTCTCCCATATTGGAGCATCTTTACACAGTCGGACTCCCTTCACCTACCGCGTACCTTCAAAGCATCTGGCTCTTTTTCTTACGTTGAACCTGCTGTACGCCCTGCTGCCTCAAGCCCTCAGCTATCGCTGCCTCACCCGCCCAGCATTCTTCCTCACTCCATCACGTGACAACAAATCTGAGTGAAGGTATGCTCACAGACCCCCAAACAGCACCAAACTCTCACCTGGCATCTTGATTCAGAGTTTGTTCTCAATGTCATTTTTCATGACTGCAGTTCAAATGTTCCACTTTCTTTAAAACAGGTGATTCAAATATTTTCATTGTTGAACTGTTGAAAAAAAAACAGATAACCTATGTAATGAGAGACAATTGGAATAGTTCAAAAATATTAAATGGAAATAAGATATTATAAAGATATGTAACTACACAAATGGAAACCATTCATTTTAATCTCTACAACACATCAGCCATATATATATATATATATATATATATATATGCTGATGCAGACATGGAACATTCAAATACCCTAAAAAACACTAACCAACACAGACTAGGAGCTCTCAACATGCAGGTGGAACACAAATATCACACAGGAAAAGTGATTAAGAGGAAACCAAGCACAAGTGACATAACAGGTCTATAGCTCTGCTGGAAAACAGGTGTAATAAAGATGGTTCCAGAATGAAAATGGACCGTTTTCGATCTGTACAAAATAAAAGGAACAGTTGAGATTTCTTCCCTTCGTGCTGGTCTAGTAATTTATATTGTTTTCGCCAAGAAGAGCCCTGAACTCAGCAACATTAAATGTAAAAATTACATTCAGGTTAAATTCCATTTAGATTTCAATGAACAATAACCTAAACATATTACAAACGTCCATCCATTCTCCAAACCTCTTTATTCTCTACAGGACTGTAAAAGGGATGTAGCCTATCCCAGCATCCTGGATAACAGGTAGGAGACACCCTGAAAGACGGCCAGTCCATCACAGGACACACTCATACTTGCACACCTAATGGCAATTAATGAACTTAAGAGAAGTTAGAACATGCAAACTCCACACAAAAAACTCAAACCAGGAATCTTCCAACAATGCAACCCACTTAGCTGTCCCTTATTACAAACAGAGTGCAACAAATCATTATCCATTCAAAATGGAAACTTGGTCTTTCCCACTTTTATCATCTTCATAAACGTACAGACAAACCATTTGCATTCCAAATGAGTTTATTCTGTAAAATTCTTGTCAATAAACAGGAAAAACAGTTTACATGTAGCTACAAACCTTGAAAATGCAACATGTATCAAATACAAGGGTAATAAACAAAAATAAAGAACAAAGTACATTGACATGTGAGAATTTGACCCATATCATCAAAAATAAATATAATAGATTCTTTATACAAACAAAGATAAAAAAGAAAATCAAGGGTATGTTTTCTGCCAAAGAAGAGAATGTGCTCAATGCTGACAGCAAATATCATTATCAACAGCTTAAAGATGAAATGAAGAGTCTGCATGCCAAAAAATAACTGAAAATAAGCAACCGCACTAACATAGAACAGATCTGAAAAGTACCTCCTGCACTGAGCTTATAGTGCAGAAGTTCTAGATTCTACACCAAAATCAAATGTGCAGAGATAATATTGGGTTACAGAACAGAACTCCATTAAACATGTTCTACTTTGTCCATCTGTTTTTTCTGTTCACATAATTGTGAAAAATAACCATGTTGTTTTAGAGACAAACATTTGACCTGTTGTCTGTTCAACTACAAAAAAATGAAATCTGTAATGTGACAAAGAAAATTATTCTTACGGTATGAGACGTTCAGTCATGTACACTAATGAGAGGAAATCTTGAATCTAAATCAAAACAGGATTAACTGTTAACTAAATTAATAAAAAGCTATGTGCTATGTTTTTACTATATGTGTATATGTTTGACTTGACCCAGAATAAACAGACTGTGAACAAATAACCAGACGTTTGCAAGCACTTGGTAAAATAAGATGGTAATGCAAAATGTACATTTACAATATAACATATGGGCTGTGAAGGGCAGTCATTTGGTCATCTAGAGATCCTCGCAAAGTGCCAGATTCTGCTGAGAAACACAAGACGCAGTAAACAGGATTCAAACATGAGCCTCCTAGTGCTCTGTGACTTAAAAATACTGATTAAATGTCCTTTACAGTTTTGTTTACTACATTCATAACTACATTCACTCTTCGGTGAACACTAAGCTAGTCAGGCATTATTAAACTGTCAGGATTGAGGAACAGTCATGCCCTCATCTGCATATATTGATAAAGCTTGTACAAAATGTTGCATTTATGAGTGAATGTCTAATATTTAAATTAGATTTTTAGATTTTAGATTTTTTTTAGAATTTTTAGTAGGTCACACACACACTCTTCTGTCTTTTGTGTTATATGCAATTTAGAAGATAATAGTGTGAGCACACTGTGTATTAAGTCACTGTTCATTCGTATACTGTAATGATGTAACTGTTTAAGGTCAATTAAGATTTCTGATGCTCATTAGAACTGCTTTTTGTCTGCGTTAATAACATCAAAACTTTCTTCACTCTCAGATGAAATGTGATATTCTCACCCCTTGATTGCATGTCTTGTCCGAAGAGTTCTGGATATCATTGTCATGGTCTCCACACTCAGAGCCGCTCTTCTCTTTTGCATCTTTTCCGCCCTTCTCCAGGTCTTCATCTCCTGAACACTTTCTAGACAGCTTGGAGGACATCTAAGAGAACTTAACACTAAAAACATGCTTCACATAACCTTAACCCAACTAACCTTAACCTAAACCTGCTTAATAAAACCCTAACTAACCCTAACCCTACAAGACTGATGAACTTCAACATAAATGCTGCTCATTTTAAACTCATCATCTTATCTTGTTTGTGAACTAGCTATAGCTCACAAACAACATCAATCAGTGAAATTTGACTTTTTTTGCTCATTGTCAAGATTATGTACTGTAACTATCTGCTTTAGAAATTGCTTTGAGACCTGAAGCTGTTCGCAAATAACATACAAATCTCACGTTTTGCATTGAAACAATAAAACATGTTAAAGTGGCATGGTAACCTTCAGTGCATACATGAACGAGGGACTCAGTTGCTAGGCAACAGCTGTTGCTAGACAAGGACTCGCAAGTTGTAAACAGTTCAGATTTCTACTCTATAAAACCTTATGTCCATATCCTGCTGGGTCATCCTTACACCTGTCAGATTCATAAAACTTATCAATTTTATCAATCAGAGACAGACACGTCATTAATTTAACAAAGGTTTCACAAGCATATGGAACTTGATCTTCACAGCTGTCTGCACTGGTAGTGAATGTTTAGAAATCTCAACACAGAACAGACAGTGTCCAGTCTAGGTTGTATCAAATTACACTTAATTAAGCCACTGAGATCTCACAAAAGTTGTACCTTGGAGGATGCACTCTTTTTTCGCTTGGACCCCACTTTCTCACTCTTCATCTTTCCTTCATCTTCCTCACCAATAGAATCTCCCTCACTGCTGGCATCAGCAGCATTTCCCCCCTCCCCTTCTGTCTCAGACGAGCTCTGCTGCTGCATGACCTACACACGCGCGCACACACATGCACAGGTTTGGGAACAGGCAGATAACCACGCATACACTCTTTAGCTCATAAAAATACTGTAACTCACCTGGTAACCAGTAAATTTGACACCAGGATTGTTTTCAATTTCCCACAGGCCCTCATTAAATCCTTTCCTCTTGTTTGACTTTCCAAATTTCTCCTTATATTCATTGTATGGCAGCAGGTCTTTAGGGCCCAGGAAGGCACTACGAAAAGGAAAAGAACACCAGTTACACTAATACTGTCTAATTATTGGGCCTGCTCATGCTGTATAAATATGAATTAAACTTAGTTCCCACTTAGTTCATATTACAGATACTTTACACACGAATTACTTACGTTTCATGTGTACCGAAAAAGAAGATGGGATATTTATTGGCAGGTGGCTTCACAGCGCCCTCTGGCAGCTCATCAATCTACAGACAATCAGAAGAAATAGCTCAATCATCAAAATGTTTTTAAACAGAAACAGAAAGCTCATATGAGTTTAGAACAAGAGTACTTTCATCTTTAGGTAAATTAACCATTTAAGAGTGTCCAACTGTGAAACTGACATGTTCGGGAATATAATGTTCTAAATGTGTCATTAAACCTCAATGAATCTCTGAGATGTTTCTGAAACCCTTACACGTCTGTATCCTATTTCCTGCTTTACTTTTGATGGGTTTATAACCTCAATAAAATTGAGTTTAAACACTTTACTGATGCATTTTTTCATAACTTCTAAGATTTCATAACTTTTTATACATATTTCTAGGGCTGTACGATTTGGAGAAAAACAAATCTAATTGCGATTTTTCTGATCAAAATGTAAAATGCAATTTACTATTATTTTAAAAAAGAGCTACATGTTTGTTGTGGTGGTTTTAACAGCATCAAAGAAAGACCAAGCATAATCACAAACTATTCTAATAGGGCAATAACTTGCCACAAGTTGTCATGATGCAAACATCTGTCATGACAAATTAAGAAAACAACTACAGTATGTTGAACAACGTTAAATGAACAAATATAAATCTTTTAACTTTGCGCTTCGGCATACACTGTTGAGGAGTTGAACTGCTGCAGTGCTTGTTTCAGTGTTGAAATGCCCCTGCTGGTTAAACTGCGTCAAACGTAAACTGCGCAGGAAGCAAACCTTCAGGAACTACGAGAATGCCTGTTATCATAGTTGATAGTCCTTAATCGAAATAATCGCAGCTCTTGCGATCTGAAAATAGCGATTTCTGTATAAAAATCGAGTAATCGTGCAGGCATACATATTTCCCAACATTTCCGCACATAATGAAGAATTAATCTCAAAGTCAAAGTGGTATAGTTTAGGGGTTACTGTGTACAAGTGTTCAGACCAGAACCTTTATGAGTTTAAGGTCAAACCACAGACAGAAATATATACAAAATATTACATATACAAAAGCTGAGCGATGGGGGTGGTAAGCCAGGCTGATTCTACAATGACCTGAAAAACAGAAAATGTTGTGGGCCCAGTTCTGACCCCCACCTCTCTCTCTCTCTCTCTCTCTCTCTCTCTCTCTCTCTCTCTCTCTCTCACTCACACACTAAATCTTTCTTTTAGCTCGGGACAGTTTAGTAGCTCCTCGTGCAGTTAGCGAACATGATGAACATTCAACAACATCCAACATTCAGATGAATCGAGGAGATGCTGTCCGCCACGGATCAGACAGCAGCACATGTACGCACAAACCAAGCACACGTGAAATAAATTCGGAACGAGACAATCCCCGCCATTTCACCACGAATTAAAATACGCCTTCAAACGACGAAAACAATCTGATGCATTCACACCACAAACAAACGAAAAACGCTTTCCACGCTCGGGCTCTGGGCGCATTGACTGATGCATTAAGACATTTTCCCCCGCCATTTGTTTCCCAACCGCTCAAGCTCCGTGTTTGTGTGCAGCAGTCACTCTCTGCTCTTGTAACGGGCCTCTGCGCCTCTTCACTCGGCTGCTGCTCGTACTCACCCTCGCCGGCCAGTGCGGGTATCCCTTCATCTTGGCGAAAACCAAATCTCCAGCTTTATATTCCCGCGGCCGTGGGCGAGCCATCGCGACACACGTACTCGATGTCAAATACTGCACGTTATTCCGCGAGTCTCGAGCTCAGCCGCCGGTGATCGACCATCAATGTTTTGATCGCAGATAATAAGGAAATAAATAATGAAAGACGAGAAAAGGCCGGAGAGCACCTCTTCCCTTCTGCTCTTCCCCAAACACTACAGCCCGATTCTTTCGTCATGTCGTATTTAGGGTCAGGGCACATTTGGAGATTTTATTATTATTTCACAGTCATTTACTTCTGTCGAAGTTTTATTAGTTGTAATTATGGAAAACACAATTAAGCTACAACCAGAACAGCAAGACATTTCCTCTGATTAACGTCTGTTCAGTTAATGACAGACTTGCACTTGATCAACAAGCCTTGTTACATTATAAAACCATATCTGGGTAACAAAACGTATTTACTGCAGATGCTACAAACAACAAGGTATTCTGGAGTCCTGCTTGTAATCTGTTGAAAGAAATAATTAGTAGCAGTGAATCACAAATGTCAGAAATAGTTGTGTATCATCAGTGTGTTTTAGTATAATTAAGTCCAGCAAATCAGATCCTTCTTTTAATCTGACTACAAATGCTAGTCGAGTCGATTCCTAAGCCAGTTTGGATGGGCCATGCACAACAGAGAAAGAACAATGGAAAACACATAAATTATAATTAACCGTATAATTGTGCAACATTAGGACAGCAAAATAAACTTTTAAAGGGGAGGTGAAAATGCTTCCCATATTCCTTCTGACATTTCTCTGTTCTCTAGCATCTGATGTATTCTCTTGCATTCCAGTGCACTAACAACCACTAATAAAGCAATGGAGCACTAGCTCTGTGAATTTGACCACAGGTAAAGACAGTGCATTATAAAATGTTAGACATTAGTACTGCAATAATTTACCGTGAAGCTGCTTTGAAACAATGTGGATTGTGAAAAGCACTATATAAAACAACTGACCTCACGTTTAATAATAATAATTGGAATAAACAATACTGAGGTGAAGTTGATGGCATAGAAGTTTACAGCTAAGTAGCTAAGTTAGTCAGCTGTAGTCTAGGCTGTTAGAAGAAGATCATATCTGTAGTGCATCATGGATCCCTGCATTTTCAATGTAAAATTAGAGCACTGACCAAAACAAACAGGCCAGTCTCTAAACTGCATATCTGTGAACCTTCATCTAATCAAGATGAGATGTAAGTTAGAGGAACCTCAAGCACGAGATTTGAATGGAAACTCCTCAACCCCAACATTAAACAGTAACATACTGCTGGCCTGAATTTGCTGCTTTTTTGAGCTTGGATTCTTTCAATTAATTTGAAGGAGGAAGCACAAATGGTGAAGGTTTGTGTTACTTCTTACTTACACTCATTTAAATAACAAGGCTGCATATGCACAACACAAATATCTCACAACGTTAAAAGCAATAATGTGTTATTTGCCATTTTGAAGTCATGGCTTTGCGTTGCTTGTTCGTTAACGTTTATGACACAGTCTTCCACTAGGTGGCGATGAACACCCTATATAAATGTCTGTGTAACAAAAGATTCAAGATTCCACACGTCACACAAAAGATTTTGTGATATAGGTATCTGTGTAGACATATTATAATTTTAATTTAAAATAGTTTTGTTACATTTATGTTTGTGCAGATGCTTTAAACCAAAGTAATTCACTTCTATTCAAAGTACGCTTGTTTTTCTGTCACCAGTATGTGTGTGTGTGTGGGAACTGAACTCATGACCTGAGTGTTGCAAGCACCATGCTCAGTGGACCAGCTGTGGTGTTTATTTATTTATTCGATCAAATATTTACTGTTACTCTGACCCCTGGTAGTTCCACTATCTGCCAAGAACCTATACTGTACATGTATTTCTGTAATGGCCATTTTTGTAAAAGCAATTCTTGTTGATTTTGAACTATTTATTAAATTATAAATGGATATTATTTATTTGTATTATTTATGGGAATAATTATGTAAATGTAAATGAATCTTTGTATAGTGAAATATAATATTTTGGTTACATTGCTCCCCCCAGTGGCAGAATTATTAATCACAGGAAACTGGGCTGCAACGTGTGAAAGAATATGGACCCTCATTTCAGAAAATAAAATGTATTTGGAATGAATGTGCTAATAATACTATTCTATAGAAGTGAATTGTAGATGTTTCGGACTACAGACTACAGATCTACAATCTCTAATCAGTTTTACCTACAGTATGTGCCAGACCTGCTAACTATGATTGAGTGATTAAATATTCTCAGAGATTTTACACGTTAACAAAACTGTTCTGCATGAGTATGGGCCTTCATGTGGAATTAGTTTCACACTGCTGAAAAGACGAGCCAGTTCCACCACAGGCACTATCACATCATGTGTGGCTGGAGGACGACACCACAGTCTGAATAAATGATCTAAATGTTTGTCTTTTTTATTTCTCATTGTTTTGCCACAGCAGCCCTGCAGCTGTGACATGGGGATTTTCAGCCCCCTCAGCATGTGTAACAGAGCCAGGGTGCATTGTGGGAAATGAGGCAGACAGCCAGTAAATAGCAGTTGCCATGATCCCAAAGCTACTGCAGAACTGCCACCCAAACCCTAAACCATTGGCCCAGCGGAAACAGCCAACCCGTCTCCACAATTTGTGCACTTAACACTTCGCTTGGCACATGACAGGTGCTTATTTTCCTGTGCTGAGGGCTTCTGCTGGTGTTTATTTGAATAGAGTTGTTGCTCTGACTATAGTGATCTGACCACTTTAACCTGACCCATGTTAATCAGGCCACCTTAACCTGGCCCTCCTTAACCTATTTACCCTAACCTGACCACCTTAACCTGGCCTATGTTAATCAGGCCACCTTAACCAGACCACTTTAACCTGACCATCTTAAACCAGACCACTTAACCAGAACACCTTAACCTGAACCCTTCTGACTTTATAATGAAGATGGCTAAAGTGTTTAATAGTTTACTATTAAATGTTAATTAGTTTACAGTTAAGTAAAGGAGTTCTGCTATTATCATTGTCATTTTTGACTCAAATTGTCAATCAAACATCCCAAAGATGTAAAGCAAATGAGTGTTAATTTACTGTAAAATACCTGATGTACATGATAGATTGTTAATCCTTTATGCTCTGCATGTGTGGGTTAAAATCTTGCCCTGTCAGTTGACTGAGTTTCCTTGTCAACCCTTTGCATGATCAAATTAGAATGTCATTTTTTGTAAGAGCAAGTAAGAAGATTATCGTCATTATCTAAATAGGTTTATCTTATTTACCTCTGAACAGCAGCTCTCATTAAGAAAAACTCTATTCAGTCACATCTCAGCATATGAATGGTCATAAATGACAGTAAAAGTTCACCTATCACCTATTATACATAAGTACACATACCTGTACATAATCTTTACTTTTGAATCAGAACACCAAGTGTATTATGGGTGCATATAAATGAATTTTTGTGATACTTGGTTCTGGAACATTTTTTTAATAAATAATTAAATGTTTTAGCACAAAATTGTCTAGGCTTTGTAGTGTTCCTGAATTGCGATCACGCTCACATAGTCCTTACTGCTCTCATTCAAAGTTACAGTCCCAGCTGTCATTTCTGTCTCCCATCGCTGCGGTTGACAATTCAAAAACATAAATGGGATCACACGTCTCTATGTCCTTGTCAATCACAGGGACGGTGTTCTTGTCTCCGGGCCACAGGCGGGACTTGAGGGAGGCAATGTCACATGCCATTACTGTTACCAAACAGAGCAAAAAGCAGCTTTTTAACATAACAAAAAAGCAGGCGATGCATTATTAAACGGGTAGATCAGGCACAATTTGAGTAAAGATGTTGAATGTTGAGCCACGGGCTTCAGCAGCAACCGCTCAGCATGAATAAATTATGATCAGAAGATCAGCGGTGTTCAACATGAGCTGGTGTGTGACGGACATGCAAGAGTCCAGCTGTAGTCACACACTTTCACACAGTCCATGTGCTGTCACATTCCCTCTCTTAATCCAAAGACTCACCTGATTGGCATTCATTGGATTACATGCAGTTTGGGTAAAAAGATCAGCAGCAAGTCTGTGTGTGTTTATGTGTATTTTCTCTAAGGGGATGGCTGTCTGATTAGTGTGTTTGGTACACACACATTTTTTCTCTGACCTTGGGAAGTTCTAACTTGTCCTTGAATTAGACACTGCAGGAGAGAACAACAGGCAATATTCTCTGGTGTTCTATTCTGTGTATGTGTGTGGGAGAGAGAGCAAGAGAGAGGATATATTTTAACTGTAATTTAACTAATGAAATAGTAATGAATAGAATGAACTTGGTATATTGTTGTTTTGGTATGTTGGTGTATTGTTTTTGACTTTAACGCAACAATATTCCGGCTTTTATCACCACCTTTAGTTGACTCATTTTATCCTCTGAATTTTAAATATCTTTTAATTTGTAGTTAATGTAATAAAATGTTTCTGTCTACAAAGACATATTCATATATGTTTATAAAAATATTGGATATATACATATCCACCATATTTTGAACAACTCTATTTTCTGTGTTTTCTTATTAGATTAGATTATTTACTTCACATGGTTGAGAGGTTGAATGAACTTATTCAAACAGCAGAGGAATGTTCTTCACTTTCTTAAACTGAAATCTCATAAATTTATAATGACAAAGGTTTTGCTCGGTTATTAATATCTAACGGCAACAAGTACATTTTTGATAAATAAATATCAACAATCACCAGTTACTAATACATGCAAGTGATTAGAATAAAGCAAAACAGAACCATCATGTTTACACCTGGATTTATAGTGAAACTTGTTGCTTATAGCTCATAGTCTACCAAATGATTTAAAGATAGATCACTCCTGTGAGATCACAGTGTGCTGGGCATTTTCAGTAGGTTCTATTTCTATTAGATGTTTTGAAGCTCATTGTGTTGTGTACACATCTCTGCTCACACCTTTTGTTCCCATTGGGAACCACTTAAAAAATAAGTCTGGGTTTTAGCTTTAAAAGCTCATGCCAATAACTGCGTTTCCATAGCAATGCAAGAACACCCTGCCTGGAACACGACATGAAGACACTGCAGTCTAAACGACTTCTGAACTTTGACCTTCTGCTAGATGATATAGATCAATAGGACCTGTTAAAGTTGTTCAAGCTGAATGGAAGTTTGTGAAAAGAATAACTGTGATCCTTTATCCAGTAAACAGAGGCGTGATGTGAGTGTCAAATGCATGAATAGAGGCTCCGTTTCAGAGTGACTTTAAAATCTGTTTTTCCTTCAATCCCTCCATCATGATCTTTTCTTTTCTTTCTGAACTTGTGTGACTTTATATTTGTGTGTCTTTTGAGCTGAATTGATGCGGGTGCTGGAAACTCACTGTTCAAATGTGTGTGGAGTTTCCTGATGGTGAGTTTACAAAAACACAAAGGTCAGAGGTCACAGACTTGTGTTTTTTAGTAGAGCTGTAGAGCTGAGATGGAGCTGAGATGGAGGCGAGGCCATGGGTATGTAAGAATACGCACACACCGATCAGTCACGGCGCAATTTTAAAAAAGCAAAAAATATCAACTACACTGTAATTGCTGTGATTTTACAGGCGATCTTCACTCAGTCTAGTGATTAGTGGGAGAAACAACATTTGGTACATCTAAAGCTTTTTTCTAAAAGCATGTTAGGGTTAGGTGTAAAATGTGTAAAATGAATGTATACTTCACTACATTTCTAAATAGTAATTTGAATCAATTAAATAAAATAAAAAATGAAATATTGTATTAAATACTTAATTGCAATGTGCAATTAAGTAAATTGCAATATGCAATTAAATATTTGAAATAGTTTAAATATTTGAAAATTCAACATTTTAATATTTCAATATATTAAATATTGGAGAGCCTGTAGCTCATTGGTGCATTGTGTGGGTTCAATTCCCAGGAAACACACATACTGATAAAATATTATATAAGTCGCTATGCATAAAAGCATCAAAAATGCCCCAAATGTATAAATATTCTTCAAATTCTGGACAGCAGACCTTACTAAAAAATAAAAATCAACTGAAATAAAGGCGCGGCTATACTAAAGCTGTGTGTGTGTGTTATCACTGATCCACATGGTTTGTCTATTAGTGTGAGTGTGATGGGTTCTGACAGGTCCTGGTGGGCCTTGCCGGGCCCAGCAGAGGGTCTGATTGATGTGGTAAAAAATATAAAAAATAATCTCTGCTGCGTTGATTTACATTTGCTATTTTTATGAAATCTTATCTCAGTTTGTCGGTCTGTCTGTTATTCCAGACCTTCTGTCAGTCTAGGTGATTTGTTTGGTCAGCAGTAATCAACATAAATGGGTGTGGCATGTTCAATTAAATTAATATCCAATCAGTTGGAGAATTTGTTTTTGTATTGTTTTGTTTTTGAGGGTGCTGTGAAATGAGTTGATTTGTCCAATTGTCCAATTTGTCCAATTCTCTTCCTGAATTAAACAGCATAATTTCTGATGTGTCCTTGTTTGGAATATCAGTGAGGATCAAATGTGTTTTGCTGATTTTATAGGATATACAGTGTTGTGTCTAATGGCACACTTTCATTCAATCACAAACATTAATGTGAGTCTGCAGTGTGCTAATATAATCTCATCTGCTGGCATATGTGTCACATTTCAGCATGTCTGATACTAATGTAATATTCTCTCAGTATGTCATCCATCCACTCACCCGCCCAGCAGTTAGATGTAACACTTCCATCCTGTCAGGGGCTCTGAACCAATAAAAGTTAAGTCACATTATTTAAGAAAGAAAGGTGCCCATATAAATATGGATTATTTTAAATAAATGTAGTATTTCTCTAATCATTTATACTGAGAACTCTTGATGCAATGTCTAATGGAACTCTTTTTGAGTCCACCACCCCCACCGGCTCTTGTTTTGTCCAGGCACAACCCAACTCCACCGTCATACTACCCCCCTGGCACCCCCCTTGTGCTGCTGGGCTGTAATGGATTTTTATCAGCCTAAAGTATCTGTGCTGATTCGAGGAGTCCCTCTGCTGCTATACAATTCCTTTTGAAATGCCTTTCACTGCTAGACTCATCACACTAGCCTGGGGCAACGGCCTTCAGAGATCACAATGTTATTAATATAAACATGTCAAAACGCATGCTGAAATTCAAAACAGGGGTGCCAAAATGTCAAGGTGTCAAACTGCTGAAATATAAATCATGCTTTAAAATTCTAAAACATGCAAAAATGGCCTTACTGAAAATGGCTGTTACAATGCAGATCTTTTGAAATAAAGTCATTTTGCATACATTAAAGGTGGGCTAGTCATGGGTCCTAAAACCTACAGTGAGACCCATGGTCAATGCCAATATAGTAGAAAATTGATCTTTCTAATTGTAAATCATCTCATGTAAAAAATCACCAAAACTACTTGCCTTGCAAAAGCTTCATGTTGGTCAATTAAATGCAAAGTGAAATGCACAGCTCAGTGGAGAGTAAGGTACCTGCTGTGGGCCTGGAGTTGCTGTTGATTAGAGTTTATTGGCTGGTTTGAGTTTAGTTTGGGTGTAAGGTGGTAAGATGGTTACAGGTTGTGTTGGGAATTTGTGTTAGTGGTGGGATTGAGTTGGGCTAAACAGATCAAACTGAATGTTCACTGTGCATGAACTCCATGAGAAGGATCATGAACAGCATTCATGTGCTTGTCATGCTGAATAAAGGTTAACATGTGGTTTTGGAATATAGTACATCTGTGACAAAGACGAGGAGAGTAGGCAAACACTCACCTGATGTGATTTGTCACCTCTTCTGCCCTGCTGATCGCACACGGCTGTTTGGATCTGCTCCAGGCATCTACACGTCACTCTACATCTGTTCCAGTACAGAACAGGTTACTTCACAGTGACATGCAATAAACACACACGCATGAACACATGCATACATGTAGACTTCATACACACGCACACAAACACACCTACACACACACGCAACCCTACTGTAACAATTTACAGCCTACATTTTTTTTGGATTTCATAATTTTCCAGTGAGTAATTATTTATACCTTTAAAGGTCATCTGAGATGTAAAAAATTACATTCGTAGTCAGATGTTTTTGCATGAATCTTTAATAATGATCATTTGTATAATTTGTAATTGTATAGGAAATAGATGGCAAAGGGCTAAACCGGTTAAAATAAAAACAAAAATTAAGAAAGCATGAAAACTAAAATAACAATTACAAAAACAATAAACATATACAATTTATTAACAATGTGCAAAACAAGACAAATAATACAATGACAAAAGAGATTTCAAATATTTTAGTCAAAAGCTTAGTAAAAACGTCTTCAAATGCCTTTTAAAAATACGCATAATAGAAATTCTTGCCTAATGTCAGATGACAGCCTAAGAGGTTGCAGATTTTGGGACATAATAGGTGATTCAAATTGATTCATGAAAATCAAAGATTTATGAAATCAAATACATAGATGAGGATTGCAGGATATCCAAATACATGTTTGTTGTGTCAGTATTTGCATTTTTAGCTTCACAACATTAAATGTTAAAATTTAGCTGCATTATACAATATATACACATAAAAATTGTGTATATGTTTGGAACAAATATATATTGTACTATATTTTCTACAATGTTTTGTTTCTATGCTTACAAATATTTGAAATGTTGTGATTTATTTCAATGTTCAATTTAAAAGCTTGTGGCTCACTTAAGGCAACATCTGGTAAGAATCTTAAGATTGAAAACTGATTGAAGCTTTTCTCAAGTTTCCATGGTGTGAGTTAAAGTCTGGAGAGTTGGAGTTATTCCTCCTATCACATTAAAGCTTGACTCCATCATCTGAAATTTTGAAATTATACCCTGGCGCGTTGATAGACTTCAAAAGTGGCATTAAAATACTTTGACACAAAACATATATATTTCAAGTAAATATATTTGATTCTAGTGCCTTTAGCATTCATGTAAACAACACAGATATGACTTGATATGCATGTCTGTGCTCTTTGATCTGTGTGTACACTCTTTGATCTGACTATGAGAGTGAAAAATGTATTTTCCAGAGGGGCTGAAGCCCGGCGCTGCAGTGACCACACTGATGCAGGAAAGACCATATCAAAAATGCGCCTGGAAACCTGGAAACTGACTCTGTAAAATGAAGGAAACGTGCAGAACTGTCTATTACACTGTGCACCGGAGGCCTTGAAGAGTATAAACATTGATGAAGAGTCTCTGTCTTGGTCTGACAAGGTTTTTGGTATCGATTCCACTGAAGTACTAATAGGTCAATCAATTAACAGTCTAGATGGTTCAAACCTGAAAGTGCCATGGTAAAAGATCATTAGCATGTTACTGCTGCAGAGTGCTCACAGCTGCCATGGAGATTTTCTCCCCGCATGTTAGGGAGTGAATTGTCCACTCGGAGCTCTCAGCTTTACTCAGAGCATCTCCTCTGACACAAAACCTTGGGGGTAGTGAGATGTTATTGGTGGCCACTGGTTTGCCTTCACATTGTAATCTGCCACTGTAGATTCTGGGAAACCACTGTTCTCCCTCCAACAACCAGCCTAACGGGCGACATGTTAATACAAATGCTTACTGAACCCTCCAACCATTTGTGTGCACACTTTCAAAAACTTGTGGCTTTTCTCTTTGCCTGCTTATGAACTTGGCATCCAGAATAGGAAATTGTAAATGGACATCAATGTTTAAACGCAAAACTCTACTCACAAAGCAGTTGTAGACTCATGATTTTGTCTGCACCTAAAGTGAAGCCTGAGCCAGGAACCATTATGCAGATATGATACATTATTGCATATGTGGATTCCCCCTGATAATTACTGCAGATGAAATTATATGCTCACTTGTAAGTAGTCACTTTTTTGTTGCAACATCAATTGTGAAGTCCAGTAAAGAGATGTTTATTGTTGAGCAAGCATGACAGAGTTAGGTTTCACATTGTCTCTTCTTCACTGTATTGATTTTGTCTTTTAAAAAGTACATTTTAAAAAAGACATTAAGTGATCTGACACCTCACTCGATCCAGACACAAGCAGACAGAGGTGAGGTTCCCACACTGCTAATAGTTCTTTAAAGAAAATCCTTTACAGAAAATACTTTGAGAAACACAGTTGTGTCAAGAGATGCTGAAATATGCCCAGGGAATATCATGAAAGCATTGGTGGATGTTGTATTGTAAATTGTGACGTGCCAGTGTGTGAAGATGAAGGAACGATCCTACCCTTAGGTCTCAGAGGTAGAAAGGAAGAAATTAAAACAAAAAAGAAAGAAAACAAGCAAGCAAGAAAGAAAGAAAGTCATTTTGATTGATTGTATATGGTGGCTGATCTTAAACTCTCTTTTTATTTGAATCTAAAAATGGACTGTTGAATATAAATTTTAATCTAGGATGGTTTTATATAAGACTCCGGTATTAGTTAAGACATTGATTCCCAATGAACAGAATAAAAATCAACTGTTCTGTTTGCTTTGGATATGTCTGCAAAATGTGTCAATGAAACTCCTGAAGCGTCATTGGAATAATGTAACATCAATCCCCTTAATAACTTCATATCATTTCATATCATTGTCATCAAATAAAAAACCTTTCTTTTTATTTGGAATCACATCATAATTTTAACATGACTGGATAAAAGGAAAGTATTTTCTCAGCAATCTTTAATAACAGGGTTTCAGTCAACACACAACAAGGATCTAACATTTGTAATATTGCAATGTAATATTATGTGAAGCATGTAACGCATGTAAAGTCCCATAATAGTCTCACAGACATAAATATTTTCACATTTCAAACAAAATACCAACTTTTACTTTCACAGATTCTCCTTAGTTTGGCACAGTTCACACAATCAATAATGTTCATCTGTTTATTATTTATGATTCCAGAATGTAGAAACTTGAGCCCTTTCAAGAAGAAACACACTGTTTGTTGTCCACATAGATTAATTAGTAAGACAGAACATTCATAAGAGACATGAACTCTGCTTTTAACTTTATAGTTTCTAAAAGAAATCAGATCTCAAACATGACTTTCATGAAACTGAAACAGGCAGTAGTGAGATGTGCATGTGGCTGCAGTCATGTGATTGAACGGCAGGCTGGCTGATCTGCTGTGATATACTACATATGACAAGCTGGTCAGGGCGCATCCCTCATAAGAGCAGTGAAGGAACGTTGAGGCAACAAACGGCAGCTGTTTGCTCACCAGTCAGGTGGAATGAGCCGATTGAACCGCGAGTCTGAGCTGAAGCATTTGAGCAGAAGCTCTGAATATCTGCATGCCTCCAATTACTGCCTGTCCTGCCAGCAGCCTGTAGTACACGCACACACACACAAACACATTCCTACGGTTAATGCTCGCTGTCTTTTGATTAGGACAGTACTGCTTTAATGGTAACCTACAAGCTTTATGTATGTGCAATGTAAGTGACAATTAATAATGAAAAGAAAAAATATGTATATAAAAAGTTCTTAGAAATTTAGTCCACCCATGAGAAATATTACAACCAATTTCTTTTTTAAATTTTAATTAATGAATATTTTGTTTGTGCTATTATGTGCATTTTATTAAAATGAAAATTGTATTAAAAAAATTGTATTTTCCTAAACATTTAAAAATATGTGATTAAAAAAGCAAATGACTTTAATACACATTAATGATGTTTTGAAAATATCTTATCTACTTTCTTTAGAAAAACAAAAATTAAACAAAATTTTTCTGCTAGACAACTTTATTATTAACAACAACTTATTATTAACTTTAATTATTAAATTAACAAAAAAAAATTTAAAATCAGAAAACATGCTTCCTCAAGTCATTCTTCTGAATTGCATTTTTAATGTGTTTTCCAATACCCTCTCATATGTATTAGGTTTTCTAATACCTAATACATTGACTATGTTTAGATGTTTGTATACAAACTGATTAAACTTCAGAACATGCTGTCTGAAAGATAAAAATGTTCTTTAGAGATAAAACACGTTGAGTTGTTTACCAGACATCTGCGTTTCAGAAATCATATAATTTCAGATTGTTTGCTGTCATTTTGGTATTTGAAGGTTATTATCCAGTATTGATCATTGCATATAATTGTTTCTGTCCACTTTCAAATTGCAGGCCTATAATACATCAGTATCAGACCAGAATAAACATATTGACCCTGAAATCCTGCAAGAGAACAGAGAGAATTGTTAATGCTGAACAACCTGCAGTGATTTCACTTCAATTCATTTACAACTAAGCTTGTTAACAACACTCATAATGAAGTACAGTGAGCTTGTATCACAGTGAAGTTGTGTTATTTTTCATGGGCAGTTTGACTCAGAGAGAGTGGGAAATCAGATGGCTGGGGGATGGTGGATGGAGGATTGGGGTTATAAAGCACATCTGGTTGAAAAGTGGGTGTTTCTGAGTGCAGCTTCTCTTCCTGTACCAGCCAGAGCCGTCGCACGGCTGATTTACACTCTTCTAATGTCATGGAACAAAAACATGGAAACTGTCCCATAAACACTAAATTCCTCATAAGTTCAGAGATTGTGATTCAATGTGTATGTGTGTTTGGGGGGGGGATGGAATTTGCATGGGGGGGTTTGGTGGGTCCTCCTTTTCTGAGACCATCAGTATGCTCATGACCACACAAACATGTTTTTACTTGTGTTAAACGTGTTAACTTTAAAGTTTAGACGAAATAATTTAATTTAAATTTGTTTTATGCATTTTTATACTTGTATGTATTTACTAGTACACATTTTATGATTGTGCATGCCAAACTTCTATTTTTCAGGAAAAGTGGGCCAGCTGATCTGATAAAGTTGGCCATCCCTAATCATAAAATAATTCTAATTAATAACAATAAATCTTAATTAATTTTAATAGCACTTTTTGCTTTAAAATTAAGCTTTTTGTTTTGAATCTACATTTTATAGACATACTGTTTGCAGTAGAGAGAGTCATCATCTAAGATACCAAGATTCACATCCAATGCTATCAGGTCTTGTTACCTTTTACCATATGGTAGCCCTCCTTTAATCACCCCACCAGGGTCATATTGCATAAACCAAAACTATTTTGTCAATTAAATAGACAATGACCCTTTAACACAAGACCAATAATGTTTTGACAGTGTATACCGATTGATACAGTGATTGATACAGATTGCACACAGTGCAATCAAGCTTAAATGGCCCACTTTACCTGAATTCACCCTACAGTCTCACACACACACACCCATGAGAGGGGAGAAAAGGGAGGTGTTATCTGAAGTGCAGTAATTTTGATTTGAATTTGCAGTAATGATTTTTTCTGTTTGATTTTATCATATGTAGTCAGACATAAATGACATCACCAATTATTTGTCATTATGATATAACAGAAAAATACTGTTATTTACTGTTAAATACTGCTATCACAGCATTACACCAGAGTCTATTGATTTTCCTTCAGCTGTTCTAACAGAAAACAGTTTTTCTCCTCTGAGATGCTGCATGTCATTTTTACCTTACATTTTCACACCTTCCTTTGTTGCTGACAATAAACACAATAAATGCTGGAACATTTTTATCACTTAGAAGGGGATATTGTTAACTGACACAACAGACCCAGTCATACTCCTGTAACTTCATAGCTTCACCTTGATTGTTTAGGATCACATTTATATTTCTGTTGGTAAAGGGGTGATGTGCTGGTGTAGATGGTGTAGGTGTGATGGTGAGTGGAGAGCAGCACTTGTTCACAGCCCACATTGTTTTCTCAAACCTGCCAGTTATCATACATACATATACATTTTTTGAGAGTGTACATTAGAGTCTTGTTTTTATTACAGTGAAACAGGAACTACAGGATCTTGATCTATGAACTTGCTCTTGTGAATGTGAAGTCTATCTTTGGCTAAAAAGTGTCAGCTAAAAGCCAAAAAAGCTCAACAAGTGTCTGTGATCTTACTAAGAGTAAGTTGTAGACTGTTATAAAGAAAATACAACCCCAACAAGCTAATTTACTGTTGAAAAAGGTTTGTAAGAATGATGGCTGAAGCATCTATCATGCACAATAAAGTAGCCTGAGCCTGAGCTGGGAAAATCCTCAGGGTGGGACATTTGTAAAACTCTATCAGAGTAAATGGTTTTTGTGTGTGTGACTGCTGAGAGATGTTGCTGTAGTTGTGTCAGAGCTGTGGCTGTGTTCGGGCAGGTGTGTCTTTGGCTCAGACACGTATCACTGCTAAACAATCAACTCATTGTGTAACATCGACATTCCAGCAGCCACATGAGTAACTCAGAGCTGCTGTGCTTCATGTCCATCTGTGAGGCACCAGTGACTGTGGTACTTCCATTTACACTGCCTGCAACAGTGACAGCAGTACTTTACATTTACACCACTGCCTGCAACAGTGACAGCAGTACTTCATATTTACACCACTGCCTGCAACAGTGACTGCAGTACTTCATATTTACACAACTGCCTGCAACAGTGACAGCAGTACTTCACGTTTACACCACTGCCTGCAACAGTGACAGCAGTACTTCACATTTACACCACTGTCTGCAACAGTGACTGCAGTACTTCATATTTACACCACTGCCTGCAACAGTGACTGCAGTACTTCATATTTACACCACTGCCTGCAACATTGACTGCAGTACTGCATATCTGCACCACTGTGCTCATTCCAACCTAGAACTGCCCTTTAGCTCTGTGTACACATCTAAATACTGTTTCTTTGTAGTGGTTTTAGATTATTGCATTTAAATAGACACATTAATGCCTTTCTCATCAGGAGCATTGTATTCTGGGAGTGACTGAGGAGAATTCACAGTGATATAGAGGTGTATTTTGCTAGCCAGGGTTGGGTGTCTGGACAAGGTCCCTAAGCTGTTTTATAGTTTAACCAGCCTTGACTTGTTGGATGGTGACATGTATCTGCTGACTAGCAGGATCAGCGCTGTAAGCTCCACTCTGATGCTTGAAAGACTTTTGGCATGTACTGGTGCCTGCGTTTTTCACCCTTGACTGAAAGCATATGCTGTGCACAGTGTTAGTGAGACAGGGTTAGTGTGTGTAATGCGTGTTAGTTTGTCTGTAATAGGCAGAGTGTGCGTATGTGCTGGTTTGTGAATGTGTGTGTCCATAAGTTCCTGGCCATTTCCCACACATCTGGCAGTGCTTGGCTCCTTCAGGTGAATCATGTCTCTTGGGAGGTGTGTGAGGTCTCAGTATGTGTGTGTGCGATGGGAGACTGACTTACAGCATTGTGGCATCTGCAGTATGGCAGGAAGTATGTGAATCCGTCTCACAGCTCATTCAGATACCACATGCTTTTCTAATTCCACCCCAACACCCCTCACCCTCCCCGACACCCCTCAGCCCCTAAAATCCAAATTCAAGCACAAAATGTTTGTGAAAATGATCTTTCTATGGAAGAATGCATTTAGCTAATCAACAGTGACAAAAGCAGAGGGAGGAAAAGAACAGAAAAACAGTACCACAGGTATGTTTAATAGTGACAGGGCTTCTTTGCCTGGCCAACTGGGTTCTCATGACCAAAAGCAGCTCTTACACCTGCAAGCCCCAACATACATCATCTGCCTGGAGCGGCACATACCTGCGTTTGTGATCAACAGATAACTGAAACTCTTTACCATCATTGTGGCTTCAACTTGTACAAAATATCCCAAAATTTAAAAATGAAATAAAGTCAGTTTAATAAAATAAAACCCGAATGAGAGATAGAAAAAATTGTAACCCTAAACTTCAGCTGTCAACTGTTGTGAAGATGTGTTTCTCTCGTAGTGTGTGTTAGCAGGTGGAGGAAAGCTGTAGAAGAAAAGGGTCACAAGTGTTACAGGAGAATCAAGTGAAGTGAGTTTAATGAACAGTCTGTCAGGGATGGAGGCATGGAACACAAAATACATTCCCATACTAAAATAAAGTCCACACATTGCCACATAGTCTCCCTGCAACATACCCTGACACTGCGTGTGTTACTTTTGTACATTTCTTATGAAATTGATAGTTTGTGTGTGTGTGGGAGACACATAAAAGGGTGTTCTGTGTGTGCGTGCGCAGAGGGACAGTGACACTAACTGGTGTATATGTGTGTGTGTGGGGCGGTGGACTGCTGGGGGCATAGATGTGCACTGTTTGCCTGGTAATACTGAATGCTGTCCCTGCTGAAAGATTCCAGAAGCTTCTTTTCCTTACAGGGCTCCTGGGTCATGCATTTGTCATCATGACCTCTGACCCCTTGGGCCAGCATGGCAGCAGGAATGCAGGAGATGTTTACGCTGTTGAAACTGATTGAATCCAGGTGGCTCTCTCTCTCTCTTCTTTTCTTTCATTCTTGTTATTTTTTGCTTTATATCTCTACATTCTTTATATATCATTCGTTATATATCATTCTTTATTCTATCTATCTATCTATCTATCTATCTATCTATCTATCTATCTATCTATCTATCTATCTATCTATCTATCTATCTATCTATCTATCTATCTCAATATTTATTATCTATATTTGTTTTCATGGTATATTATATATATATTTCTTTTTATTCTCTGTATGTTGGTTTATTTGTTTTATGTGTAAGAATGCACAGTTTGCCACATCAGTTTTAATTCTATTTGCACAACTGTATTTTCAGAAATTGTTTTAAAATTATAAAAGAAAAACTGTGCCACTGCTGTCAGTGTGTGTTTGCCAGCATATGTGTCCCACCTACACTGTGATGCTCCATCTATTGCTCTATCAGTCATCTACTGATGGCTTTCTGAAGTGCTCTCTAACTTCTGGAAAGTTTTCCACCCCCCTCCCCTTTTAAAAGGCCATTAAACTGTGTTGTAATGCAAACGGTAATTCTAAAGAGACCAAACAGGTGTCCGATGTGCAGCAGTGTGTCTAATGTAGCTATTACATGGACAACAGCAGATTATCATAAAAGCATCTCTCCTTAATGTGGACTGAACTGATCAATAGTAGACTGGTGATGAGACACACACACATACACTGCAGACTGAAACTGATGTGTGCTACACTTTATTAATCCCCTCTAGTCACCTGACCTGATTGTATGCACATGCACACACACACACAACACAAACATGTTGGGTTTTGATGTTTATTTGGGACATTCCATAGACATAATGGTTTTTATACCGCACAAACTGTAACTTCTATTCCCTACATCTCCCCTACATATCCCCTAAACCTAACCATCATAGAAAACCTTATGCTTTTTCAAAATAATTTGTTCTGTATGATTTACAAACTTATTTCCTCATGGAGACCAAACAATGTCACCACAAGGGCAAAATTTACTGGTAGTACTATAACGTAGTGCATACCAGGACCACACACACAGTGTTGATGAAGGTGTTTTACTGTCAATTTGTGGTAAAAAGGCCTTTATTGTTCTGTTAATCTAAAATGAAAAAAAATTTCAGAAGCATTCAGGGTTCAGATAAGGGTAAGAGATTGGGTTTGGATTAGGGTTTGTGTTTGGGACTGGGGTTCTGTCTCCGCATACATCTGTCAGCGCTTTGCCTGGAGCCAATTTCTGTTACTCTGTGAGCAGAGAGACGAGAGAGGTGAGAGGTCATCCTGCTCCTCCACAACCATCTGACGTAACTTCTCTCTAAAAGTGCCATAGCAGTTTGGTTTGAATATAAGGGCTTTTCGTTGCTAACGTGGCCTACAACTTGTTCAAAGACAATATTTTTAGATCCACTATGAGATAGAAACTGCTCTTTGCTGCTCTCAGCATTTTTGAAGTACTCTCTGCAGGCACAAAGCTTTTACTCATATCTTTCTGGATTAAAATGATTCTCATTAAAGCACTATGAACCATTTCATCATTTCAGTGAAGTGAGGGAAAACTTATTTAATATGCTGTGTTGAGTTTGGTGCTGCATGCCTGTCCTGTTCTAAGTAAAATAAAAAATATAAAATGCTTTGACTTAATCATAACAATGCACCAGATTTTATACATTCAACAGATTATGTATTACAAAGAGAAAATGGGGGGGGGGGGGGTGGGGTGGGGTGGGGGTTGGATAGTGTAGGGTTAAAGTGGTCTGGATCTGCTGTCCACTATTTACTCTTAAAAACATTAATGTTGCTGCCAAACTTTTGTTATAAAAATATGTGATTGTAATATCAAAAACATAGTCCTTGCTAATGCATTATGTTATCTGGTTTTGTAGAAGATGAAAGTTATTTAAATGAACATATACAGATCAGAACAGTCAGCCACCACAGCAATTCCTTTAAGATCCATGTAGGAATCTGTCAGAAGTCTTACAACAGTAACCTGGAATAAAATGCATGTTTCAGTTAATATGTAAAAACAGTCTTCTACAGTCCTCTAAGTCTTTGCTTTACAAATAGAACTTTCATTTGGAGGTGAAGTGATGTGTTTAATAGTAATAATAAAAATAAGAAGTTGTGTGTTAGACTGACTGCAGACAGCCTTAGGCTGAAGACCAGCAAAACCAATTCTGCCTTTTAAAAGGCTATCTTACAAACAGCAGCTCTGCAATCCAGCCAATTTCCGCATGTTGATTTGATAAGCATCCTCTGGGTCTCCCTGGACGACTGAGAACTTCCCATGTGTGACTTCATAAAATTTGCCTCTTCTAAATAAAGCTTTGATCTTCTGTAAGTAATACAGATTTAACTGAATATTTCAAGCTTTATTAGTTACACAGTAACAGTTCCTGTCATTGCTTGTAAATTTGTAGTTTAGAGAGAGGTAATGCTCATTCATGTCGTGTGTCTGAGCATAAAAACTTGTTTGAACCTGCTCTGTAATTGATGAAACGTAGCATGTTTTTACCTGCTATTTAATTGGTGTATTAAAAATTTTTCATTTAAACCTTAGGGTCACCTCATCAGCACTATAGAATTAAACATTGTGCTTTATTTTCATACATTGTGAGGCACAGTTGCCTTTCCCAATGTATTTACTGACATGCTCTTTATTAAGTGCTATAAAGATTCATTTAAAATCATTTCCATTGTTGATATTTAAGTAGTTAAAACAAACAAATAAGAGAAACAGGTGTTTGGAAATAAATCAGTCTGTCAGGTTATTTCAAAATTAACGTTTTTTTATTACTGTATTTTAAGAAGGGATATGGAAAACATAAGACATGTCAGTTTAAACATAAGATTCTGGTGGGCAAAATGCCTTGCTGGATTTGATCAGAGGCTGTTCACACACACTCTTTCACACACATACACTACCCAGTGAGTGTGTCTTGTGCTGGGCTGCATTGATTTAATGCATTACTCAACTGCTGGGGAAAGAGAGGTGAGGTAGAGAGACGGTCTCTCTTGACTGCATTAGGAGCTTCTAGCCTTTGTGATTCCTTTTGATCAAATCTCTGTGTGAGACACGTGTCATGCCCTCTTCCAGCCAGCTGTGAGGGGACTGGCCCGCCACCCAGTGGGGGAGGGGTGTGTGCTCCTAAGGTGAGAGGCGGGTGGGAGGGTCTCATTCCTCTCTCCAGCGCCCAGCACACACTCATCCCGGACACTCACACATACTCAGACAGGCCTGTGGACACACAGCAGTACGTCTGTCGATTGCGGGAAAGTGTGTGTGTGACTGTGTTGTGAGTGATGGATCTCTCGCAGTAGAACTTGTACAGACAGGAGCGTCTGCTGGTATGGCAAAGTGCTCGAAACTTCAGTCTGATCAAAATGTCTGAGGTAAGAACTTTAGTTTCTTTCTTTCAGAGAAATGAAATGAGAACAAAGATGTTACTTACACAGAGACACTTTTAAAGTTAAAGAAAACCTCTTTTTAAAGTTGGTCATGGGCTGTTCTTTTCTGCTTTGTGTGTTGGCAAATTTACTTCATGTTGCACTTTCTAATAGTATACAGGACAGATTATGAATATATGAGTTGAATATATGAATATTTTTAAAGAGCTATTTTTAGACATTAAAATTAATAGTTATTTCTATGAATTTTGCAATTTGTTACCAGATCTTTGAAGAGAAACTGTATTGTGAGGTTAAAATGGATGTGAATGGATATGATCACCTGGCTGTCCAATGGAATGTAATTCAGAAGTATTTGTTTGTTACAGCCATAATACAACAATTAACCATGCTGAGTAAACGAGAGAGTGTATATGTGTGTGACAAAAACAGAATAAAACAAAGCATGAATAGAGTAACAGGATATTATGGAAAGTCTATTAGTGAAGGACACATTCACAGCGGCTCAACTGAAGATGTTCGTTAATGGGATCTTTGGCAGAAATGGACAACCAATTCCACTAAAGCAATCTGACTTCTTGGCGGTCTTAAGCAGTCCTCTAACTCAGTCCGAGTGCTGATGAGCTTGTATCCTGTAGCGGGACTAAGACCCTGTTTCTGTGCGGGCAAACAAAGTTAATGGCCCTGGGCTGTAAAACCTTTGTGTGTGTGTGTGTGTGTGTGTACGTGAAGCGGGTGTGTACATGTGCTTGTGTCTATGATGTTTGCTTGTGTTTATAATGATCTGTCACAGCTGTTTGGTGCTATAGGCCTGAACTGTCACATTAATATTGCTTGCATAAACTTTGTGGTTCTGGTAGTGCTACAAACTTACTTAGTTTTACATTGTATAATGTTATTTATTTATTTGAAAATATCTACATGAGCACATGAATTTACACATTTTTTATAATAATAATTTTTTATCATTATACATTTTTACAGATTTTTAGATATTTCATATTTCATTCATTAGATATTTCATTATCAATTTCATTATTTGATATGTTTAAAATATTCACACTGTCAGACATTAACATATTAAGATCAAAATTCAGTCATAATTTTTCATTTAAAGGTCTAAAATTCTGCATTACAGTGCATTCAGAATGAAATCTATCGGCTTGCTAATGTATGTTTTCATTTCATCAAATTCACTTGCCTTTGTTTTGTATTATGTACGTTGAGAAAAAAACAATAACGACAATTAACAAGCAGTAAATTAAATTATTTTCTGATCAAAAACTCATCAAAAAATTTATTAATAAATTTATTTTAGAAAATTATTTGATGCATTCTGTTATTGTTGTTTTATACTCTAATGATAAAATATAAATATAAGTTTTATATGGCCATAGTTCATTGTTTTGTTTGTGTGTGTAAGTGCCTCTAAGTTTCATATACATGTGCTTTTCTTGTTTCCTTGTCTTGTTAAATGGAACAACCCGAGGCTTGTCTGCTTGTTTCTTTAAATTTCCAGAAAGAAAAAAGGAGGAAAATGAAATCTGGGCTGGTGTCTCGTTGCACTGTTATGTCAGTGTGAGATGTGGGTCATGTAAATTATAACTTTTATATTATGACTATTGTAGTTCTGTATATTCTGACACCATCATCAAGATTTCTATGTGTAAAGTGACGATAATTAATATGAAATTACACCAACCTTGCCGAAATATATAGTGATACACTGTAAATACTCTAAAGGTCTGAGTCATGCTGCTTCTGTTTGCTTGTATTATAATACACATTTTGGAAATACAAATAATATTACAAAATAATTGATGGAAATGTTTCATTTAAAAAATACATAGATTTGACAACGTTTCAGTGTTTGCTATGACAGCAACACTGGAGCTGCATGGACAGAACCTGAAGATCCATTATCATCTGATAATCTTTTAAAGACTTTTTATGCAAAAAAATGAATGACTATCAGTGACTTAATAGGACAGAATCATGCAAATGTTATGCTATTTTTTCTTTCCAAAAGTCTAAATCTTTAATTTAAGGTTAAAAAAAACCTATTTTTAGATCTATATATATAATTTCTAGTTTGTACTAGCAGTTGGAAAAAAACTTGGATAACAAGTGTGTGCCAAACGAACAATTAAATTATATAAGTAACATTAGCATGGAATGTTCCTTTTCCTATAAGCTCAGGATATGTGTGATGTGTGTTTACTGACATTATCATTGTGTGTGACATTGTGTGTGACAGGCTATTTGCTGCACTGTTGTAAACTGCAGTTGTGACAGTTTTAAACCAGGTAAACTGAGACGCAGACTGTGTGAACACTGTAAACATGGCTGGGTTGCCCATGGTAAGTTTAATACAATAATATATTTACTATTTTAACACTTTTATTGTCATTGCACTCTCTGTTTCTCTCTCTCTTTCATATTTTAATCTCTGTGTATCTCTGCGCCTTCTAAATCCTTTTTCTGTATAAGTTTATTTTGCAGGTGATTCCTGATGTTGCCTTTCTGACAAAGAACATTGTTGTAATATTTATTCCCGTGACTAACCTAAACATGGATTTGGATTGCTTTTTAGATTTCTTTTTTTGGGTATAATAATAATTTTATTATACTGTTAAATGATACAGAAACAACTTTACTGAAAATCATATATAGCACCTTATTATAGAATCTTGGTAAATAATTAAAATGCTCTTAAATCTGTTACTTCAAAAACAAACGAGATACAAGTGAATCCGAATAACCATTGATTAGTGCTATAAATGATACCTCTGCATGTGTCATGTAATCTACTGTCTGTTTTGCAGCTCTTAGTAAGTTGAAGGTTCATCACATGTACCAAGGAAGCCAGGTGGAGATTGTTCACTCCAACGTGGTGTTTGATATCTGTAGTTTGATGCTTTATGGGACACAGGCAATCCCAGTGCGTCTCAAGATCCTGCTAGACCGACTCTTCAGTGTCCTTAAGCAAGAGGAGGTAATTCAGATCCTGAATGCGCTAGATTGGACTCTGCAGGACTATATTCGTGGTTATGTGTTGCAGGTGAGCTACTGATCTCTTCCATTCACAGGCCTCTGATTCTGGTTTATTTTTTAGCAAACATACTTCAGTGTGAGGTGGTAATTAATTACCATTTCCTCAGAAACCTCCAAAACCTAGCGGTGACCCACCAATATTTTTAAGTTCTGTTTGCTTATTAAGTATTCCAGTTCTTGAATTTAATTCATGGTAGTTCCTCCGGTGAAGAATGTAAAGTTAAACCCTCTTCAGACCTCTAGATGAATGCTGTATGATGAAATATTAATTCTGGTTACAACATGAAGCTGCTGCATGACTTTCAAAGCCTGTTGGCACTCAAAAGTGATTATAGGAGGACTGAAAGACTCGCCCAGCTCCTCTCTGATCTCTTCCCTCCCCTCCCACTCCGACAGGGAAACCCGCATCATCTAAATGAAGAAAAATTACACTCTAGAATGAATCACTCCACTGAAGTAATGAGACCTCATGCATTAGATGTATGGATGACTTTTTATTTAGGAACACTGTCAGCCTGCCACAAGTTATGTATTTTATAATTTAGGACCCAAATGCACTAAAAATGTTCATGTAAAATTTATAATTGAAATGATATTCCTTGTGTGTGTAGGATGTGACTGGTAAGGTGTTGGATCGCTGGGCCATAATGACCTTTGAAGAAGAGATTGTAACGCTGCAGCAGTTTTTGCGTTTTGGAGAGACAAAATCCATTGTGGAGCTGATGGCTCTGCAGGATAAGGAGGGACAGGCAATTGTTGTTCCAACCACTAGAACCAATTCAGACATTCGCAGCTTTATTGAAAGCAGCATGCAGCGCTCTGTGCAACTCCCTGCTAAAGCAGAAGCACCCAGCTGTAGTAACGGACACCATTTTGAGACCCTAGTGAACAGTATGACCCTCATGCTGCCACTTCAACTGCTGAATTCTGTTCCAGCTCCTCTGTTGAGCTCCAGCACTGAATCTAGTTGCCAGGAGGCACTAACCAAACATGAGACTTCAGAAATAACCCTTGACGGTGATGCTCCGTTCAGCACTGGACCCATGAGGGCAGAGGCAATGATGGACATGGACTCTACAAAGATGGAATCAGAGGAGTTCACTGTAAGTGGGAACTCCTCACCCTCCACACCCTGCACACCTTCCATCACTTCTGAAATCACACAGATGTCTCCTGAAAACAAGATAAGGTGTGCAGAGAAGAGTGGAACCATGAAGAAGGGTCGTGTGTTCTGTAGTGCCTGTGAGAAAACATTCTATGATAAAGGCACACTGAAGATTCACTATAATGCTGTTCACCTGAAGATCAAACACAAATGCACCATTGAAGGCTGTAACATGGTATTCAGCTCTTTGCGCAGTCGGAACAGGCACAGTGCCAATCCAAATCCACGACTTCACATGCCAATGAACCGCAATAATCGAGACAAGGACCTGCGGGGTGGCCTGAGCCCACAACGGGAGGAAGGGGTCCAGAGTAACAAGAGGGAGTATGGATCTGAACCAGAGAGTCGGACTGTGTCTAGTTTCATCCTTCGTAACTCAGAGCCCAAACTGCCTAACTCTTTCTCCAGCATCAGTCAGAGTGGAATCCTCTTTCCCAATCTGAAGACCGTGCAGCCTGTGCTTCCGTTTTACAGAAGCCTGGTGACCCCAGCAGAACTGGCTCACACGCCAGGCAGCCTTCCCTCACTTCCACTTCTGTCCTCCTCTGTGGCCCTCAATGCCAATCACATAGAGACAAGCTCAGAGCCAGTGCCCAAGAAAAAGTCTAGAAAGTCCAGTATGCCCATAAAGATTGAGAAGGATGAGCTTGCAGCAGAGGGCATGTTGGAGGAGGAATGTTCAACCCCCAGCCCCTGTACAGAAAAAGAAAAGTGTCATGTTAGCAACATTGGGTGTGGAACACGTGGAGAATCTGTGGACTGTGACATTTTTAGCCAATCCACACCACTTATTTGCCTCCCCAACACACAGAACACAGAAATTGTCACATTTCCTCAGGAGGACAGATATATCACCTCACCATCTACTCTTTTAAACTCTGAAAAGAAAGATAATCATAATGCCATTGAAAAGAAGGGGGAGTCCCCAAAATGGGAAGAGCCACCATGCAGTTCACAGCCAGGCCAGCTGCACAGCCATCCAACCAATTTAACTGTGAGCAGCAGTAAAAACTGTGTTGACAACTGCAATGAGCCCGAGATGTTCCGATCAGATGATAGAGAAGATCATGCTCATCCATGCGAGATCTGCAGTAAGACATTCAAAAACCCTTACAGTGTAAAAATGCACTATAGAAATGTGCACCTAAAAGAGATGCACATGTGCACTGTTGATGGCTGCAATGCTGCTTTTCCATCTCGACGCAGTAGAGATCGGTAAGACAGTTACGGTAAAGGTTATGTTATAGTAAACCATTAGAGTTCAATTCATAGGTTACAACATGCAGTTATTTAAAAACATTCACTTTGCTTTAAATTCCCCCAAATAATAGCACATAAATATTTGTATATAATAACTTAAACTATCCAACAAGCACATGCTTAGAATGACATTTCTATATCTAAAATTTAGTCTGTGAAGCCAAATAGATGAAAGTTTATAAATCAAATGTTCTACACGTTTCTATTTTTGATAACCTTTCTAAGATAACATGCATCTGTGTCACTCACTGCACTACACACAGCTTGAAGGCAAGCATAAGAAGTGAGAGAGGTGCAGATTTTTATAAAAGCACATATTTATTGCACTAATGCATTAGGTTCAGTGTTATGAGTTGATACATTACAAAGCATTACAATATGCAGTTACTTAAATGCAAATAACATGAAATGCTTTAATACATTGGCAAAAGCAATAATTTGAAACAAATGCATGTCAGCTTTGTTTTCAAACACTTTTGCTTTTAATTCTCTAGACACAGTGCAAACCTGAATCTACACCACAAGCTGTTGACCAAAGATCATTCAGGAACATGTTCTCTCCGCAGAGACTGTCTAGACTTCCCTGACAAAGAGTCTCTGAGCCAAATGTCTGTCAATCTTAAAGGAAGCAACCGTACAGGCCTGGTCTTCCCCATGAATAAATCACTGGAGCGAGCAAATGATCCAGTAGAGGGTGCTGTGGAGGATGAAGCTGCACTAGACTTGAGCACCAGAGGAAGTGCTCACTCTTCCTGGGATTCAGACATGGGTAGTGAGGAAGGGCTCCCCCTGGAGGATAGTGATGAGAGCTGTGACGGACTGAGTGCTAGTGCAACGACATCTCCGTCTGGCCTCAGTCATCAGTCTCACTGCTCGTCACCCATAATCTGTCATGTCTGTCAGAAAATTTACAGTAACAAAGGTACATTTAAGGCTCATTACAAAACAGTTCACCTTCGACTTCTCCACAAGTGCAAAGTTCCAGGATGTGACACAACATTCTCCTCTGTTAGAAGCCGCAATCGCCATAGTCAGAATCCAAACCTACATCGTAACCTTCCAATGATTGCCTCCTTTAAACAGGAGTAAGACAAACACATTTACACAGAAATATTCGCGAAGCCATATATTCCAAAATATACATACAGTAAAAGATTCATTTTTGTCAATTTAATGTTTCAAAGAAACTTCATTTGGTACTGTATACTGCACATTCGAGAGTACTGGTAACAACTGAAAAAAATATTCAAATTTATATTAATAACCTTTGTAATCTTCAGATGTTTTTCATCTTAAAAACTACCTAAGATCATTTACTTGTATTTATTAACAAAAATATGCCATTGTCTCTTACAAGTTTAATACAGTTTACAGTGCTGTAAATGACTGAGTTATGATGTGATAGATAATTGTTATGTGAAGAGCAACAAACATGCAATAGAAACTTCAAGAGATCCTTGAAAATCAATCATTGCTATTATAGCTCCTTCCTCATTAAGTATAAGACCACTGATACATCTTAAGAGATCGAGAGATATAAGTGAAATATAAGAAATATAAGTGAGAGACTGAGCATTACAGAGTGTGGGTGAAAAAGACCTCACACCTCATTATGTTTTGCAGTAAATTTGATTACAGTATATAATTTGCTTGCTGTTCCTTTTTCTAACAACAAAAGAGTTTAAATTCAATATGTTCTTTATAGAGACTGTTGTGTTCCTGTTGAGTAAGTTATTGTATGTTTTATTTTGCTATAGTTGATATTCTTGTGGAGACCAAAGATTCATAATCCAGGTTGGTTTTTAAAATCAGCAAAAACCTCTGGAACATCTAATTGTTTCAGAATATACATGATTGATTTAGCACAGGTATTATAAAGATTTGTCACCCAACATGTAAATCGTTTCGTTTTGTAACATTCACATTAGTTTTATATGATGGTGCATTGCTTTATAAAGCACATGAGGCTTCAGTTTGATCAAATGATTGTACTTGGGATAATTTCATCGATCCAGACATAATATTTTTATCTTCATGATAGAATTATTGTTACCTGAAAAAAACTTGGAAAAAAGGTATTAGCTAGATACCAGCAGATACCAGATGAGATCCATTTAAAATCATATCAATAAATCATTCTTTTGATAAACAGGGTGAGCAAGGTCATATCATGGATCAAACCTGGAACCATTAATTCATGTTCTGTAAAATCATTTTTATGTCTGTGTTAATAAACAATTATTTAAAAATGGCAAAATTTCCCATTCCCTTTTAAGTTTGATATAAATAAATCAACGCTTGTTTTTTTTAACAAGTTAGTTTAATTGTAGTAGTCTACAATAAAAATGAACTGAATTTAAAACAATAGACCAATTCTGTTTACATCTCCTTTATTCTTATACTGTGTGATGTTACCTGGATAGTCAAAGACTGTTTTTATAATTTGTGATTGTTTTCACGAGTCTCTTGTTTGATCTGATCTGTTAAACTTGTCTTCAGAAAAATCTTCTAGTTTCTTCACATTCTCTGATTTTTAGCATCTTCAGCATATTTGAGCCCTTTCCAACAGTGACTGTATGATGTTCAGATCTTGTCACATTGAGGATAACTACATATACACAACTATTACAAAAGGTAATAAAAAGTTGCAAAATCTTTGATGCTTCCTCAAAAGCTTTTCTAACCCATTTATTTTTTTGCTTTAAACTATTTTTTTTGCTTTAAAATCCATTTTAAACAGAATGTAGTGTTGTGTATAATTGTCTTTCTCTTGTTTGTGGCAGTTGGTAGACCATCTTAAGGTGCTTTACTACAAACTGGACTGTAGTGGACTTAGTGTTTGATGTTGATGAAGAGTTAAAAAATAAAAATTGAAAGACATAATTTGAGTAAAAAAGACCATGATAGTTTTTTCAACAGTGCAACAGACTGACCTGCAGAATATTAAAAATTTTGTGAACTGTAATTCTTGTTTTTTTAATGAACCTAGTGTTTCCTGTTTATATGGTTTAGCACTTGTTACAGTGTACAATTCTCTGAGATCATGCTTCCATATGCAGAGGTAAGAATACATAAGCTCATTTATGGTTGTTCTATATTTGCCTTCACTCTGATAACTAATCTCTTCTAATCTATCTAATCAATTTTTGTTGGCAAATGCGCTGTTCAATTCCTTAATGTTTTACAGAGTGTGATATTTAATTCCACAGGTGACTTTTTTAAAGTTTGTCTTGCCAGTTTATTTATCTCCACCCCATGTGAGTAGCTACCCAAAGAAAGAATATGACAGTGTCAAATTAGATTAGATTAGATTAGATTCAACTTTATTGTCATTACACATGTACAAGTACAATGCAATGAAATGCAGTTTAGGTCTAACCAGAAGTGCAATAAGCAGTAAAGTGCAGGATATGAGTTAAATAATTTAAATGTCGATAAAGCATTTCTATGATAATAATTACAGATAAATGTGTACTATGGACATAATATACATGTGTGGTTATACTATAGCAGAATTTACAAATGGGATATTTACAATGTAATACAATGTGCAATGATGGTGATACAATGTGCAATGATGACAAGTTAATAGTGCAAATACAAATGTAATGGTTCAGGTTTAATTAAAGAGGTATGAGGAGGATGAGGGGAGTAAAGGTGTAAAGGAGATGCAGTGGGATCAGCGAGGGGCAGAGTTCAGTAAGGAGACAGCTCTGGGAAAAAAGGTGTTCCTCAGTCTGCTGGTTCTAGTCCAGAGGCTCCTGAAGCGCCTGCCGGAAGGCAGGAGAGAAAACAGTCTATGGGCGGGGTGAGAGGAGTCCTTAAGAATACTTGCAAGCTCGACGTAGGCAGTTCTTCCTCTGTATGTCTTTGATGGCTGGGAGTGGGGACCTTGTGATGCGTTGGGCAGTTTTAACCACCCGCTGCAGTGCCTTTTGCTCCGCAACAGTGCAGCTTCCATACCAGACTGTAACACAGTTGGTTAGTATGCTCTCTATTGTGCAGCGGTAAAAGTTCACAAGGATGGCTGAGGACATCTGATTCTTCTTCAGTGTCCTCAAGAAGAAGAGCAGTTGGTGGGCCTTCTTGACCAGGCTGGAGGTGTTAGTGGTCCAGGACAGGTCTTCTGAGATGTGGGTCCCTAGGAACTTGAAGCAGGAGACACGCTCAACAGCCATCCCGTTAATGTGGATGGGATCATGTGTGCCTCCTCTCTCCTTCCTGAAGTCTACAATCAGCTCCTTAGTTTTGGTGGTGTTAAGGAGCAGGTTATTTTCTGTGCACCACGTAGCCAAGTGCTGGACCTCCTCCCTGTAGGCAGTCTCATCGTTGTTGCTGATGAGACAGATCACCGTAGTATCGTCTGCGAACTTGATGATGGTGTTTGATCCATTCAAGGCTCTGCAGTCGTGGGGGAAGAGGGAGTAGAGGAAAGGGCTCAGCACACAGCCTTGTGGTACGCCAGTGTTGAGCGTGATGGTGGCAGAGCAGTTGAGGCCTGACCTAACATGCTGAGGTCTGTTGGTCAGAAAGTCCATAATCCAATTACAGAGTGAGGTGTTAATGCCCAGATCTCCAAGTTTAGTGATTAGCTTGGAGGGGATGACAGTATTACAACTCAGAAACAGATCACCACATACCCTAATCAGAAGCCATGGATGAACAAGGAGGTGCGCCTCTTGCTGAAGGCACGCAACACAGCCTTCAGATCAGGTGATGCACAGGCCTACAGCACATCCATGGCAGATCTAAAGAGGGGCATCAAAAAGGCCAAGCACTGCTACAAGCTAAAGATAGAGGATCACTTTTCCAACACTGACCCTCAACACGTGGCAGGGCATCCAGGCCATCAGTGACTACAAACCCAGCCATTCCCAGCCACAGTATTGAATGCCGAGCTGAAGTCGACAAATAGCATCTGTGCATAAGTGTTCTTATTGTCCAAGTGTGTGAATACAGAGTGCAATGCTATGGAGACTGCATCCTCTGTGCTCCCATTGCTCCAGTATGCAAACTAGAGTGGGTACAGTGTAGATAGAAGACAGTTTTTCAAGTGTTCCAGGACCAGCCGTTCAGAGCACTTCATGATAATGGGTGTGAGTGCTACAGGGCGGTAGTCATTCAGACATGTTGGTTTTGAGTGTTTTGGCACAGGCACAATGGAGGTGGTTTTAAAGCAAGTTGGCACAGCTGCTTGAGCGAGGGACATGTTAAAGATGTCTGTAAAGACCCCAGCAAGCTGCTCCGCACATGCCCTAAGTATGCGTCCGGGGATGCCGTCTGGTCCAGCAGCCTTGCGTGCGTTGATCCAGCTCAATGTGGTAAACACATCTGTGGAGGTCAGTGTGATGGACTGGTGATTATTTGTAGGTGTAAGCTTGGTGGCAGTTCCTCTATTGTCTGTCTCAAAGCGAGCATAAAAGTCATTGAGCTCGTTCAGGAAAGAGGCATTTGTGTCTGTCGGGGTGGAATGGCTGGGTTTGTAGTCACTGATGGCCTGGATGCCCTGCCACGTGTTGAGGGTCAGTGTTGGAAAAGTGATCCTCTATCTTTAGCTTGTAGCAGTGCTTGGCCTTTTTGATGCCCCTCTTTAGATCTGCCATGGATGTGCTGTAGGCCTGTGCATCACCTGATCTGAAGGCTGTGTTGCGTGCCTTCAGCAAGAGGCGCACCTCCTTGTTCATCCATGGCTTCTGATTAGGGTATGTGGTGATCTGTTTCTGAGTTGTAATACTGTCTATGGTGGTGTTAATGTATGTAATCCAGAACAGAGGAGGTATAGCTGTTTATGTCCGTGTGAAAGCCACATGTGGCCTGAGAAGCACACATACTCCAGTCAATATTTTGAAACCTGTCCTGGAGTGTGAGGTCTGTCCTTGATGGTCTTCACTGATGGCTTCACACGGTTGATGAGGGGTGAATATTTGAGGGATGAGGAACAAAGAGAGGTGATCTGATTGTCCCAGGTGGGGGAGGGGGGTCACAGTGTATGCTTCAGCCATGTTTGTATAGACGTGGTCCAAAGTTTTGTTGCCTCTGGTGTGACAGGAAACGTTCTGATGAAATTTAGGGAGCACTGTCTTTAAGTTAGAGTGATTAAAATCCCCCGCAACAATAAATGCAGCCTCCGGTTGAGCAGTCTGTTGTTTACTGATGACCGCATGAAGTTCGTTCATTGCAAGCTTGGCATCAGCGTCGGGAGGAATGTAAGCAGCGGTTATAATGACTGATGTAAACTCCCATGGCAGATAAAACGGTCTGCACTTAACCATGAGAAACTCTAGGTTAGCTGAGCAGTGTTTGACAACACTAACAGAGTTCGTGCACCAAGCATTGTTAACATAAATGCACAATCGTCCACCTCTGGTCTACCGTTGTCATGAGCTGATCTATCTGCTCGGAATGTTTGGTGTCCAACTATGTCAAAGGCGTTATCCGGTATGCTGCTGTTTAGCCATGTTTTGGGGAAGATCATGACATTGCAGTTCCTCTTGCTGTGGCTAATGTGGAGTCGAATCTCATCTATTTTGTTCACCATAGACATTATATTGGCGAGGAAAATGCTGGGAAGAGAGAGCTGGTGTGGTGTTAGCTTTAGCTTAGCTCTTAGTCCTCCGCGTTTTCCCCTTCCTTTGTTTACGATCTCGACACCGCCTACGAGCACTTCTGCCCGGCCGGGTAGGGTGCGCAGCCTCGGTTGTTTTGGCGATCTCAGGGGTGAGACGAAGATTGCTGATAAAACTGTCGGAAGTGCGCAAACTTATATCCAGAAGCTCCTGTCGGGTGTATGATGTTAATGCACAAGTGTTTTGCACGAACAGACCCGATATGAGCAGGAGAAATACCGCAAAACTGCAGAAACTGGAGAGACGCTGAGCCTCGCGTTGTGCACGCGCCGCCATCTTGGTCTGACCATTAATGTACGCATTCTACATATTGTGCAAATTAAACCATCTCTAGATGATGATTTTCAGCATAAGCTGAACACTGGTGAATATGCCTTCAGTATCTGGACACTTTTCACCTACTAAAGGACATAATAATTGCCACAAATTATATATCTTATATTAAATCTTATATCTTGACATATATTTGAAATTTTAGGGTTAGGGTTAGGGTTAGGGTTGGGGGTTGGGGTTAGGGTTAGGGTTAGGAGAAGGAAAAGCCCACGCCCCAGAGAAACTCCAGGGATGGTTTGTGCCCTGTCCATCACCCACCCATGGGCAACCCACACAGCCCAATTTGCTCCTCCTATTTATTTTTTTATTGTGTTTTTTTTGGTTCCAAGGGGTTCCCTTATAAGGGTTAAGTATAAATTAAGGGATATCTTTTGGGTTTACTTTGGTTTAGGTTTTGTCTTTGATTTTTTATATGTGGGGTTGAGTTTTTAGGGTTTAATTTAGTTTTAAGGGGTTTAAGTATATAGGGTTACCAATATTAGGTTAGGGTTAGGGTTAGGTTAGGGTTAGGGTTAGGTTAGGCAGGCCAGGCCAGGCCAGGGCTAGGCCAGGCCAGGCCAGGCCAGGCCAGGCCAGGCCAGGCCAGGGCCAGGCCAGGCCAGGCCAGGCCAGGCCAGGCCAGGCCAGGCCAGGCCAGGCCAGGCCAGGCCAGGCCAGGCCAGGCCAGGCCAGGCCAGGCCAGGCCAGGCCAGGCCAGGCCAGGCCAGGCCAGGCCAGGCCAGGCCAGGCCAGGCCAGGCCAGGCCAGGCCAGGCCAGGCCAGGCCAGGGCCAGGCCAGGCCAGGCCAGGCCAGGCCAGGCCAGGCCAGGCCAGGGCCAGGCCAGGCCAGGCCAGGCCAGGCCAGGCCAGGCCAGGCCAGGCCAGGCCAGGCCAGGCCAGGCCAGGCCAGGCCAGGCCAGGCCAGGCCAGGCCAGGCCAGGCCAGGCCAGGCCAGGCCAGGCCAGGCCAGGCCAGGCCAGGCCAGGCCAGGCCAGGCCAGGCCAGGCCAGGCCAGGCCAGGCCAGGCCAGGCCAGGCCAGGCCAGGCCAGGCCAGGCCAGGCCAGGCCAGGCCAGGCCAGGCCAGGCCAGGCCAGGCCAGGCCAGGCCAGGCCAGGCCAGGCCAGGCCAGGCCAGGCCAGGCCAGGCCAGGCCAGGCCAGGCCAGGCCAGGCCAGGCCAGGCCAGGCCAGGCCAGGCCAGGCCAGGCCAGGGCCAGGCCAGGCCAGGCCAGGCCAGGGCCAGGCCAGGCCAGGCCAGGCCAGGCCAGGCCAGGCCAGGCCAGGCCAGGCCAGGGTGCCAGGCCAGGCCAGGCCAGGCCAGGCCAGGCCAGGCCAGGCCAGGCCAGGCCAGGCCAGGCCAGGCCAGGCCAGGCCAGGCCAGGCCAGGCCAGGCCAGGCCAGGCCAGGCCAGGCCAGGCCAGGCCAGGCCAGGCCAGGCCAGGCCAGGCCAGGCCAGGCCAGGCCAGGCCAGGCCAGGCCAGGCCAGGCCAGGCCAGGCCAGGCCAGGCCAGGCCAGGCCAGGCCAGGCCAGGCCAGGCCAGGCCAGGCCAGGCCAGGCCAGGCCAGGCCAGGCCAGGCCAGGCCAGGCCAGGCCAGGCCAGGCCAGGCCAGGCCAGGCCAGGCCAGGCCAGGCCAGGCCAGGCCAGGCCAGGCCAGGCCAGGCCAGGCCAGGCCAGGCCAGGCCAGGCCAGGCCAGGCCAGGCCAGGCCAGGCCAGGCCAGGCCAGGCCAGGCCAGGCCAGGCCAGGCCAGGCCAGGCCAGGCCAGGCCAGGCCAGGCCAGGCCAGGCCAGGCCAGGCCAGGCCAGGGCCAGGCCAGGCCAGGCCAGGCCAGGCCAGGCCAGGCCAGGCCAGGCCAGGCCAGGCCAGGCCAGGCCAGGCCAGGCCAGGCCAGGCCAGGCCAGGCCAGGCCAGGCCAGGCCAGGCCAGGCCAGGCCAGGCCAGGCCAGGCCAGGCCAGGCCAGGCCAGGCCAGGCCAGGCCAGGCCAGGCCAGGCCAGGCCAGGCCAGGCCAGGCCAGGCCAGGCCAGGCCAGGCCAGGCCAGGCCAGGCCAGGCCAGGCCAGGCCAGGCCAGGCCAGGCCAGGCCAGGCCAGGCCAGGCCAGGCCAGGCCAGGCCAGGCCAGGCCAGGCCAGGCCAGGCCAGGCCAGGCCAGGCCAGGCCAGGCCAGGCCAGGCCAGGCCAGGCCAGGCCAGGCTAGGCCAGGCCAGGCCAGGCCAGGGCCAGGCCAGGCCAGGCCAGGCCAGGCCAGGCCAGGCCAGGCCAGGCCAGGCCAGGCCAGGCCAGGCCAGGCCAGGCCAGGCCAGGCCAGGCCAGGCCAGGCCAGGCCAGGCCAGGCCAGGCCAGGCCAGGCCAGGCCAGGCCAGGCCAGGCCAGGCCAGGCCAGGCCAGGCCAGGCCAGGCTAGGCTAGGCCAGGCCAGGCCAGGCCAGGCCAGGCCAGGCCAGGCCAGGCCAGGCCAGGCCAGGGCTAGGCCAGGCCAGGCCAGGCCAGGCCAGGCCAGGCCAGGCCAGGCCAGGCCAGGCCAGGGCCAGGCCAGGCCAGGCCAGGCCAGGCCAGGCCAGGCCAGGCCAGGCCAGGGCCAGGCCAGGCCAGGCCAGGCCAGGCCAGGCCAGGCCAGGCCAGGCCAGGCCAGGCCAGGCCAGGCCAGGCCAGGCCAGGCCAGGCCAGGCCAGGCCAGGCCAGGCCAGGCCAGGCCAGGCCAGGCCAGGCCAGGCCAGGCCAGGCCAGGCCAGGCCAGGCCAGGCCAGGCCAGGCCAGGCCAGGCCAGGCCAGGCCAGGCCAGGCCAGGCCAGGCCAGGCCAGGGCCAGGCCAGGCCAGGCCAGGCCAGGCCAGGCCAGGCCAGGCCAGGCCAGGCCAGGCCAGGCCAGGCCAGGCCAGGCCAGGCCAGGCCAGGCCAGGCCAGGCCAGGCCAGGCCAGGCCAGGCCAGGCCAGGCCAGGCCAGGCCAGGCCAGGCCAGGCCAGGCCAGGCCAGGCCAGGCCAGGCCAGGCCAGGCCAGGCCAGGCCAGGCCAGGCCAGGCCAGGCCAGGCCAGGCCAGGCCAGGCCAGGCCAGGCCAGGCCAGGCCAGGCCAGGCCAGGCCAGGCCAGGCCAGGCCAGGCCAGGCCAGGCCAGGCCAGGCCAGGCCAGGCCAGGCCAGGCCAGGCCAGGCCAGGCCAGGCCAGGCCAGGGCCAGGCCAGGCCAGGCCAGGCCAGGCCAGGCCAGGCCAGGCCAGGCCAGGCCAGGCCAGGCCAGGCCAGGCCAGGCCAGGCCAGGCCAGGCCAGGCCAGGCCAGGCCAGGCCAGGCCAGGCCAGGCCAGGCCAGGCCAGGCCAGGCCAGCCAGGCCAGGCCAGGCCAGGCCAGGCCAGGCCAGGCCAGGCCAGGCCAGGCCAGGCCAGGCCAGGCCAGGCCAGGCCAGGCCAGGCCAGGCCAGGCCAGGCCAGGCCAGGCCAGGCCAGGCCAGGCCAGGCCAGGCCAGGCCAGGCCAGGCCAGGCCAGGCCAGGCCAGGCCAGGCCAGGCCAGGCCAGGCCAGGCCAGGCCAGGCCAGGCCAGGCCAGGCCAGGCCAGGCCAGGCCAGGCCAGGCCAGGCCAGGCCAGGCCAGGCCAGGCCAGGCCAGGCCAGGCCAGGCCAGGGCCAGGCCAGGCCAGGCCAGGGCCAGGCCAGGCCAGGCCAGGCCAGGCCAGGCCAGGCCAGGCCAGGCCAGGCCAGGCCAGGCCAGGCCAGGCCAGGCCAGGCCAGGCCAGGCAGGCCAGGCCAGGCCAGGCCAGGCCAGGCCAGGCCAGGCCAGGCCAGGCCAGGCCAGGCCAGGCCAGGCCAGGCCAGGCCAGGCCAGGCCAGGCCAGGCCAGGCCAGGCCAGGCCAGGCCAGGCCAGGCCAGGCCAGGCCAGGCCAGGCCAGGCCAGGCCAGGCCAGGCCAGGCCAGGCCAGGCCAGGCCAGGCCAGGCCAGGCCAGGCCAGGCCAGGGCCAGGCCAGGCCAGGCCAGGCCAGGCCAGGCCAGGCCAGGCCAGGCCAGGCCAGGCCAGGCCAGGCCAGGCCAGGCCAGGCCAGGCCAGGCCAGGCCAGGCCAGGCCAGGCCAGGCCAGGCCAGGCCAGGCCAGGCCAGGCCAGGCCAGGCCAGGCCAGGCCAGGCCAGGCCAGGCCAGGCCAGGCCAGGCCAGGCCAGGCCAGGCCAGGCCAGGCCAGGCCAGGCCAGGCCAGGCCAGGCCAGGGCCAGGCCAGGCCAGGCCAGGCCAGGCCAGGCCAGGCCAGGCCAGGCCAGGCCAGGCCAGGGCCAGGGCCAGGCCAGGCCAGGCCAGGGCCAGGCCAGGCCAGGCCAGGCCAGGCCAGGCCAGGCCAGGCCAGGCCAGGCCAGGCCAGGCCAGGCCAGGCCAGGCCAGGCCAGGCCAGGCCAGGCCAGGCCAGGCCAGGCCAGGCCAGGCCAGGCCAGGCCAGGCCAGGCCAGGCCAGGCCAGGCCAGGCCAGGCCAGGCCAGGGCCAGGCCAGGCCAGGCCAGGCCAGGCCAGGCCAGGCCAGGCCAGGCCAGGCCAGGCCAGGCCAGGCCAGGCCAGGCCAGGCCAGGCCAGGCCAGGCTAGGCCAGGTAGGAGGTTAGGCCAGGATAGGCAGGGCCAGGCCAGGCCAGGCCAGGCCAGGCCAGGCTGAGCCAGGCTAGGCCAGGCCAGGCGAGGTTGAAGAAGAAGAAGTTAGGCCAGGCGAAGAAATAGTGAAGAGGTTAGGCTGAAGAAAGGCTAGGCTAGGCTAGGGCTAGGGGCTAGGGTTAGGCTAGGGCTAGGGCTAGGGCTAGGTTAGAGCAATAATGCAACTGAACGAAGCACACCTGA